>JAPWTK010000279.1:107500-545000 GCA_029963805.1 Aromia moschata | reverse complement strand
ATATGTTATATTTTTAACTGTTTTTTACTACCTCAAATTTTTTCAGATTTTTTTGAGTGGTGGGTCATGCCCAAAAGTGCGAAAAATCAATTTTTTGTTCGTGGAAACGGCGTAAAAACGGCTTAAAATCATCATTTTATAGTGTCCTGATTTTTTTCTTGCACTAAAAGGACTCAAATGACTTCAAACAATTAAAAAATATGTTCACTAAAAAATAGTAAGAAAAAAAAATCCACTTATGGCCCATTCCGCGGTAATCGATACCAAGGAGCAAAATAATAATTATCGAAAATACATATATGTTAAAATAGAAAATTAACAGGTATTATATTCTCAATTTCCATAATTCAAAAGAAATTCATCAATATTTTCGCCGATTTTCGTAATATTTTCTTGAAACTCAGATGGTTCCAATTAGGTAGTGTAGTATAGAGAAAAAAACATTAAAGTGGGAACACTGTTTTTGACGTAAATCACATTGACAGGCCGCCATTTTCGTTTACTCTGGTTACCATCAATTGTTATTATTTGTCATGAAAAAAGTTGAATTAATCAACATTAAGGTAAGTACAACTCATTTTATTGATAAAATTGTAACCGCGGGAAAAACAATAAAAATTACAGAACAGAAAAAAATAGAAATAAAGGTTCAAAGTGTACTAAGCTTTTGTTTTATTTGCACTCGTAACACCCGTCACAAATCTTGTAACACCCGTCAGAAGTTTTGCTTGCAAAAAAAAATGTAAAAAACAATATATCCACAAATCTCTTACAATTATCAGAAATGAAGATCATTTATCTCTCTACTTAGCTATTCGTTTTGTTGCAAAAACTTCTAATTTAGCTGAACTCTGATGTTTAGCCAACAAGGTAGCATATTTTGCAAAAGTACAAGTAACACCCGTCACAGGGTTTAAACCTTTTTATTGCATTTAAACGCCTGAGTAATTCCTAATACGTTTTTGTTTTAATTAAAATATCATTGAAATGAAGTGAATTATACTCAAAACGCAGACAATTTTATTCCAATTTAGGAATTACAACAGTTAGAATGCGTATAAATGTAACACCCGTCACCGCAGAATGGGCCTTATCGAAACTGGTAGTTTTTATATTTTTTAATTGTGTGGTCGTTTGAGTCCTTTTTAGTACAAGAAAAAAATCAGGACACTATAAAATGATGATTTTAAGCCGTTTTAAGTCGTTTCACGGACAAAAAAATTGATTTTTCGCACTTTTGGGCATGACCCACCACTCAAAAAAAATCTGAAAAAATTTGAGGTAGTAAAAAGCAGTTAAAAATATAACATATTAAAAATCTGAGCCTGAAGCTTTTTTTGGTTAAAATATATGGGATTTTTAAAGTTTGAATAATTTTTTTAGAGGTCATAATGACCTTGAATGAGCTTGAAAATTTTTTTTCCATAAAACTAATCATATTTTCTATACTCATGATTTTTTTTCAGATTTTTTTCAACAGTTAAAAACCGAGAAAAAAAATAAAACGTAAAAAACAGGGTTTTTTTTCCATACCTAGCTGAAAGGAAAATTTTTTGGACCTAAAATTCGGTCTACCTTTCATAATTAGCCCTAAGAAACACTTTCATCATGCGAAGAAAATAAAAAAAGGGGGCATTTCACCATGCTTATGGGGGGATACCCTTTCAAAGAAATATTTTAGGAAAACCGTAGGTCTTTAGGGCAGCTGAATTAGGGACTAACTAAAGGAAATCACTTTAATGCTAACTATTTATTGGATGAATCAGTTGCGCCACCTATTTTGGTTTGTAGGGGACCTTTCAAGGAACTCGGAAGAGAAAGCAGCACAGAGCTAGAATGGTGCACTATCGATAATATCAGTGATAGATCGTGCTTGATCAACATTTTCAAATATGGATCTGTTAGCGATACCCGATAGAGATAGAAACCCAACCCATCGGGTGGTAGAACTGTGGTAGAACGGTGGTAGAACCATACCATACCATACGGTGGTAGAACTGATATATTCAAACTATGTCAAACAAAAAAGGGATCAATGAAAAATAACAGGCACTTGTTTTGTCCCTATATTGATAAAAATGAGATACTTATGTCATAATAAATTTTATTCTTTGATTACTATCCTATTGGCGTCTATATTTCAAAGAAACATTTTTGCTGCGTTTGGCATTTGTAGCTTCCAAATGTTGAAGGAGAACTAGCAGGTTTTGTATTTTTATATTCTGAATAGGACTTTATTCTGTCTAGTTCTAATACGGCCAAGTCTCCTTCAGAAATTAATTATAGATACGCCAATGGATCCCGATAACTTATTTATTTCTTCTCGTACCAGTAGACGGGACTCTCATTCATTTGCTGCCGATCGGAGGCAAGGTAAATTAATTTAATGTCATGTTGCGTTTCGAAAGGTATGCATTACGATGGCGCGTATGATGTCGATCATTTGTATAGGTTGGCTGGATCGTTTTTTGCCATTTGAATACTGAAAACTTTTTTTTTGGTTTTGAGTATTGACCTAGGCAAGCAATAAAAATATCGGTATGGAAGGCCGACAGTAGAATAGCGTCTCCAAATGTTATGCAATTTTCACAGTCTACTGGTACTTATATCTGACACCCATCTCGTTTGATGTTTACCTTTTTTATACATACTGTATTTATTTTTTGATGTGCAGATCTCTAAACTCATATAGCTTTTGACTAACGATGTGAGTTATATAAACTTTATAAAACCAGATAAAGTGATGCCCAAGGATCCGTTCAAAGACTTAAGTTAGATTAATTGAACATTGTTTAGAAAACATCGTCCAACGTTTTCAGTTTCAGTTCAAACCTGGTTAATAAGTGGTGATAAAATAATAAGTTCAGTTTAATTATCTTTAAATTGCAAGTGTTTTTGAAAACTTTTATTTTATAGCATTTGTATAGAATATAATTAATGTTTAACACTAGATAGAGAATATATATAAATTGTTTCACTTTGTTTAAATGTACACTTATTTCTACCACCTACAAACGAGTTAAAGAGTATTTGGCAATAATATTAATATGTAAGATCAGAATGAGTACAGTTTATTAACATTTAAACTAATATTTCCTCGTCGTGAAAATGGTCCTGATGATGTTTTTGTAAAACGCTATTTTTTATGGTTTAATTTACTATTCAGAAACTGGATTACAAAAGAAAATTTTATAATAAAATCATATGAATTATCTTAATCACACTGATATATTTTCAAAAATGTTTTAATTATAATTTAAAATAACTTAATTCAACGGATTGTTTACGTGTTTATAGAGTAATCATATCATACCATAGTATAAAACAAAGTCGCTTCCCGCTGTCTGTCCCTACCTACCTATGTATGCTTAGATCTTTAAAACTACGCAACGGATTTTGATGCGTTTTTTTAATAGATAGAGTGATTCAAGAGGAAGGTTTATATGTATAATACATGCACAATATAGTAGAGAAACACTGATAATTTTAGAGGTTTCTAATGTGATGTCGTAAACCGTGCGAAGCCGGGGCGGGTCGCTAGTTTATATATAATAAAAATTGGTATCTGATAACTGTATGTTCCACATAAGCTTTGTAATTCTGCTTTTCCTGTCAATAGATGGTTTTAACGCTGCTGAACGTTAGAATTTAGTTTTTTATTTAAATGTCTATGTAAGCCTATTGAATTATACATTAATTAAATAATGAGCAGAAAACAGTAAAAGTACACGGAAAATTGGATGCATAGGTAAAAGGCAATTAATAATATACATACATATATATGTATGGCAATGTATACATCAATTGTTACATGTACTGAGCGTCGATTATATACCTTACCTGTTTTACAGATGTCATTCAGTTAATCTATCAACGCACAGACGAAAACATAATGTTACTCTATGGTAAAGAAGGTATTAACAATGGCACAATAAACGTGGCAATAGTGTTACACACGTTGCAGCATTACATTAGCTGCGTTACAAAAAGCTATCAAAAAACCGTTACCAATTATATGTTTAAAAAATTGAATTAAAATCGTAACTACTACGTAAACGCAGTTACGACAAAGTTATTTTTCTTTTAATATCGTATTTTATTTCTTTGTCATCGGTAAATAGTATTTACGCAAAAACACACGACTTGTGATATATGAGTATAGAAACAGTAATTGAGAAAACGATAACGGAGACACTGCAACATCTAATAGTTATCTGGATGGATTTTAAGGAAGAATTTTTTCGTTAACTTATGAAATTTTCAAATTGAATACTAATAACAAATAAACATGAAATAATAGTTTGCTATATTGGCACATATTATGTGCTCTATTAACAAACATTTTGTAGGCAAATTAATGGAACAATTATTATAAAATTAAGTTATGGTTCGAAAATGTCGAAACCACGCAAAAAAGGCGCCATTTACGAAATTTACATCAAGCTTTCTTGAAATGTTTCTATTACAATAAAAATACGATTTTATTTGGAATAGGTGAATAACGAAATAGATAAGAAAATAAGTGGGGAATGTGAGTTATTGAAAACACTTAGAAAGTTGTAAGAATTAATTCAAATACCGTAATAGTTTGCGAAAATTTAAGCAATGATTTAATAGGTAGCACCTTTGTTACCAGAAATAGCATAGCGTCGATATATTTATATCAGCAATAAAAGCTTCTACATAATTTTATAATATATGTTTTAAATCAAAATAATGGTATGTACCAAAATCATTGTACCAAACATATCCTTTGAATAAAATATTTTCACATATTCAATACAATGTGAGTGTATCATGTCTAGTTTATTTTTTCGTTTAAAAATTTTTAGCATGGGTATCAGTTCGTACTCTTTCTGTCGGTATGAAATGTCCGCGTAGGCAGTCCTTAGGAGATACGTTCAAAATACATTAGACTTCTTGTTTTATTCTCTTCTTTCTTCATATTTTTGAGTTTCACTTCTTATGACCATACATGGAAAGCTTAAGTAATTTCGATTCTTGATCCTTGATCCTTAGAAAAATTATAATCCAAAACTGGAATTATTAACTTTCTCAATGAATACATACATGTATTATTTAGGGAGTCCACATAAACTAAACGAGGATAAATCTGATATTATTATAACGTATAATAATATGTATACGTATAGTAATATATGGATAGACACAACGTCCACTTTGAGATTAACAGTTGAATCATTCGGTGTGGAAGGGAATAGGTCACGCCTTGAGCCGCCTGTGATGGGACTGTGATGGGGTAACGGTGCACAGTTTGAAATGATGAACGACACAACACGGACAGCTAATCAAAAGAAATTAGTGAATTAGGTGATAACTGGTTTAATATTCAGTTGCGAACATATTGAGACAACAAACAAGTGTGTTGCTTAATATAAAGCCTTTAATGAAGGTAATTGGTAAGGTAGTCATTGTGAATGGAAAAAATATAGCACGAAGAAATATTTCTTGAATTGTTAATTGAAGTTCCTAAATAATTATTGATATCTTGTATTTTTTAAGGACATATGAATACATTATATGATGACGTAGAACTTCATAACGTTAAGAAAATCTAAATTATACCTATAAAGTAAAAGTAAACTGACTCATCTGAGTTTATATGACAAATATTATTCAACATTATATCTACTTTACTCTGTAAGGACGAATGTCGACAGTTTCCTCACTAGGGAGAAAAAGTGGCACTTCCCTTCCGCAAATGAGGTAGAAAGTAAAGCCTATACTTTCTATGTATGTGGGAGTGTTACAAACATATTTAAAAACCTGATTGAAATAAGAGACTACGACGAGTGCGTCTAAACCTAATTTATTATTTGCCGGTTTGTTTTAACCGTATAGCGGACATTTTGAACAGCTGCATAATATTACAAAGTGTTGAAGCGCTATGTCAAAAGATCGCTGATTAGTGCCAGAAGAAGATTAAACAACATGCATTTTAATTGAAATAATTTATAACCTTTGAGAATGCGAGAGTCCGCAATAATTATTATACACATAACGTAAAAGCTCTTTATACAATTTCCGACGAACGCTGTTAACACCACGTACAAAGGCCTCTAGTTACAGAGCACGGCATAACACGTTATTAGGGTTTTTGTTTTACAAAAACCTCGCAAAAGCATTGTACAATATTTAGGAAAAAGCGTCGCAGTGCAGCACTAGCAAGTTGAATAGCTGAATAGCCAGACCGCGGTAATAACAGGAAATACACAAAGATATGGACATCAACTATTCTGGCCACTTTACAAGCCTTTATGGAGAGCGTAACCGTAGGTCACTCGCTTTAAATCTATTATTTATGGTGCTTTATGGCCGTTGGGGCCGTAATTATCGCCTAAAACTGAATTCAAAGGACACGTTTTAGTGAGGATACCTCGTGTAAATTATAGGAGTTAAGTAGATGAATGTTTCGGCAAATTTGCTGATTTTGCTATTTCATTTATGAAATCCTTTTTTTTTCCTCTCGGTGTTTTTACTATGATGCATGGTGTTCCTTACATGTTAACGAATTAAAGTAAGACTAAGAAAGTAAATAAACTTTTGACAATAAATACTGACCTTAATAACATCTAGTCCTACACTAATCCAAAAATAAGAATAGAGTAAAAACACTTTCCAAAGACTCATGAGATATATTTTCTGTAAAGGCAAAAATTCGACGAAACATTCTGATATCAATTAAAATGGGTGAAATTTAATATTTTTCTGGATACAAGTCGGCCCGTGTTGACTTAGGTATAGCAAATATTACAGCCTAAAAAAATATATGTGCACGTGAACGGGGTGTAGAAAGGGCGTGAAACCAGGTATTGGATCGTCGTGGATCACTGGATCTATATATCAATGGATAGGCAATAGAATAAATCCCACCTTTTTCGGCGGATTTGAACAGCAGCCATTTAGTAAGTTAGTTAGCAACGCAGGTGGGGTTTTAGGGGCATGGCATATGCACATAAACGCTTTGGCGTTTAAAGGTGTAGAAAGTATTATTCTGTATCAGTATCAGACCACCATCTTGCAAACAGAGAGCCGTTTATGATATTTGTGGTTCTATGTTCAACTTATTGTACCGTTTTTATTGACAGTCGCAGTCATATGAAATGATTTCTTATTTTTAAATTAATAGAAGAATACTAATTTTGAATAATACCTGTTGTTGGCTTTTTAACTTACTTTGAATCTAGGAATATGTAAAAGAAATTGTATTATAATAAATGTATAAAGAAATTGGATCATAGTAAACTTTATAGTAAACTGATAGTAGTGTAAGCTGTAATGAAATTGTGACGCAAAAAAAGTGGCGGAAACAGAGAGGCGTGCAGATTTACAAGAAACCATCACATATATACTAAAATGATGCCAGTATAAGTATGGGATACCTCTCTCATCCAATAAACTAAAATAGGTAAATTTATTAATTCTACCTGTACTATTACTTACGTTTTGAAATAGGAATTCTGATAGGATGATGTCAGCTAAAGAAGCATTTGTACAATATGAGGATAAGTGAACTACCCATTTGTAGAGGATGTGAATAGGAAGAGGATACAGTTAAGTATCGACCTTGTGATTTTTCAGTTGTCTCGTCAATGAGAGGATCAAGATTATGAGTGTGCTGGTTTCTATGGCCATAGTAAGGGAAGTTCCCATTTTCGAAAAAAAATTGGTGGTTGGAGTCATAGCTTGGGTCTACCTTAGGGGGGGGGGGGGGGGGGGGGGGGGGGGGGGGGGGGGGGGGGGCGCGGGGCCGGAAAAAAAACGGGGGGGGGGGGGGGGGCCCGAAAAAAAAAAATTAAAAAAAAAAAAAAACCCCCCCCCGGGGGGGGGAAAAAAAAAAAAAAAAAAAAAAAGAAGGGGGGGGGGGGGTTGGTGGAAAAAAACGGGGGGGGGGGGGGGGGGGGGGGGGGTTTTCTTTTATTTTAAAAAGGGGGGAAAAAATATTTAAAAAAACCGGGAGGGGGGGGGGGAAAAAATTTTAGAAAAATTTGGGGAAATTGTTGGCCGCGGGGGGGAAGGGGGGGAAAAAAAAAGACGTTTTTTGCGGCGTTTTTGGACCTCGAATTTCAAACATTTTTGTGCTAAATAGTACTTATGTGATGGCACATTAATCCCACAAAAAATACAAGATAATGCACTGTTTCGGAGATATGAGGTGAGTAAACCAAACCATGAAGGTATACTAAACCCTCCAAATGTCCATTCCAAGGAATAAAATACATTATATATAATGAAGTGAAACATATCGTTCCATATAGTGAGACTAATTTAAATCTAAATTATGAAAAATCTATTGAAAATATTGTAATTTTGAGCAAACAGAAAAAAGGACTCCGATTAGACTTGATTTTCGACACACAAATGCATAAGAATCACACATTTTGTGGAATCTACTGCATGTGATAAAGCAGTTCAACTAGGAGAAAACATGGGATGATTTAGTGAGAATCAGAATTTGAGTATTTTCTTGGGAAATAAATATTACGTGAAATTCACATTCTTCCATATGAATACACTTTGACTGAATTCACCTCCTTATATCTCCGGAATTGTGCTTATACTCATCTTGAAATGTTACTGGGATTAATGTTTCACCTAATAATATTTGGCATGGAAAAATTTTGAAATCTAAGGTCCAAGAAATCGGTGAAATTTGTCTTTACTCTTGTAATATATTAATGTTATTTCATGTCTACTGATTAAATTTAAAAAACACATCTTTGTTGACCATTGTCCTCTATGATTTCACTATTTCGTTTCATAATTATTACAAGAATAGACTTGTAATTTTCCTCGTTATTGTTCAAATCAGGATCTGCGATTAGATTAACAAGCTGCTCCAAAACGGGCGACCAGCAAACCAGCGGCAATTAGTTAACGAAAATAACTACGCAGTAATTAGCGGCGATTCTTGATGGTGTATGTGTTCCAGTCGGTGGTTCCCATTAAACAAGCGATTTATCTCGGTATATATTTTTTTTAATTTGATGTGGCGGAAGTGCTTTGGACGATTATTACAAAACTAAAATATCATATCCGGCAGAGATCCGACCATTAGCGGTTTCATTTCGGGCGAGTTTAGCAGAATAAATGACAATTCGGATGGTACGCGTAGACAATAAAGGCGGAATAATAACCGCATTATACTTAACACAATGACGTTATTCTGCATTATTCATTTACGTAATGTTGAATTAGTCACAGTCAGGTAAATAGCTTAATTGTTCCCCTTACCGGTATAAACAAGTCGCTATCGGAAAATCTAAACGCGTTTCTGTCACATACGGTTTTATCAACGAAGCTGTTAATCAAGCACTCATAAATAATTGTGTGAACGTAACGAATTGTCACCACTGAACGACTACTAGAACATCAGATTCTCATTTTACTTCCAGGTATGTCGAACAGGGGACACAGATCAGGAAGATTTACCTGTTGTGCCCGCACGTAGTTTTAGCCGTTACGCTTGAATATAAATATGTACGTACGTATTCGCCGGTGAAATATGTCATCAGCGCACTTTCCTCTATATGCACATCTCATCAACGCATATTTAATAATACATGCCATAAACAAATGGTACATGTGTAAAACCTATAATAAGTATGTTGAATTTATATGTGATTTAATATTTATGTTAAGTTTGATTTATGAATATTTAAGTTTAACTTTTAATGTTGTACAAAAACAACCATTTAGACACTTTCGGAAAAAATATATTCCTTAGTGAATCTGGCTGCTTCAGAAAAACTTTTACAACAACAGTATTTAGGTACCACGTGTACGACAGGCTTGTCATAATATTAAAAAGAAACTGAGTAATAAACTGTGGATTACAGTCGATGAAATAACAGACTTGGAGGCAGTGGCGGTGCGTGATATTTCAGTTAGCCATATCTTGAAAACGACGCATGGGACCCACTTCACTTTTTAGGTGATGACTATACACCTCTTACAGAAAGGATTTATAGTGAAAAAATCGTCAGCAAAGTTTGCGAAAAAATTTTCAAAAACACTGGAGCACTCCCTGGGTTCTCAGTAACGCTCTGTGGGATATTTGCAGTATATTTTTTTTTCATAATCTAGAAACAAATATAAGTAGACGTTTTTCGATTTGTTGCAAATTTTTTTTTTTTCAAAAAGTTATGGCCATTTTAATTTTAATTTTATAGGAACATTTTGTTTCCCAAAATTAAAATGGCCATAACTTTTTGAAACAAAAATATTTTGTAATAAATCGAAAAACGTCTGCTTATATTTGTTTCTAGATTATGAAAAAAAAATATATACTGCAAATATTCCACAGAGCGTTACTGAGAACCCAGGGAGTGCTCCAGTGTTTTTGAAAAAATTTTCGCAAACTTTTGCTGACGATTTTTTCACTATAAATACTTTCTGTAAGAGGTGTATAGTCATCACCTAAAAAGTGAAGTAGGTCCCATGCGTCGTTTTCAAGATATGGCTAACTGAAATATCACGCACCGCCACTGCTTGGAGGAACATTTTTTGGCCAATGTATTATACTTATAATGTATAGTACGTATTTTGAGCAGAAATTCTATTTCACAGTCCTATTTTTAGCGCCTAAAAGACTACAGCTGTGTACTGCTGCTAATTACAGAATTACAGTACAACCAGGATATATTTGCCCGCGAATTGCGTACAACGAACCTAGTATGACGTAGTACGACCATACCCTAGATATATGAGAGATACCCACAAACAAACAATAACAGACCGTCCTTCTCAAAGCGTTCGCGGCTGCAGTTACAAAATAAATGAGCACAATTTCAGGTATTGTCTGCTGTGGCCAGGAGCAAAGCTATTACTTCCACATCCACGTAGTGGAGTACAAGTAAAGTATTTGTGGTGCACTGTAGACCAATTAATAGCAGAAACTAAAGCTGTGTTTACGAAGTTTACAAAATTTATTATTTGGAAATATTACAACTTGTAAACGGGAATTCCTGAGCCATCGCAACCGATTTTAAGAAGACAAAATATATGCAAAATACATTAATATAAGTAAAATTTTAGAGCAAAAAAGCTGTGTGTAGAAGTGATAAGGGATACGATACATAACTTCCAAAATCATTATTGCCAATGGTCTCTTTACGTATCATGTTAATGTGTAGAAAATTTGGAAACTCTTTTAACAAAAAACTAGGTTTCCAAAAATCCAGACTAAGGAATGTTTATATCTTATTCCAATGTCTTCTACTTGAAATACGCTGATTAGTCGTTCTAAGTTCTAATAAAACATGATTTACAAACGTGTTATTATCAAATCATAAAATTGATAACAGCAAAAATAATAATGATCATCGTTTTTGTCAAACACGATAATTGTTTGCCGTAATTAAATTTACGAGTATACAAAGATTTTATTAAAGGAATTTTTGAGACAAATTCAATTCCTTAAAAAAGAATTTGTTAAATAAATATATAATAAATAATCTTGAATATGGTTGTATAAATATGCTTCATATTTATCACGCAGTGCTCCAACGTTTGTTGTACGAGATATCGTGGCGCCATTTTATAAAACCACGGATAGCCGTGGTTCATATCATCATCGCTATATTGAAAACGACGTTTATCGGGATAATTAGCGTTTATGAGTTTTTAACAATTCACCCGATAAAATTATAATATCCCTAATTAAAATCCAGTTCCATCCACAATTTATGATACACAAACAGCGCGCGTATACATAAATATGTAATTAACAGCGTTCGGAACGATATTAACGATTAGTTTGCGTTTTTTGCCTATTAGCAGAAGCGCCGGACGATAGAGAGGTGTTGCGTGAAAAAACCGAACTAACCGAGCTTTTCCTTGAAGCCTGGTGTTAGAAATTCGAATGATAATTTACACATGGAATACATTAATTCGGGTGAGTTCTCAAGCGAAATTGACTGGTTTAATTATATATAATTTATATTATAAATAATTGACGCGTAATTGAATACAGCCACAATTTATGTATATACGAGGGACAATTACAAAATATTCCATCTCAACAAGAAAGAGAAAAATATCAATTCTCATTTTCTTCTGTTGTACAAAGAGAACAACTAATTAATTATAAATTACAACTAAGGTCCGGAAAGAGTGCTACAACGAAAGGTCGGCACTATACAACTGTATGATAATTAAAGTATAAACCTTTTTTAAGCGCCTTGTAAATTATGTACGCGTGTATCTCTTGCACGTGCATACGTACGCCACTGACCGTGCCTGGTATACGCACTAGGACTCTTCCGGGACAGGATATTTTACAATACACACTATTTTACAATACACAATACACATTTTACAATACACAGATTACATGTTCTATCTATTCCTCGCAATCGTCGATAAGTATATATTTCGTAGCCGCCGAGAGTGTGAAAGACATTTTGATTCCAATAATCCATCAACAAAATATTACTGGTACTTTTAGAAAAAAGGAATTTTGGTTTGATTTGTGCATAATGTTTTGCGCATGTAGCCTTTCGTGGAACATGGTCCACACTTCACATTTCCTATGACACGCCGGTGTCATAGGAAATATCAAAGAATACTTGGAATTTCTGTGGCTGACAGTGGACGAAACAACAGATTTTTGCAGTAATAAGGTCGTTAATGTTCTGATACGAATTTTAGGTGTTTCAGATACATATTTCGCCCCCGATATTGGTAGCCAGTAAACGAGTTTTACAAACAACGGCTAAAAGTATAGAAATAATAGTCACACTAGTAGTAACACGTTCTTTGTCCTCTGTACATGTAAAAAATAATAATGTACTGATGTTAGTGACAACAAACAACTGTTAGTGATAGAAAAAGCTGTTCGAAATTTGTGAAAATAATGTGCATGGTGTGTCGTCCTCTGTCCATGTGAACTATTCTGAATTTGCACTTAAAAAAATATGGATTAATCTAACGTTTATTTGTTTAGTTTTTTGTATAAATAATTTATACTTTATAATTTTACACTTTCGATAAATTAAATAACGTCATGTTTTAATTTCCCTGAATACGGCCCTGTGCAAGTAGTTGGGGCTTGGGGCTTCACTTATTCTCATAGAGAAGACATGGCCGCGCTTGATTTAATTGGCCTGTGGTATGTATACACACTGTATATAGCAGCAACTACATGAAGTGATAGAAGCAGGGACCGCTCGTCCTAAGAAGTGGGTGTTGAAATCAGAGTCATAAACATGGTGCCACTTAAACAGAGTAAATAAATATGGTGCCATTTAAATTTTTTTTTGCAGTGTCGAATCTTAAAGTAAGAAGTTTTAAGGCTCTTGAAAATATTTATAGATATACGCACTGTTTAAATTTTCCCGGTATTCTGTTATTCATGGCAGTCCTAGTGTGTAGCTGAGCAGTAATATTTACTTTTCCAGAAGATATTGCACAATATTATTCATTATGCGTGCCGACATTACTTGCATTTTCATTCAGTCACCTAAATGATTTAAACCAATCAATCTCATCTTCACCTATAATTGTTTACCAACAAATAGTAAGCAGGGGAAACGAAAACGCGCAGTTTTTATTTTACAACCGTAAGTCAATGCATTTGTTTTAATTAATTTCTCCATTTAATTTTCTATTAAAACATAGTTTTTCACAAGATACTACCTGCAGAATATTTAAGTCTGTAATAGGTCTCCCAAGCCTTTTCGTTTCAACTTTGTATGGCAAAAATCGGCTACAGAATGGATATGTTATTAAACTTTACACCGATAAATACACAAGCGATATTTTCTAACGCTGTGGCCGAACGACAACTGGCTGAAACAATAGATAGTAGAAAACATTCATTAATGTCTAGGCGTGATTTGTAAAACGTAGGTTGCTTTCCAGCGTCCATACCTTCGATAACACGACTTCACGTCTATTGATTCGTAACCGGGTGGAATGGTAACGACAAATATGTACATATATGCTGTCATAAATGACATACTTTTTTTACGATTGAAATTTAAAAAAAACGGAGTTTTTTACCGATTTTTTGAGGTTGCGCAATCTGCAACTTTAGCACCAACCGCCACTGGATGGAAGTAACTACTTCATAAAGCGTATAGTTCTTGCCCCATTGCGTACCCGGGAATTTCTCGTTTTTCATCAATCACTGACACCTCCTTATAAAGTTCGTATTATTTATACTAATAGTTTCGCCTTTGTTGGTCGCGTTTTGTTGGTAGCGGTTCGGCGCTACGCGGCCCTCTACCATAATTACGTCTCGAGTCGTAAATCATTTCTTATCTTCATTTTTATTGCCGTTTAATTACTTCTCTAATATTTAGATATAAAAGCGAAACTGCCACTAATTAAGTTTAATAATAACTTCGCACTTAATTTTTTATTTTCCACGGTTGCTCGGAACGCAACGGAACGCGTACTCGCCTAATAGAATATTTCATTAGAGACGGAGAGAGAAGAAAAGTGCCACTTTCCTATCTACGCGAGCTGTCTACACCCGATGGGCGACATGTAGTTAAGTGCGATTTGGGCTTTTAACCTTTCGTTGCAATACAGGGCCGTACTCAGTGACGGCTGGTGAACGGACGGCGCGGCGGTTTGATATGTTCGTATTTTCATAAGGAAACCTGAAATCCACGTCATATTTTAGGGAGTCATTATTATACCTAAAATAATTATTATACTAGAACCAAACTAACTAGAACCAAAAGCAAAAAAAATTCTTTCGAAACTTGCGACAAATGATATGCGCTGGATGATATTTATTCCAGGGCTATACAGTGGCATTACCTTCGCGGTATCGCCCTCTAGTACATTTGAATGGGACTAGAAATATTTCGGAGGTCCAACAAGGTCGGCAACTACCAAACATCCAAAGCAGTGTGACTATATTAGGATTGTTTAAGAAACGAGCCATAACGAAAAAACCTGCTCCTCTGGGAATCACCACTTCATTATCGAATGTTTATATTTTTCACTGCTAAATCTCATCTACTACCAGGATGTCGAAGTAAATCTGTAGTATTGATTTAGAATATGAAATTTCGTGTTCTCTAACTAAACCTAACTAAAACCTAAAACCCTAAAATGATATGTTACACGTGCATCTACATTTTATATTATGTATTATTTACACTTCTTGCTAGCATTCAGAAGTGGGAGAAGATGGTAACAATATTAAAGCGATCCACTATGGTGGGTAGTTTTAATTATAGCCATAGATGGTACGGATATTTAGGATACCTACATACTAAATATTGAGTTCAAAATTTTGATTATCTTACAAAGTTAATCTTCCTTCAATGCTCATAATCCTCACCTGACGGTAAATATTTGACTACTTCTGGATTTTATGAAGTGAAAGTATATCAAATTTTATGTTAAAACCTTCAACTCAATTTGTAAGTTTTCTACAAGCACCAGTGGCGGCCGGTGGAATTTGACATGCTCGTATTTTTGTAAGGAGGCATGGGACCCACATCATAATTCAGGGGGTGATTACTAGACCTAAGTAGAAGACTATAATGGCAACAAATCTTCAGGGAAAATCAACATCTTACAATCTCCAGATCTTTTTATGATAAGGAGCCATCCAAAAAAAGTCATCAAACCTTATCTGGCTATGAACGAGAGATATGGAAATAGTGGTTATGTCGAAGCTCAAAATTATTCTGTTAACGGATAGTCAGACATATACACAGAAGTGTTTTCCCTTCATCCGTAGAGGTTCGATATGTCAGAATAGTTTAGGTAAATATGATCTTTAGGTGAGTAAATGTTTTTTTTTAACTTTTAGCGTCTGATTGTTGCATATAATTTTTCCGTAAAAGTTAATGATCATTAATTTGTTAAATTTAATAATGTTGTTGTTTTAAACATTTATGTTAAATAGTGGAGAATTAACTTTTGTTTGTGTTTTTCCACTTCGTAACTCAATAAAACTCTACCCGCCATTCCCTTCTGAGTTATCGCTTCGTTTTTTCGAAGTTTCTCAGACCGCATACAAAGTTAGCTGCAACATATTCGCTTACCTTCTGTTTTGGTACCACGTTTTGACTTGGGTGTCCGTTAAACTAAGTTTCGCCGCTAATTCCATCCTGTCCTGGACGCTGAGATACTTCTGCCTTTCGAAACTCTTCTCTAACGTTTGTAACTGGAGATCCGTGAACGCTGTCCGCGCTTTCCTTTGTTTTTTACTTATTGCACCGTTTTTCGACGAGAGAGAGTCGTCTCCATTTTGACCTGCAACGAAAACAACTTACAATGACGTGTTGTCAAGAAATCAGTCAGGTAGGTTATAGTCTAACCAACAAATAATAAGATTAGCCATCACAAATCACGCTCTATAAAAGCTTTTGTATCCTGTACTCATTACGCACAGACAGCATGTCCTTTCACAATAACGGAAATATTCAGTCAGTTTGTGGGTAAGAAGAACCCGTAAGTTATACTAATTTACAAAGGTTTACTAAAATAACGGCAAAGCGGGTATCTACCCGCTTTGCCGTAAGGAAACGGAGCCACGTAGGTAGAGTAATTTCTCAATATGAAGTGGCTAAACTCGTTGGAAAAGCATATTTAAAAGCAGCTTCGTGTTCTACTAAATGAAGCTTCGTGTTCTACATCAATGAGTGACAATTCACTCAGTAGTAGAACCCTTGACACCCCATTAAAGCCAATAGATATCAGACCGTTATCTAAATTGAGTCCAAACAAAACCAACCCCAAGCGAAATATACAAAGAACTGAAATATTAACTAGTTCACCGATTAAAAATATACAAAAATAAAAAGAAGAAAAAAAGAAGCGTCTCAGTGTCAAAAACGCCATTAAGCAAAATTTGAAAGATCTGCCGTCTACAAGTAAAACAGGCAAAACTAGAAAGCAAAAAGCATCGAAGAAAATATCTGCAAAACAGTATTTTTGTCTTGTTTGTGTTGCACCTTATATAGACCCACCTGAGGAAGATTGGATTAAATGTGGAGACTGTGAGGAGTGGGCTCATGAAGCTTGTACAAGTTACTCAGGAAGAGGTTCTTATTTTTGCGACTTGTGTCATGAATGAGGCGATTGCTTTTTTTCTATTTATAATTTTTTTACTTTACTAACAAAAATACCTAACTGAATTTTCTTAGTTTACATAATATTTATATAACTCTAATTGTAAGTGTTGCTATATTCATATCATTAAGATTTTTTATTGCCAAAGACTGATTAAATTTAGTCTAAAATTGATCTTTAAAAAAGTTATTTGTTTACGATAATTAGATATATAATCAAAGTCTTAAAAAAATATGTATTAAAGTTTGTCAAGTTTATAGTGCTTACCCGCTTTGCCCGAGCGGCTTACCCGCTTTAGGCCCTCTATTAGGACAAAGCGGGTTTTTTAGGAGTTTTGAATTTTGGATAATAATTAATTACTTGGTACAAAATAACTCTTGTATTATGATTTATTATTTCGAAGTTTGATATCCCTACTATTAAATAAAATCAAAATTGTTATTATAATCAAACGAAAACTAAGATTTTTAGGCTTTTATCGTTAACCTTCCCGCTTTAGGCCACTCTCCCCTACTATAAGATCCCACACACCTGACGCGATAGAGCAATTCCGAGCCCGGATTTGTTTTCAGTGGGAAAAATTACTTTGGAAACAACAATTCATTGTCCAAGGGCAAAATCTTGCAGGGTAGTGTAATTTTCGAAATGTAAAATGTGATGTGATCTTGTAAACCCAGCCGATGTTTGTTAAAATATTGTTCTGAGAAGAAAGTTGTACCATATGTCATGTAGATAATAGAGGATAGAAAAAAGTCCTAAAGCACACACTAAAAATATAATAAAAACATCTAAAAAACGAAAACCATTAACTTTGCCTTCAAAAACTATCAAGTGGAGGATAGAATACAATTGTTTCCAATTATTACTGTCACTTCGTTCAAACTTACTTAAATCCGTTTGTGTGTTTAATACAATTTTTAGTTGTTCTTTATTTAATTATATTATGGTATATTTACCCGAAGCTCAGAGAGTTGACGTTCTAATTATGAATAGATGCTATAATAAAACAAGAACTCAAATGGAGGTTTGTGAAATATTTGATAATATAATATGTGTATACCTTGGTCTGCACGTATTAATGAAATTAAAAAGAAAAATGGGAAATTGGGCACGTCAGAAATATTCAAAAACCAGGAAGAACTCTTCTATTTGGTGAGGAAAAAAATTAGATATACTTGCTGCTAAATATAGAGAAAAATCCACATAAACCAACTAGACAACCTGATGCTGATAATGATGAAAGTAAATCTTCGATTCTGGGACTGCGACGAAATAAAAATAATAAAAATATCCTTTTCGTCGAAAACATGTACCTACCGTAATCTATACGTTATTTACATGTTTTCAATTCAAAAATTTTGTGTTCTTTACGAATTTGTAAAAATGTATAGGGTGTTCAATTTAAAATAAGTAAGTTAGTTCGGCGATATTTTAAAAAGGTGTCAAAAAAAGGGACGAACAACCTCACAACAACCTAGCATTTTTTATGGAACAACGATTCTATAGACCAAATACGCACTAAACCCTCACCCTGTATAAAAAACAGTTAAATATCTACAGTTACCGATTTATGATTATCTCTGATCCTTTATAGTTGCTCGACGAGTAACGATTCCACCAACACGCATGGTGATGAGTTAACTACAGCGCGTCCTCTTTCTCGTTAATCGAACTATTTACGTTTCCCCGACAAAAGCTAAGCAATAATAAAACGATTGAAGTTCCCTTTTTTCGTCCCAGATAAAAAGGACAAAACCCCGTGGTTCCCGCGAAAGTTTTGTTTGGGGCTATAATCGAATTTAGGACCTTTTCGTGCCTATTCACGGCGCAGCTTATTCTATTAAGACCAAATAAGTATCTCTTTATTCGAGCTTTTAGGGTCGCATTCTACGGCTAAAAAGCTCTCATCGACGAACTTATAATTGAAAATGTTTCCCATTCACGCCTCCAAACGACTTTAAACAGTGAATAACACTATCGGAATACTGATTAATAGCCGCCTATCGATCGCGAACGGTCTACCATAAACGCCCATTTAAATGGGGATGGAGCGATGCAAAACAGTTATAAAAGGCATTGTGTGTGCCGCCGAATTGATCTCGGCCATTGTTTCAGGCGTCTCGACGGCGACGCGTAATGGAGAAACGCCCGGGGGATAAGAGACAACCGGAAGCTGCGGCCAATCACGAGGTGGAGGGGCAGACCGAGGGAACAGACGCCGCGCAGATAATGACGGCACACTCTGACGCCCCGGCGCTGAGGCTGAGCCAGGGGGAAAAATTAGGAGCGGAAAATTAAAGGAAAAAATTATCGCGTTGATGCAAAAGTCCAAATTTTTTTAATGGCTCCCCAGCCGAAAATCAGTCTTCAAGAGCAAAGACAAACTTTGCACAATTTTTGTTTTTCGAATTAACCCTCAATTACTAACACCTGAAGTCTGTTGCGTAGACCCTAATCCTCCGTCTCTCAGACTTTTTGAAAAAAAAAAAGTTATAGCATTATCCTGATTTTTTTTAGGAATGTATACCTATGATTCAGCAAATTTATTATACTATTTTGAAAATAGAGTCATTTTCTACAAAATAAACGTCTTTTTTAATGATTCTGTATAAAAATACGGAGGTAATGTATAAATAACGTCATTTTTAGTAAACCTGATAAATCCAGTAAAACTTCGTTACAAACTCAAAATATTTATTCTAATATAAAAAAATGCACCAAATCATCAAATACGAAGTTGAAATATAAGAAAAAGATAAATATAAACAACAAAATTTTCAATATGGCAAAACGTGCAACAGGGAATAATAAAAAAATTTCTAGGCACATTTTTTGTACTCCTGACAAATTGGTTTTTGGCGTTGAAACATAGGTAGTTGTAGAAACATGGTCACTATGTATGTCATCTCTTTCATCGAAATCCTTTTCAATGTCACTACAGTCATTATTTTCTTCCTCATACCATTTTAAAAGCTGTTCCTCATATCGGCACTCATCTAATCTTACTTTTTTTGGAGGTACTCCATATCCACTAAATATCACATACACACTAACCCTACGTCTCTAAGACTGCACAAGGACTTTAATTCGCGATATAAAACAAGTCAGTACAACACAGAACCGTGATTTTTGAAATTACTTAAAGTGAGGGTACCTAAAAATGCACAGTATCAAAATATAAGTTTGCGATGATGCCGTCTGAGTCTGAGAGACGAAAGGTTGCTAATTAAATTAAAACTAATAACTAAGGGTTGACTTGTATTTATGTCAAATAATACTATTAATAATATAGCATAACGGTTCATACTACAAATATACTGAATATACATAATTATATTCTGAAGCCGTACTGAAATCAGAAGCAGCGGTGATCTACCAGTAAACATGACTAGATAAGGTAGAGACTTACGCCCTAGTGATATTGACAGAAGGACTGATGACGACTAGATTCGATTCAGAAGACTGAACGATAGAAGATCGCAAAGTATGAGAACCTAGTAATCGAGCTGAATCGCCTTTGGAGTCTAGAGAAGGTATACATATGCCTTAGTGGTATCGACAGAGGGAGTGATGACGACTGGATATACCAAGAACATCGCGGTGAAGAAGAAGTGGCCAAAAGGCTTTCCACATTGTTAGAAAGGTTTTGGAACAGGAGTTTAATTCCTGCTGGAGTCGGTAACATATTAATTTATTTACAGAAAATATACACAAATGTGACAAATATAATAGACACAATGTAAATAAACTGCTAGGCCGTTGAAGGAACAGGTGAAACATTGATCTCCGTAAAATTTCAAAATAAGCACAGGAATATTTTCCGAGATTAAGTTAGTATTTTGCTGCGTGATACTACAACCTTCTTTATCTATTTGCGTGTCGAAAATTATCATTATATTTATTTGACAAGTCTAATTGTGGTCTTTTCTTTGAGTTTGTCTCTCTCGAGATTATAATATTCTCAATTGAGTTTTTGTTTAATCTGATGTTACTTGTTTCTCGTTTTTAATTTCTTTTTATATTTTGATAATTGTGAGTTTCTAGCTAAGAGAAAAAAGAAAATTCTTTTTCTTTTCGTTCCAAGTTCCAATTTCTAGGGTGAGGGTGCTCCAAACGCCCCCACTGTGGAGTTAATGTCACTTTAAATAAATCCATGAAACAATACTACTTTCTTTTTTTTATCGTTTCGTCACTTTCTGGTTTGAAAATGAAAAACCGTCACTTTACACCTCATATTTCCAGAATCGTACCTATTATCATGTTAAAATTTATTTGAGGTTAATGTCCCATAATATTTTCTTAGTTGGCATTCAAAAAAGTTTGAAATTTTAGATTCACAAAATGGGCCAAAAAAACAGTCCAAATTATGTTGGTAACATTATGGAGCACACTGTATGTTTATGTTACAACAATGAATAAGAAAAAAATAATTGATCTTGATACTAAAGTACGAGTGTGTGTAAATTAAGTAATGAGACTGGCAACTTAGCGCCCGATCTAGCGACACTGCGGAGACGGGCCGGGAAGGATGGTATGATAACATGTAATGCACCTTCAGTACAAGTTTGAACTTGTTACAATCATTTGTTGTTTTTTTTTTTGTAACTGTTTTCGTATATGGTTTTTTCTAGTGAATTTTAAAAATGAGTAACATTAATTTTGAGCAACGGTATGCTATCAGGTTTTACTTCAGACTTGGACACAGCGCAACGGATACTTTTGCAAAACTTCAGTATGCCTACGGAGACAGCGTTTTTTCAAGAGCTCAGGTTTTTCGGTGGTTTAAGGCATTCTCAGAAGGAAGAGAGTCGATTGAAGATGAACCACACAGCGGAAGGCCTTCATCTTCAAGAACCGATGAAAATGTCAATAGAATATGGACCTTGTGCGTTCAGATCGTCAGTTGACGACAAGAATGATTGGGGAAAAGTAAAATTTGAATCACACCACTGTTCATCAGATTTTGACGAACGGATTGGGGATGATAAACGTCTGCGCAAAAATGGTTCCAAAAAATATTTCGCAGGAACAAAAAAGACATCAGGAGAGAAAGGTGTCTTGACTCTTTGGAATTGATTGAAAATGATCCCCGCTTTATGGAACGTGTCAATACTGGTGATGAGACTTGGGTGTTTGAGTACGACCAGGAAACCAAGCACCAAAGCATGGAATGACACACTTCAAGCTCTTCAAAACCCAAAAATGCAAGAATGAGAAAGTCGAAGATCAAATGCATGCTGATTTGCCTTTTTGATAGTCAGGGAATTGTCCACAAAGAGTTTGTGCCGCCAGGCCAAACAGTAAATCGGCACTTTTACAAAGAGGTTACACTTTTATGAAAAAGGGTCATGCCTGTGAGACCAATCAATTCATCAAACAAGTCAATTGGATGTTGCATCACAACAATGCGCCTTGTCACATAGCCATTTCAGTAAACGAGTTTTTAGCCAGTAGAAACACTCCTGTGGCTCCTCAGCATCGTTACACGCCTGACTTGAGTTCCTGACTTTTTTCTCTTCCTGAGATTGAAAAATCACCTCAAGGAACGTCATTTTCGGACCATAGAAAACATTCAAATGGCTGTAACCGACCACCTGAAGGCTATTCCAGTATATGAGTCCCAGCATTGCTATAAGGAATGGAAGAACCGTTGCCAGCGGTGTGTGGCTTCCCAAGGAAGTTATTTTGAAGGAGACAATACTGAATTGTAATTCTATTCGAATAAGAAAAAATTAAAAAACCAGTCTCATTACTTACATAACACCTCGTATGTAAAAAAAGTCGTAATGCATACTTAATTTTGCTCATGAAATGGTATCGAGACCTTAGTGAGGTCAAATTTCATATTATCTCCTTATTCTAGAGAAAGGTAAATAACATATTGAGATCGATCTCCTGTGTTTGTTTACAGGGAGAGATTGTTTTGATGCGTATGATTAATTACTCTTTAAGAACCAGTCTAACATACGAGCCTCTCGAAGTCAGTATTAATAAGAAGGTGACAGACGGCGTAATTCTGCTGATACGCGCTCAAACGGGTTTTAAAAGCCAATCAGCATATGTAAAATAAAAACGTGTTGCATTAATAACCGTAACTTTTATAAAACTGAAATTGACAAGCACTTAAGAATATATATATCTAGCGATAAATTAGGTTTGATTTAAGTAATAAAGTATGTTTAATTCATGAAAAACAAACGAAGTGACTGGGTAGAGCAGGATGTTCCACTTATAATTAGACCGTCTTTATTAAGTACATCCATCTAACCGTTTTGCATAGAGCGAGAGAGACAATAAAAATAAATTAAATAACGGATAATGTTTAGCGAGATAAAAGCTAGGTAAGACAAGGTTAATTATATTAACTGTTATTCATTATGCTTATGTAAAAACGGATTATTGTTTAGACGTAATGTATGCTAAGCCCATGAATAAACAACTAACCGTGTAGTTTTGAGTATAAAATATCATTAAAATCACTAATGTATGCGGTCCATCAGGAAAACTGTGCAGAGAGAGCGCTTAGCTGACATTGAGCATGCCAGAAAAAATGTGATCTAGACTGATATCAGTGTGCAATCTTAAAAGCAATAATGTTAGCGGTAGTTCCAAAGACAGAGAATTTGCTTCGATGTTTGACAGATTGTGAGATTAGTATAAAGAATTGAGAAGTATTATAGAGTGAAATTACTTTTTATATGACTTTTTCAGAGAAATTTCTCAAACCTGGAAATTTCTCTGGCCTGGGTTCACTGCATCTTTTTATTCTTGTTTTCAATTCGAATAATTTTTGGACAAAATATTTCACGTATCCACCTGAAGTAAAACATGACCAAATAACTGAAGCGTTGACCTATCAATGGGGCTAAGTGTCAAAATCAGTAAACGTAGATATTCAAAATAAACGTATATGCTGACTTTTTATCTTTGATAGATATTATATTAAAAAACGTAAATAATTTCAAATCTTGTTACGCTAAATGACATTTCCTAATAACAAGCATGTCAGCAATAAAGTACACAAAGAAAAAAAACAAAAGTCGCAATCATGAAAGTGCTAGTGTAGTAGCAAAAAAAGCAAAACAACAGTAACGACGTTTGTACCGCGTCGGGCACATATATAGGGTTTGTCCGGAAAGTAATGTCAGTGAATTTTTTTCCAGAGACTGTACGCGCCAGCCCGCGCTTTACGTGCTGGGATTGTGGTGGGGGGATCTGGCAACAAGATCCAACAAGCGTCAGTCGGCTACCGGTCGTTGTAGCGGTCGCATCACTCGTTCTTTGAGAGTCGTTACAGTGACCCGGTGCAAGAAAAAATGCAACGTTCGCTTGAGCAACGGATGGCGATCAAGTTTTGCGTGAAACTGGAGAAGAGTGCTGCGGAAACCATTCCAATGTTGAAGAAAGCTTTCGGCGTCGATTGTCTTTCGGACAGGCAAATTTTCCGGTGGCATAAGGCCTTCGCTGAAGGTCGGGAACATGTAAAAGACGAGAACCGCGCTGGACGACCATCAACCTCCAGTTCCGACGACAATGTGAAACGTGTGCGTGACTTGTTGAACACTGACCGTCGTCTAAGTGTCCGTTTAATTTCCGAAACATTAGACATTACGAAAACCATTGTTCATTGTCTTTTGATTGCTGATTGTCTTTTTTGATTGCCGGGGATTGGTCCATCATGAGTTTGTTCCGCAGGGGACAACCGTAACCGGAAAGTTTTATGTCGAGGTGCTGAAGCGGCTGAAACGCAGGGTGAATCGCGTCCGCCCAGACATCTCAAAATCCTGGAAGCTTCACCACGACAATGCGCCTTCGCACACCTGCTTCCTCGTGGCCGATTACCTCGTCAAGGCAGGCATCACCGTTGTTCCCCAGCCTCCCTACAGCCCCGATGTGGCCCCCCCAGACTTTTTTCTGTTTCCGCGCCTCAAAACCCCAATGAAAGGACAGCATTTTGGGTCGGTGAAAAATATTCAGAAGGCTTGCACCGACGATTTAAAGGCGATTCCGGAAAACGACTACCGTGCGGCTTTTGATGCGTGGAAGACCCGCTGGAACCGATGTGTGGACGCAGGAGGAATGTATTTTGAAAGTCTCTAAGATTTGTACACATAGAACCAATAAAAATCATTTTTCAAAGCTCACTGACATTACTTTCCGAACAAACCCTGTACCTACCACCGTCTAGGAAACAGCCTACAAATGACATATTCTTCCTCTGGAAAATAGCCCTCTTCTGAGATTATTCATAAGGTACTCAGAACCTTTCTACGATTCAAATTGATTTTAGGCAGAAATGGCACAACGTCTTAATTGTAAAGGGTAAATAATTGGGCACAAAAATAATTGCCAAAATAATTAATATAGAAGGAATATAGTAAGTTGTACTAATCAGTGATGTCAGATTTGGAAGTATACAGGTATGAAACGTAATAGTGCAGTTAATGATGCAAGTGGAAACTTCCCAAGGATACAATACCAACAGCTAAACGAAAGCATTTAGAGGAGGAGCATATACGCAGAAACGCTTTTAAAGATCTAGAAATTCCTATCCTGTAAGTATATTGTCGAAAAGTAAAGCATTAACATAATAATTCATTAGCTTGGCGCTTTTTTGAAAGTTACGAACGTCACAAGCCTAAGCGTGACTGAAGGTCCCCACTGGGTGATCTCTCGTTCTTGTAAAAAAACATCACACCACAAGCGCATGATAATCGTTACAAAGAAATCTGATGGTATTGCGTGTTGGCATCTCTTAGCGGTAGTTGAGAATTTCAGCTCAAAATAGAAATTAATAAATCTTCTTCATCCATGAAAAAAGTCCGCATAACCGCTGATTGTTTGCTATATTTCAGTATTTTTGCTTTGAGCAAGCGCCTTCTTCACCTGATTTTAGTCCCTTGGAATAAAGCTATTTAAACCCTTCACAAGCGGGTTAGTTGTGTTACGTATCGGATGTGATAACGCAAGTGTTATCTAGCTTATTTTGCGCACGTTAGAAAGTGAGAAAGTAACAAGCAACAGCTTTTTCCTAATTGGTACCGCAGCTTTTTCTCTGGAAGTGGGAACCAACTTGCGTGTGACATATCTTAAAGTATTCCCTCGATTCTCAGTTGACGTTTCATCGACTGCGCTAAATCTGTCGTAATATAATTGTCGTTATGAACTTATACGGCTACCTTATCGGGAAAGCCGTTCTGAAACTCGCGATTACTCATGGAAAACCTAATGGCTAGCACATGTCAGTTTTTCTCGCTAATTCATTAAAGACGAATTATCGTGCCGACACAAAAGAAATCATGCGACTAACGTAAACATTATAATGACATTTAAATTACGACTGTTATTCGAAAGAAATAGCAATAAGTGCCACTTTAGAACCTAAATCGTCCATCCTGTAATTTTCAGAGCAATTTCTGTAAAAATGTTATTATTAACGTCTTACTGTTTTTCGCATCGTTAACTGTTTATGAATGTTCACCAACTGACTGTTTCATTGCATTTTATTGCCCCCAGGCCTGTTATTTCCTCGGTTTGTGACTCTGATATCTATTTTTTTAGCTGACGCATTATGTAGACTGGCGAGTACCTCCTTGGCAACGTTAACGTGCAATTTGTGGGGAGTTACTAGTCTATTGTTAGTTATACATATGTATATGTAGGTAAAGGGGGAAGAGTTAAATGCCAACGTTTAAAAGGCTGAATGTAAAAAAGTAGAAGAGCATAACGGAATGCGTTTAAAACAATCTTCTGAAATGATGAATTTTCATATTATTGCATTGGCAAAAAAGTTTCGATTTAAAATTGTATGAGTATAATAGGGTTCTACTGAATAACTTTATATGTGGTGTAATTCGTCAGTATCGTATTGTATATTACGTATTGGAAAACAAATTGCACAAAAGGTTATTCTGACGAGTTTCCTTGAAATATCAATGTATATTTTTATTTAATAATATCTTGAATGGAATGTTTAATAAAAAAATGCATACATTATCTTAATAATATCAAATTAATTCATAAACCACTGAAAAGTTGTTGGTGACTTCTTAACCAGAGGGTTAAGTCACCAACCATCAGAGGGGATTGGCTACAAAGTCTGCGAGACTCCTCCCCACTTTCAAATGGATGTGTAGGGGGGGGGGGGACTACTTACTACTTTAAGTTTTGAAAGAAAAGTGAGATGTTGATTTTTGATGTGAGAACTTTAATATTATTTTTTCATTTGGCAAATTTTCTAATTTTATAATAAGTATAATTGACAACTTTTGACTGTTTATAAAAATGAAAGATTAAAGTTTTTGTGACTTTGACGTTTTCTTCGATTTTCCATAGTCCAAAGAACTAATTTTAATGTTGTTGGTACTAGCACCAAGAACATGAGACTCAATAAGACTGCTAGTGTCATCGAATCTGTAGTACTACAAAATGTGAAAAAGCATGTAGCCAGTCACAGGGTTAATATAAAATGACATTTTTAGAAATAAAACATCATATCCATCTATTGAAATTGTCTGATGATTATCTGATGAGTCTGGAAACGAGAATTTGTATCACTCTTGAAAAAATAATTTTTTAATGACTGTACGTAATTATTAGAGTTGGCCGAAATGTGCCGTGGGACATAGGCGTACGCATCATATATTATGATGTAATACAAGTTACATGATGTAATACAGTTATACATGTTATACAAGAAAGTAACTAATATTAAATATAGTAACAAAATTATACACCATACATGTTTGTAAAAATTATCTTTTCAATTAGTTTGACGATGTAGCTTGGTTAACAGTACTATTACGAACTAGAGAAGGTTCGTAAAAACTTTGTAGCATAAGATAAGTTTCTATAATTGTCTCCGAAAGTCTTGTTCGCTGTGGTGAAAATATATGCTTATATTTTGAGAACGGCCGTTCGACATCAACTGATGTAATACAAACATAATTAAAATACCCTTTGCACTCACTTAACGGGACTGTGTAGATGCACCATCACAAATTTGTCTTAATTTGGTAAAACCAGTGTCTTTCTTTAATACACTTTCGAATTTATTTTTAACTGGCTCATTTGGCATGATCCATAGCTTGTAGCAGCGAATCTACTCCGGCCACTACTTGTAGCGACTCCGTTAACGACAACACACTGTTCTGTAATTTTTGTACGGCGTCATACAAACCTTTATAGTTAATATGACCGCTTTCCTTGATGATGTCATTACCGGGGACGAAAGTTGGGTCTTTGAATACAATCCGGAGACAAAGAGGCAAAGTGCGGAATGGCACACGTCGAACTCCCCTCGCCCCAAGAAGGCCAGGATGTCCAGGTCAAAGATCAAGACATTGCTGATTGTCTTTTTTGATTGCCGGGGATTGGTCCATCATGAGTTCGTTCCGCAGGGGACAACCGTAACCGGAAAGTTTTACGTCGAGGTGCTGAAGCGGCTGAAACGCAGGGTGATCGCGTCCGCTCAGACATCTCAAAATCCTGGAAGCTTCACCACGACAATGCGCCTTCGCACACCTGCTTCCTCGTGGCCGATTACCTCGTCAAGGCAGGCATCACCGTTGTTCCCCGGCCTCCCTACAGCCCCGATGTGCCCCCCCCCAGACTTTTTTCTGTTTCCGCGCCTCAAAACCCCAATGAAAGGACAGTATTTTGGGTCGGTGAAAAACATTCAGAAGGCTTGCACCGACACTTTAGAGGCGATTCCGGAAAACGACTACCGTGCGGCTTTTGATGCGTGGAAGACCCGCTGGAACCAATGTGTCGACGCAGGATGAATGTATTTTGAAAGTTTAGAACTAATAAAAACCATTTTTCAAAGCTCACTGACATTACTTTCCGGACAAACCCTGTATTATGCGAATGCCCAGCGCTGGCAGCTATCAGGTATTCGAACTTTGGGGCTTTAACAATAGAACCAAAATAAGTGACAGACGCTCCATGAGAAACTGTCCTAAAATTTCTTAAGGAAACAGGACTAATGGAATGACAAGACTATGGGGGCACAATAAGCATCAGCTTAAGTGCATAGGGCATGCACCTACCCCATACGTAATCGTAATCGTACTGTTTGCAAAATATTACATGTTCTGTTTTCTGTTCCTTCTTCAGTTCATAACCTTTCGAAAAATCTCTGGTCCCTTCTTAATGACCGTCACTCGGAAAATGGGTGAGTGACACGAACCAGCGTCACCGCGAAAGAAAGTTTAATGAATCTACGTCCGAGTTTAAAGTCTCATCCGCCGTAGGCGCTTTGCATACACGCCACATCGGTGGTCTGCGCGCTGGTACGAGACCGTCGCCGTGTCCTCACCATCCCACATTCGGCTTATCTAACTGTCGTCCGTGTATCCATTCAAATCGATTTAAAATTAAACCTGTGTCAGAGATAATAACAGGCCACAATTGTGTATAATTCGCCTATCTTAATGTTGCCTTATCAAACTGTTTATTTCAATTAAGTATTTTGCGATGTAGCGTCGCCCACGCCTCTCCTCTCGAACCGTGTCGTTTCCACATAAAATAAATGTTATAGTCAATTGGCATTTAGCTTTTTATTGTCCGAGATAACCGGATCGATGTCGCCGCGCGGGATTTTTGGAAAGGCGGACGCGTCTCCGCGATTCACTTTTTACCGAAATAAATTATGCTAAGTTACGACATTCGTATGCAAAAATCGATTATAAACATCAAATGTTTATTTGGTTTTAATGCCGGGATGAACATTCGTTGCTCACACGTAAAAGCGACGATATTAGGGTTTTATTTTGGGAAATATTTCGTCGATGTAATCAGCTACTTATGCAAATCGGTTTGGTGCAAAGGTTAGGTCACTTTTGATGATTTTACCCATTGACACAGTTCGGAGAAGAATTTAAAATAAATAAATTGTGAACAGGTTTATGAAATCAGCTTAGCATAAAAATAAAGAGTTAAAACAAGTGGTTGAAAGACTATTACGAAGTTCACATTTACAAGTATAAGAATACAAATAGTTATTGGCAATTTGAAATGCCAAAGAATATTTAATATGTAAGATGATATATGTAGATATATCATATTGATTTCATTTGGAACAACTTTGTGCATTCTGGACCATATCTGAGGTTTCGTTTATGTTACGCATTTTTATTTCACTTTTATTCCACATCTTTTTTATTTATGAGTTACAAATGGATTGAAGGATTCTCCACTGATTTCAATTAAAAATGTCACATTTTGTGATTTTAGTTTTCTGTTTTTCTGTTACTGTGTGGTATTGAGATGAGGCACTTGTTAAAATTGATGTTCGAAGGTCATCCGTCCAATGGCTCCATAGTCCGTATTGACTGTATTGGACTTCTATTTTTCAGCTATAAAATTGTCTTATTTTCAAGAGCAGCTGATCAAAGCTGTTCATTTTTTCGACTTCTACATAAGTCCAAAATCGATTATAAATAGCAAATGTCTTAATTTGGTTTTAATGCCGGACTGAACTTTGGTTATTCACATGTGAAAGAGACGAAATTAGGGTTTTGTTTTGTGAAATATTTCGTCGATGTAGTCAGCTACTTATGCAAATCGTTTTGATCAAAAGTTAGGTTACTTTAGAGGATTTTACCCATTGATACAATTCAAAGAAGAATTTAAAACAAATAAACTGTGGACAGGTTTATGAAAACCATGATAAATAATCCGTGGCTATTGAAATCAGCTTAGCATAAAAACAAATACTTAGTTAAAACAAATATCGCAGTGACTGTTACGAAGTTCACATTTAAAATATAAGGTACGAGAAGAATAATAATATTTACTGATGATTTTTATGAAATGAATATTTATAAGAATACAAACATTTATTGGTAATTTTCAGATGGAAAAGAATCATCTAGGATGATAGAAATAATATTAACACATATATTATCTAAGTCAGCACCTCAGAAGTAAATCATGTTAAGTCACATAAATATAATTTTTCAGGGAACACGTATAAACTTTATATAAAAGTTGTCGTAACTAGGAGCATATAACAGTTAAGTTTTTACATTTAATTTTGTATTATGCACAAGTCGTAAAAGAGATACTATAATATCCTTCACACCATTTTGATAAGTTGTCACGAATTATGACTTTGATGTGACTTAACACTTTTTACCCAATAAATACTTCTGTGTATTGTAACTTAACTTTTTTATTGAGACATACATTTACAAAAAACACATGGGTTACAAAGAGTAATTTAAACATAAAATTGCAGTGATATGTAAACCATCATTGTTTTCATGTTTTTTGGCTGAGTGCTTTAAATTCTGATAAAATGGATGAAAAATCTTGGAAACCCATTTAAGTAGACCTTGTAAGTTGTTTTTGCGTAGTTAATGCGTTTAAATGGTGCCGGCGTTAGATTTTGGGGAATACTTGTATATTTTTGTTAAGATCAATTTCCTCGAACTCACTGTTGAACGCGGTTTTAAAGTATAAGATATCCTTGTTCTGGACTCTTACTTGGATATGAACAACATTTGAGATTAAAAATGGTTGGTTTGTAGTAGTCTTTTTTCTGGCTGTAAAAGGAGCATTTGGGCCTTCATAAAGACTTTTAATATTCAGAAAATTTTCTTGTTCCATGGCAATCACAGGCAAGGTTCTTGTTGTAAAACCAAATCGCACATTCGTTTTCCTCTACTCATACTTTCTATCAACTTATAAACGGCTTACAAATAATCAACAGCAATAACGAAAAGCATGAAAAACGCAGAGATCATACACGTAACGTTGTCTGTTCAAACATACGTTCGTTTGTAAACAGAGTTAAGTGACTTTAACACCATATACATCTATAGCCGTATAGGACTTAACACTGTTTAACGCCATCTGTTGGACAAACCGAGTTACTAAGGACTTAATGCTATTTACCATAAGGGAAAACTAAAACACTTGGTGTTTATTATTACCAATAACTCACTTTTCACAAAAATGTGACTTAACACAGTTTACCTCGGAGGTGCTGATATTATCATATATTACCTTGGGGTAATTAAGATTTGTGCATTCTGGTCCATATCTGAGACTTTATATCTGAGGAGTTTATGTTATGCATTTTTCTTTCACATTTATTTCTCTTATCTTTTTGATTTATCTGCAGTTGGATTGAAGGATTCTCCTTTGATTTAAACATAAAATGTCATATTTTGTGATTTTTTGTTTTCAGTTTTTCTGTTACTGTGTAGTATTCAGATGAGGTACTTTGAACAATTGGTTTTTGGTAGGTTATCAATCCAATGGATAGGCCCAGAGCCCGTATTGATTGTATTGGACTTCCTCTACTTTTCTAAAATTGTTTTCAAATCAACATGTCCAAATTCGATCTCTACATAAGACAACGTATTCCAATATTTACTTTAGAATTTATCTAATTCATTTTACATAACTTATCTCTTGCTCCAATTTCGAATGTAAAATTTGATTCTAAATACCCTTTGAAATTACATTATATTCTTGATCGATGACGACTTACAGTTCGTTAAAAATAACAACAATTGACATAAACGCTAATTCAATATGTCTGTTTTTTTATACTGAAGACTGGAGGCCGCGTTTAATCTGAGGAGGAAAAATGCACCGTCTTCTTAGATGTAGGGGTGAAGTGTTTCATGCGGCGGAAACGTGAGTCGCATTGAGTTTTCGCAAAGTGGGTAACTTTGTTGAGTTTGGGCGACCTTATGGTAGGGGTCGCCACCTCCGCGACCCCACATCTTTCCCCCAGGCACCGTCGACGACTCGAGAACTGCTCTTACAGCAACTAACCTTGTCTATTCTCTGTTGCTAAACTTTCCCTCGATTCCAGCAGAAATATGTGTATGTAACAATTTATATGTGTGTTATGTATACTTATGTATGTTTATGTATATGTTACGTAGATAGTAGTAACTAAGCACGCCACTACTTAAAAATAGGTATGTAGGTATAGCTAAGTATAAACACTCACCCAATCACTTTTTCGCTAAAAACGATATACTGCATGTACACTCACGGTGCGCGTTTCGCCAACCATATTGTCATCATTAGGTGATTGTGATAATTCATATGTGAGCAGTTTTACCCACATTTCAATTCGTTTTACATTTCGAAAGTATCCTAAGGACGTACTTTAATAATTTTCAAATTGTTAAAAGTCAAATTGTCCTAACTGACCATTCTCATTGAACATTTACATTATTCCGGTTTTTATGTTAGCTGGAAAGTGAGATTGATTATATAGTGTTTATAAATTTTAGAAAATTATTAATTGTTACAAACATACATTATGTTTTCAATTCAAGTAGATACTGTAACATGTCCTGTTCGTCTAGTGCTATGTTGCTTTTTTGTCGGTCCTGTGCCAAGTGTCCTATCCACATGAACTAATTAATTAGTGTAGTGCACATAAATAATTTTTTTGCAGAAAAAAATATTGGCGAATACATCATCTAATAAGCTAAATATGTATATATTATGCAAATTTTTACCTCATCACACCTACTCACTATTTTACTACCCGTTAACATTGACGGAACGCAGTCTGTATATACAGTTTTAAAATAATTTGGTATATATGGTTGTCGTTCACTAACAATTAGATTTTGGATTAGTTGTTGGAATTGTAGCAACGATACATTTAATCCCAAGTATTCCTATGTAGGTTCCACAAGTAGCTACTGATTCTTTTTAGTTATATCATCTTCATTCTTTAATTAATATTACATGCCATCATTGTGGTTACTTTCTCTTAACAGCTTTGGTAATTGCTTAAGTACTGTAAAGTCATGTAGAACGTCTTTGTTTGTAAAGGAATAGACACAGTATAATTAGCAAATAATGATATATTTTACGCAGTTGATCAGCAGACTGTTCTCAAGTAGCAGCAACGCGTAGCTATTCATGTTGAGTTTTAAAAATGAAATAAACCATGTGATTTAAATGAATATAAAATTTTGGTCTATATCCATTTAAAGGGAAAGAGTACACAGAACATTGTCCATGACAATGGAACGATTTACAATTACTTGTAGGGCACCTATAAGTTCAAAATGAAATTGTAGTGAGACAATGATATGCCTTACGGTTAATAAGATCAGTTATTTTTTTGTTTAAATTGATCAGTAAATTAATTTGGAAAACAACGATAAACGCATGTTCTATTATTTGAAAAACCAATCAGAAATATTACGACTGATTCAAAAATCTGTATTTAGGAAAACTGTCTTTTTTGGTTTATACATAGACAACTTTCTACCATGGAAACGATGAAAAATAAATGACATAAATAGCAAGAATTTTCCTTAGCCAATATTAAGTAGCGCAATAAGAGCGGTACATTTTTATTTTTAAAAATAATGCCTTACTCATTAATTACACCTCTTTCTTTCGCCCTTAATTATACAGTTTTTTTCATCTACTTTGCGATTTAAAATAGTTCACGGGCATTACAAAATTTCTCTACCGTTTTTTTTCGACCCCACCCCTTGGTTAGCGTGTTCCTCGGCAGATTTTACCGTGTAAGAGGGTAAGTAATAGTGTTGGATTAGCAATTCGGCAATAATAAACTGTAGCGTAACAGGACACCCCCTCCGCGACCCCGCGCCTCCCCGCCCTCTTAATGGGGGCAATTACGTTATGACTCGTTCGCGTGCGAAGGAGTATTGGTGTTTTCTATCATTATGTAGCTTTTTACAATTGCCCGTCGCGTTATCAGATAATGCCGCGATCAGATTTAGCGCTGCGAGTATTATTTTCAAGTGGCTATCGTAAAGTTCAACGTTGTTCGCGTTTCGATTAAATTTGTTCTTTTTGATTAAGGTCCTTTGTGTAAAGGCGCGTTGTATTTGTGATTTTGTAATTAGCATTGTTTTTGGGGTTGAATCACGACAGTCGGACTCTTTAACGACGAAGTTGAGTTTTCAAGGTCAAGCTTTACCCTCATTTCTGGTAGATAGAGATCGGGTTTCATTTTTCTATTCCAAAGACGGGTCTTGTTTATCAGCGGATCTGTAGGTATACACATATAAGTAGACTTGTGAGCATATAAGTAGCAAGTGAGGATCACTACAGGGTCGAAATAGCGCATACATATACCTACGTATAATCATCAAGGACATGAGAATCATAGCAGATCGGATCTACCGACCTAGGGAAGATGCGACATGCAGCTGAGATGGGGTGGGAGACATCAAACACAATTGGCGTTACGTTTTAGTACACGTCACGCTGATGCAGTTGGGCGCCATCATGCTGTCATCTTAGTTATCTTGTTTTCTTTGTAGGTGGGGCGATCGATCGGCGGAATGATTATAGATTTCAGTTTAACTTACATATTTGTATGGTGTGTATGTATTCGTATGTTGTTTATTGCTTGAATTATGACCGATAATGACAATTATATTCTGTTTAATGTTTCATTTCTGTGGTTGCACATAGTGGGTAGTTTATTGTAGTTTCGCAGAGCGCAGATACGATATTTTCGCTGTAGTGAATTATTTTTATGTTGTCACTTATAAAGCAAATGCATATCATGTATGGTTTGTACCAACAGAACGATGCCATTTCTATAAGTGGAATCAGCTACACGAGGAGGTAAATTTTGCTACTCCTTATATGTCCCGTTTCTTCTGTAGACTTGGAACGTTCATTTTTCTCTACAAGCAGATATTTACCGACAGAAAACGTCCTTTAACTCGGGGTGATATGGAACACATTTTACTAATATATTAGTATTGCACACAAGTGAAAATGTACCTACCTGTGCAGCTTTTGGAAGGTTTTGTCAATCTAGAATTAAAAGTTTTTCAAAAGTTTGGACACACAGCTACTAGCCATCCTCTCTCTGAAAGCCGTAGCAATTTTCTCTTGTGATACTCGAACCCACCAACAATAGCCCCGGCATATGGGTTTTAAGTTGCCGCCCTAATGCCAAATTAACAGGCACACCATCGCTGATGTGGTACTCGGCGTCTCTTGTCATGCATCCACGTGGCGACCGCGTTCTCTGTTGTTTTTCATTTTCATAAATTCCCCACCTCCTCAATTTGAGAAATATGTAACAACTTGATGCCTGATCTTTACAGCGTTCAGTTATGCTATCTTGTAATATGAGTAGTATACATTATGTTGAATTATCATATTGGCACAGAAGCGATACGTAGAACGCTATACGTAAAACGACAGAATATGACATGTAGTTTCTTATAACAGAAATAATATCAATTTTTGTGCACATATTTATTCCATACACAAACATTCACAAACCAGTGTAGATAAAAAATTTCCGAGCAAAAGTTTTTTTGGTGTAATCGTAGTAAAGTATCGTAGTAATAGTAGTAAAGTATTTGGAAGGTCATTCGAGATAGATCCGGGAATATTAATGGGACGGACGGTTCTGCCACTTCTGGTTAGTTTACCAAATACATAAACAAATTCTTGCGGATCGTTCTAATATAAAGCATGCACCATTTAGTACAGTAGTAGGGAAAGAATTATAAAGAGAAACCTGAGTTAAAGTCATTCACGAAAAAATGTGATTCCAAATAAGAGTTAACCCATTTCCTGTACATTATTTCGTTTGAATTTTAAACGTATTTATTGGCTTTCTATACGTCGTCGGTTCCATAGAACACCTATATTAGATCCCTTTGAAATGTGCAACAATGGATTTGAAATCGATCCGTCTCGACAAGCGCCCGAACTTAACCCCTTTGTGCAGCACAGGCGTTAATCTTGACTTTCTATACGAAATCTTATAAAATGACTTACAAACGGTTCACACTCTGTTTACCATCAAATTTAAAGGGCAATGAAATATACATTTGTGGAGAGCCCAATTATTACGAGAATAGACTGTTTCCAAATACACAGGTACTGTTTTTAATACATTTATCATTCACAATATTTTTTCTTGTGGAAATATTTTCATTCAATAAAAAGTTTATTACTCAGGCTGGCTACGGCAATACGACACATAGGCAACTCGTGCAGCATGTGGTGGGTGCTACCACAATTTAATTTAATTGCAGTACTCCTGTGTCAGCTGGTGCTGTTGTATTATCTGCGCTGTATCGAATAGTGTGATATAATTTATTTTATATTAGATTTACATTTAACAAACTCAAAATCACAATTTTATATGAATTCCCACTTCTCTTTATACTTAGTGATGATTTGACGGTTGGTTTCAGCTGCCAAATGTTATAATCATCAGTTTGATATCAGATTTATATTCAACGATCTCAAAAACAAAATTTGAAAAAAATCCGTTTTTATATTTAATGATGACTTGATAGCTATAGCAAGATAAAAACGTCAATTTGACTTTCGATTTGTATCCAGTGATCTCAAAAACCTTTAAATGTGTTGAAAAAAATATGCACTCATTTTTTTTTTGAAAAAACTAGTCATTTGAACTTGACTTTCACAATATTCCCGACGTTTTTTTAAATTTTCTAATAGCAGAGCCGAGTTCAATGGCTCAAAATCAATAGAATCCAATGGATTTTTTAGGTGTGTCTCCGTGGGCAAAAAACGACACTTGTGGGCAAAAAACGACACCTTTTTAACATGATTACAACTGAATAATTTCAAGGTTGCTCCTTGCATTATTTCACAAAATTATTTTTCTGTTTGGCCCAAACATGTCGGCCTGGTCTAAAAAAAATATAATTTTATAAAATGTATTGTTTTCGTTCCTAATACAAAATGACGTTAAGGAATAAATGTATTTGTAATACTTGCTAGTTTTATTGTGGCAAATTACAGAAAGGCTTGAGCATGTTTTTCAACCATTTTTTTTTCAAATATAAAATTTATAAAAAGCTATTTTAAAATTTAGAAACAGAGCTACAAAAAACTCTTAAGTTGCGACACTCGACGTCCCATCATTTCAGATTTGCCCCCATAATGGTAATCATTATGAGGCCAAACGGAATTACCTCCGTAGTCGTTATTAATTCCATGTGGGAAAGAATGTTAAACTTATATAAAGGAGATCCAATTAAAAAGCAATAATAGTTTGGAATGTACATTTATAGAATTATAATATATTCATGTAAACCAGCTCATTCGTTCTGGAATTTATTTTAATATAATCAAAGAAATTTAAATGGGATTACAGAGTGAATCGATTTGTAAGGTGTCGAAAATGGAGTACCAGACATGTGCAATAATGATTTGTAGTAGTATTCATTGTTACCAGTAATATATGTATCTATTAAATAATTTTTTACTAAACCAATTTGGGTTATTTTAAAAGAATAAGGCATTATTTTCTTAAGTCATACTGTTAGTATGATATAAGTGTTATTTTTGCAATTAGTGGCCATAGTTGCCTTGAAGGATAAAATAATAAGAAATGTATTTCAATTATAATACAAATAATCAAATGTATTTATTAGTTTTGATTTATGATCTAAACATATTCTAAACTTAAATACTATAAAATATGTCAAAATATATACAATGTAGTACATAAAAATTATACACTTCGCATTCAAGATATTTGAGGTTATGACACTGTTTGCTTTTTATTACTATAGAATAGGAACTAGTGGTGGGTTCATGCAGATGTTTTTAGGTTATAAGAATAATAATAAGAAAAAAAGTAAAATCTTCGTTTTATAATGGCCCAGTTCATGCAGGAAAGATAATTTTTGGTAATAATTTTAAAAATAAGGATAACCTTGAATGATGGTTAAATTTCAACTTTATTCTTATTTTTATGTCCAAACGCACACTGCGCAATCGCAAATAATCGAAAATATAAAGCAAATCGCCTAGTTTTTTTTTTAATAAATTGACTGCTAAAGTCGTTAACATTAGTAATAACGTGGTTGTAGTAAATACGACGGCTACGCGGCTGTTCATTTTCATTATTAAAGATATACATTAAGATAAACAGACACAAACGCAACCACACTTTTAGTTTAAGCTTGTATCATACAATATTAACGCATCTACTAAAAAAATTCTGGCGTCATGTTTAATCGCCGACTTCTAAACTTCCGCAAAATTAGCCAATCACAAGCGAATCCCAAAACGCTGCGGTGAAAAGTTATTTTGTTAGTTAGTATGTGTCACAAGCTTTCTTATACTTATTTTGCAGCATGAACGCATTCAGATGTTAAAATTAAAATTATTCTTATTCTTATTACTATTCTTATTACTATTACTAAAAATATCTGTATGAACCCACCATTAATTCTGTTTCCATTTCTAAGGTGGTCACAAAAAGGACCTTTGAGCAGTCTAATTAGATTAATTAGTAATTAAAGTAACAATACTAACTAAAATGAACTGGAATTTAAATCAAATAGAAAATATTGAAACAAAAAAACAAAAAATAAGAAAATTTTCTCACTTTATTCTGTGTGGATTTCATTCAAAATTACATGTTATAGGTGCACGAATTTACGATTAATTCGAGGTTTAGTTGTGTATCCTTAAGAAGAGGTGGGCAACAGGTAAATTACGTTTTAGGTTAGAACACTGTTATCAGACATATATATATATATATATATATATATATATATATATATATATATATATATATATATATATATATATATATATATATATATAAACATTAGGTATTTTTTCTCTCTCTCTCTCTCTAGCACACCCTTGAAGTTTTTTATTTTTGAAGATTTACGAAAATTTATGCAAATTTATGCAAAAAACAGTGATTTTTCGGTTATCACGTTTGGTATAAAAAATAGGCTTTAACTTTAACTAACTATCTGACAAAACTGGATACTGTGAGATCGGGTACAAAATATGGCTGCGGCAACAGTTAAAGTGAACAAAGAAAATATTCCCGGTATATATAGTCACATCGTACAGGACCGTATTTAAGTATTGTGTTACCAACCCCTTTATTAACACTGTAAATTTGGGAGACAAATGTGTTATAACTTCCTTAATTTAAATCATAGCATGTATTCCAAGACTTAAAAATTCAAAATATGAATTAAGGAGATTGGAAGAATTTTAATCCATTTCAAATACCTCTCTGTGGAAGTTGTCATATTGACATCACTTTACCTACACTATATTTCGAACATATAATGTGATAAATTCCCTCTATTGTATATTAACTCATTTATTCTTATATATACTTAAGGATGTTTCAAATCTTGAAGTACCTTTTGAAAACCTTAACTCGTTCACTCTATAGCTTGGCACTCTAGCCGTTTAGCCGAATGGCACTCTTATTATAGCCCCGAGGCTTTGGGACCAGATCGTTATACGAAACGGTGTACCTACATAATAAATTCACCTATTCGAAATCTGTATCGGAGCCGCTAACAGTTTGTTTGCGTGTCGGCGCCTATCATTTGAATATCAAGCGGATCAAACATAAATAGAACGAGCGTTTTGTCCCGAGATCCTGGAATTCGAAAGTCTGATTTTATTAATACAACTGGTCAAATTAAGATGTTTATCTGTGGCACGAATTTCGCATGTATACACTTTTGTTTTTCCCCTTTTTCCTCGCTAATGTGAGAGCCGTAATGAAAAGCGTCTCTAATTGATAATCAATAGCAAGGAAACATTTAAATTTGATGTGCCCCAATTCTACAGTTAGATCGAGAAACTACATGAATTTTACAGATTTCTTGAGATTATCCAAAATTAATTTAAAAAAAAACAGTTGAAATGTCTAGACAAATTATGTAGCACTCAGGTTTTATAACAATCTTACGTTAAGTGGTCAAAAAATGACTCTTTAAGCAAACTCTACGAAGTGACTGTGGAAGAACGTTTTTTTAACAATTCTGACGATATATTAATGTAATATTAATTTTCAGCTTTAAAATTCTTTCCGTTTGCCGTTGTATTTTTTTGCTTTGAAATATACGTCTTATGTAAAATAGTGGTCATGGACAAGATGAAGCAATGGAACATTGCCAATTAATCGTGATCGTATACATTCGTGATGTATACGATTCGTGTCATGAATCGTGACATATAAAAACACTTTTCTCACAAAAATGTTAATTGCGAATTGGTTTAACACTTCTATGTTTGACTTCTTAAAATCTGGACAATTGAAAATGACACTTCTTAAAATCTAGCCACTGAAGGCAAGATAAAAAATAATGGTCCTGACTGGATTGTTAGTTTGAGGCATCATCCAGTTAGAAAGATCAAAAGATGATTCAGATCATGGGTTCAGTCATCGAAGGGAAAGTATTAATTTAAAATTAAACTCAACTCACTTTCGTTGACTTACGAAGAGTTAGAAAAACCTGGTTTTGGTGAGAACAATTTTGTATTTCCAATGCTTTCTGTTTCGTTACCTAAGAAATGAATTTTATCGTGGTTTAGTCGCAGAAGAGGTTTGGGGTAAAGTCTAAATTAATATTACCTTCCTTCACTTAATTAAAAGCTATTTTTTGGATTAGGTGGCAATATATTTGACTCAAGTGCTTGGTTGAAATATGTCTATATTATTCATTTAAGAATGAAAATTGTGCACAATGAATCCTTTAAAGTTACTGACTTTATTATAGTATTCCCTTCTTAGTACCTATTTTACATCGTACCGACAATTGCAGTCAGCATATTGGGTGAAGCTTGTGACGGCATTGGATTGCTGCAAAGAATATTTCATATTAACTAAAAAATATTATCTACAGGCACAACGCTTGATATAGCACCACCCATTATATCTGTTATCCACGATTCAAGGTTACCCCCAAAAATCATACAAACGTCCTTTACATGACTTTTTTTTGCTTTAAACGCGGAAACGTATGCACGAAAATTATTTTTTCCAATTAATCTAAATTAATCGGCATATAAGGAAACCGCAGGCTTCGTACAAGATTGGTTTAGTGGAAAATAAGGTTATCTTAAATGGGACCGTTCTTAATTTAGCCAGTTTTTGCGAACATAGTTGAGGGTGAAGCTTATTTCACTACGATAACTATAAATTTAATCATATAAAATAAGATGGATAGATACGTTTTTGAAAATAAAAACATTAATAATCCAATTAATGCTTAGTACTGAGAAATTTCTACCATGGTATCCTGATAATTTATCTTGTTTAAGTAAATACTAAGAGTTCCTTATTAGCAAAGTATTTTTAGGCTGATTTTTTCGGCATTTGTTTAATTTGACTTATTGTTAGTCATTCAATTAATCCGTCATGCATAATATAAAAACAGTTTTTTCTCAACATAAACTTGGTAAGACCGTTATAATCCAATGAAATGTTTTTTTACATTTATGTCTAGGTGGTCTGCATTTCTTGTAATTGAGGTCCATTCAATCTATTAAAATGAGAAGCGATTCATTCTTGCTGCTGACCAAGTTGTGAATGAACCATAACATATCTGTCAAAAATAGTGAAAAATAAATCAACTTCAGCACCCACCATATACATACACATATAGTTAAACTGAGAAGAATTTAAACAACTTGAATGTCTTGAAGGATAGAGACATTTGACAGAGTCAAATATAATACCTGCTATTAGGATAAGTATTAGGATAGTATAAAATTTAGTTAATTCATAAATATACTATGTTTATGTTTGTAAATAAGATTTAGAGACTGAATCAAACTTTATTTAATTATGTATTTACACATAATTTTCTTGCGCTATTTCCTCAACATTTTTTTACTATAATAATGCGATAGTAGATACCTATGTATATTTGATAAAGACTCGTCAGGACATTCAAGTTTTTTTAAGACATTCTCAGTTTAGCGAGACCACGGCTTTTGATACTTTTTTTGCCATTTTATTGCTAATACATATCACCACAAATATACGTGAATAAAACGTATTTTTCGGAAATCTGCAAGTCACTTGCTTTTCTCGAATCATAACAGGTAACTAATTGGGCAAAACAAACTTCTGTACCACCAGGTGGTACGTGCTATTTACAAAGTTGACCACAGAAAAAAGTATTTATATCGGTTTAAATTTAAGTGTAAATATCGATGATAAAATTGAAATTTGGCTGATGGTTTCTATAGCCGAGTACCTACATGCCAGAGGAAACATAATGTTGACTTGTAATCGTTTTTTCTCTATTACGAAATGATCATGACTGCTATTAAATCAAAAGATTAGAATTGGTGACTGAGAATACCTCCTCATCATACTTCCCACAAATATCTATGTAGATGATCAATTTAGCACTAATGATGAGTTAATTTCCATAAAATTTTGATCATTGGTTGTCAAATAAATTGACAAAACAACTTATGTACGAGTACTATGTGTTGTTTGGAAAATAGTCCTCAGAAAAACTGTTTATAATAATTGTAGGGGTAAACAAGGCTGATCAGACAGAAACTTTTTTTGTAAAGTAGGTGATAAACAAACAACTCTGGTCTGTATTTGTTTCGTCCATCAGGAAGTGATCATGGAAAGAAGTAAATTAGATGGTTACTTCTGATAGAGATTGGTTTGCGCTTCCCACAAAGATGTAGATGAACAAATTGGCAACGGTAAGTTAATTTCTGCAAAGGTTTGTTACCAATTTACAAACAATCTGCCAAAATAATTTATGTTTACCAAACGATCTTTTATAAAGTTATTTCAGAAAAAATATTTATATGAATGCAGGAGTAAACAATGATCAGGCTGAAATTGGACCATTTCTTTTGCACAGTACGTGACTAACAAAGCATAGCTCTGCCTTGTACTCGGTTGTTCCATCAGGAAATGATCATGAAAATGAGTAAATTAAATGCTTACAACTGATAGAGATTGGAAATTGGCGCTCCCCATAGAGATCTAGATGAATAAATTAACAGTACAGTATGTTAATATATGCAAATGATTGTTACTGGTTTAAAATAAGTTCGCAAAATAACTTATTTTCACCAGTTCTTCTGGTATAACTTTACCAGAATCAACATATATATCAATATGGGAGTAAATAATGATTATTATTGATGATTAAACTTAAATTTTTAGATTTAGATTGCTCTTTACATACATACATGACAAATAAAGCATAGTTCTACCTTACAAGCGTAATTTACCAATATATGGATTGAAAATTAGCACTTCCCACAGAGATCTGGACGATCGATTTGACAATAACGTAATAATAAGTTAACACCCGTAATTTTTTGTTGCTGGTTTACAACCGTTTGCCCTTCTTTGTGGTGTACGCTAATCGCTGGGTCGATCCGTCTTGTTTTCTTGCTTTTCTGTTGACTCCATTTGCTTCGCGGCACTATCTCGTATCCGATCTTGCGTTTCCGAGGCCCTTGTGTGTTGCGTAGATTGAAATGGAAAGGAAATTAGATTTGGACACGATAGGAATCTTATACGTATCGAAACGTGGACTAGAGCACCCGAAATTGTGAGGTAGAATATTTGAATAAATAGCTTTTACGTAGAAATCCCCTACGTTAAAAAAGTGAAATTGGCACTATAATATTCCATTCTTACAGCAAGTAATACACATTTACGAAGACATTTTCTTTTGATTCTAAAGAATCCACAATTTTTCTTGATACACGGCATAATTTAGAAATTCGAAAAAAAAAATCGTATTTTCAAGATGACGTAGATGTTTCGGGAAAATATAAATTTTCTTTTTATCGTCAAGTTCTGGCAAGTTGCCAAAACACATGAACCAAAACTCATAAATACAATAAAAATGTAACATTGTGGTGGCTATTCATTAATTCATTTATATATGTGAACAAGTTTGTTGGCAATAGAGCATTCTTAGAATACTTCAGAATATTTCTTTGTATTATAAAAAAAGATCAGTTACTCCAGTGATCAAATTCTTAGATAGTTAAAGTATTTGTACATCAATTTAAGAGTTAGGAATTTCAGTGTATATAAAATTTTTTTAAATCAAATTATGAAGAGATATATTCTTGTAATGTCGAGTTGCACTGACAGATATGGTATCAATGTTTATATTTGCATTGAAGAAGTTTATTACATATCGAATATCTAATAAACGCCTTTATCTGAAAAACAATCATGAACAGCCAAATAAGTAAATTCATTCAATTAAATGCTTATATCAATTCAACAGATTTTTGTTACACCAGGTTTCATCTTCAGAAATCACCACCAGAAAACTGAGTGCTCTGTCAAAAGAATGTATTGACACGTAACTGCTTGAGATTGCGTGCTTTTTGCATTATAATAATATACACACATTGTAACAATAATGAATGATACGATTTTCATAAATAATATGAATACATTTTTTTCAGTGTAATGATTAGTGTCCGGAGGTTAATAATAGATGTGTACTTTACCAGGGCCGGCTCCAGGATACCACTATCAGTAACGTTACGAAATGGTAAACAGGTCTTATCTTATACATGTGATGGTGATTATTGTAGCCCAACCAATCGGCAAAGGAACCATAGTAACAAGATATAAAATTTGCATACACACGGTAACTGACGCTATAACGTGTCTGTACTACCACTCGAGTTTCCATAAATTTTTAACAACATGGATTAAATCAGTATATGACGCCGGACAGCTGCCCTCATGTAGCATCCGTCGCATCCGACACATGGCGTTTATTTACTTCAAAGTTCTCCTCACCTCACTCGTTCTTTCTAACACCATTGAAGCTATCAAATGCCCTTCCACGGCTGTGCCTCATCCAGTCCCCCAACCACTACATTAGTTATATTCTGTCCTTTAACTTCCGTCGTTTAATATTACACGTTACTATCATTTTGAGTAAATCCAAGTTAAATTGCCTCATCTCGCACACTCACATCACCACTTACACGAGCTTTATTTTGTCTGTAAACAACATGCTGTAAAACAGCTGTTTTTACGTGTCACATCAATACACTGTCACACATAGTACAACGAAGTTCACTGTTATTAAAGGTTAGTTCCGGAAAATTGTTTATTCAACGCTCCACCATAACACGCGATGGACGCTGTCCCGACATTTCTACAAACTTATTCGACGTTTTGTCCACACGAACTTCGACCAGCGCAGTTTAACTAATACTAACAATAAGCGTAAATTATGTTCACGTTCGCGACTCGACCTTTGGCACGTGCCGTAAATTATTTAGAGTGGGGCGCACTACACGGCAGACGGATTACATTCCAGGATATATAGTGGCGTTATTTGATTGAACTAAGATTGTACTATGTATATACAGAAGTTGACGATGTACTTTATTAACATGTCATATATAACAGTATTCCAGTCGTCTTAAGACCGGTCGTGGAATTTAATATTAACCTACGGGCTCCAGTAATGACTTTCACAGACTTTTGCACCAAGCAATAATATGGAAAAGTTAGAAAAGGCGGATAATGATTTCATAAAATTTATGCAATTTGGTCCTAGTTTTCACAGTTGCTGTAAATGGCATAAACGGTCCTAATGAGTCGGTAATAAAAAAAATCATGTACTAAGCACGTTACCGTTGCGAAAATATATTTGCAAATTGTTTATTTAAAATTAATGATACAGAACCTTATTGCCTCTTTGATGAGGAAACTTCTTGGTTAAAGGTAACACTAATAATTATGTTTAAATATTTTTGTAATACGTTTTTTTCCTAAACGTTTATAATTGCAATGTATTTATAACTGCGCGTTTCCCTTTATTTTGTATGAATTATTATAAAGTGTAGGATATTTCTTTTATACACTAACATATGCAGTAATAAATTTCCAACATTATTTTACAGAAATGCCATATGTCATCACTAGGCTTTGGAATGTTTGTCTACCCGCGTGTAATACTGCGTAAGAGTATCCTGCGTTCCCGCGGCGGAATGGCGTACTACTGCGCATACGCAGGCTCTGGAGCGTTTTTGGGAAGGGTCAATACCGTATGTAGCACGGGCAAGAAATACACGCGTATATAATATACAAGGCGCTTAAAAAAATACGGTTTATATTTTCGTTATCATAGAGTTTTATAGTGCCGAGCCCTGCACTGCCGCACACATTTCCGTACCCTAGTCATTACCAATGAAACTGTGACAATACATGGATTTTTGCACATCTACTTGCTAAATAAAAATAATTTGTGCCAGTTGATTTCTATTATTATTTATACTGGTTTCTCAAAATAAGTCGCTAGTTTCGAAACTTGCAGTTCCCTCTTCAGGAAATGTATTTTTTATAAAAAAACGAGTATAGTGAACACATAAAATGTCCAGCTTTTCTTATTATCCTTTTTCTTATAAAGATACTAGTTGATTGAAGATGGAACTGTAACAGTTCTGAAATTACATGTTTAACTAGGACTAAAAATAAGTTTCGGGTGAAAGAGAATATGTTATTATTTGATCTGAGACAAAATTGGAATCCAAATATTTGATCGGCAAACATTCTTACTGCTGTGATCGGTAAAAAATCGATTTTTGAGCGGTAAACTTACCGACCTCGATATTTTATCGTTTGATTATCTGTTTTATTTAGTCAATCAATTATAATATAATATAGGTATGTAAGCCTTCATGTGTAAGTATGGTCAACGCGCGTTTTTTTTTTGCACTATAATCCTTTTAAAAACGGCCGAGACATCACTTAACCTCGGAGCAGGCCGAACACGATATACATACATATAAAATATTTTAATTAGGCGTTTCCTACGCCGGTGTGAAATTGACTTTTAAAAGTGACTAACGACTAAATACGTTAAGCAGATTAAGATTTAATGCAGACGAGAAAGGTAGCCGGGCTCTAATCCTATCAAAGTTGACGTTTGGATGTAGCGCCCCTTTGTGATACTGCACGGGGCGATGGAATCACTACCGGTTTTCGAATAGCGATTTCCCACTCATTGTACGCCAAAGTGTCCCGAGCTGATGCCCTCGATATTATAACGCGATAATAACCACTTTATAAGTACGTTAAAACGCGTCTGACAGATAGGCATTGTTAGGAAATTAATAAAAATTTCGTTTGTGTAAACAGTAGGTAACACAGATACCTATGTGTCGAACGAAACGGGAATTGACGTAATTCTGGTATGTTTTGTTAACTTTAGTTTATCTGGTGAAAAGAGATCGTATTAAAATTAAAAGAAAAGCTATTATTACGAAAAACAAAATTCCTGTTACGAATACACTCTAATATTAAAAATATGATTCATATGTATATATGGGCCAGTCCATATCAACCGGGACAGTGGTCTGCTAAAAAATAAGAGCTGCGGAACAACGTTTTTTGAAGGTCTCAAAACGTTCGTATGCTCAAGAGCTTTTGAATGAAAAGTGGTCGTTTTCGAGTAATTTTTTTTTAATTCAATATGGCGAGCATAAAATGGTGCCTACCTATAGATATTTCAAGAAGTAGATCAATTCCAGGGATGTAACCTCTGTCTGTAAAGCAAATATTATCGAGCTTTACATTTTATGATCCGCTAAACCCAAATTTCGAGGTCTCAAAATCTGAGGTGTTTTTTTTTTACTTTCGGAGAAAGGTTTTTTGACTAAATTAAATGATATAATGTGTTTCAGTATGCTGAATTCGATTTTTTTGGGGTCCAGAATTTAAAAAATATTAGGGTCATGAAGTAGGGCCAATATTTGATCATTTTCTGACCATAATTTTTAGTTTGTTTATTGACATGGCAAAATCGATTTTTTGGTTCTTGAAATTATATACAGTTTGTGTAAAGCCGACATCGGTCAGTTATGAGAAAGGACAAACAGAAGTGAGACGACAGATAAGAAGCAACCGCATACGCATCGACTATAGTGAGGGAATAACCGGCCCTCTAACCACGCTACGCTAGGCGTTAGAATGAGAAGTCCAGTACTTGTCCTTTTCCACAACCGGTTGATGTCTCTTTTACACATACTGTATATATGGGGTGATAATTTACATAATTTTCAGTCTAAAGGGTTTTTCCTAAAAAGAAATAATCGCTCTCTAGCGTCCCTGAATGGGACTAAACGTGTTCCGTTATGTCCAATAATGCCCTTGGCTCCTTTAACCACCGAAGCCATTCCCGATGCACACATTAACCGTAAGCTAATTAAGCTCATGAGAATAAATAATTTTCCGCTCATCGGTTCACCATTAGAAACCACACTTCCAGATTTCGACCTAATCAGATCTAATGAGTGTGATATATCTGGTATTGTAGGATACACCGGAACACGTCTAGTCCCTATTTTGCTGGGTAAGCAATAAGACGACACGCTCGTTCATTGAAATTGGCCATCATATATACCATACTTATGATGTCTATATATTAATCTAATAAGATCGAATTTCTGGTCTGTGATTTCTTATGATGAATGACGAAGAGCTGATAATTATTTATTGTCAAATATTATGTTTGGTCACATAATTTATATCCATATCAACTGCAAAATGTATAAATCATGAGGTTGCAGTCAATAATAAAATTAGAGCTGGTCAATATAAATGACATCTTTGTTATTGTCAATCTTTCAGAAATCTTATTTCCTTTCTTGAGACTTTAATTTGTGGTTGCATATGTGGTTATGTGTTAAATTAATACAATTTTGAGATAATATTCTAAGCGTATGATAATTTTTGGAATTAAATAGTTTATTATTAATAACATAAAATTGATGAAAATCCTGGCATTTATAAATTTTTCTTTTTTTATTTGTTCATTAAAAAAACTTAAAAATTTTCGGATGACTGCTATTTTTACTGTTACTATTTTTTTGAGGTTAGGCTGCATTTACTTAATTGAAATTATTAATCACTTTCATTAAAGCACAATGAGCAAACTCGCATTCTTGAAGATACATTTTTTAATTTAATCTGTCTAATTCTTTTAATCTGTCTAATTTTTCAAATTTCCAAATACATTTTCGACTTGCATAACACTGTCACCAGACTTAGGAAACGAATGGAAGATTAGATCTAAGTTTTTATTTGATTTACTATTGCAGCCCCTAACAACACATATATAACGCGCTGTAGATTTAGCTCGAACCGGAGAATTAATAATTTAGGTATATGACAATTTAATAATAATTATTTATTATTTAATTATTCTAAGTGAATAACGTATGGTATGCGGTGCAACCTCGTTTTAGTTATAATTTTAACCACCAGGTGTCGTGACAAAAGTGGTCAGTTCCCAATAGGTAATTAGCCACGGTCTACCCTATTGTTACGGATATCTAATATGCCTACACCTAGGAATAACACAGTTAACATAAGTGAGTCATGTTCCGTCATTCTCGTCTTATGCAATTAGATTCTAAACTACAGCTCGTACTCAAAACAGAATAATTTTTATGAGAATTCTCACTTCCTTGTGAAAAGTAACCAATACGAAAGACGAAGGCGATTACTACAGAAACTGCTGCTTGACACCCACGTATCCAAATCAATTCATGCCAGCACTCGAGTCAGATCTAATTAGATACATACAGGCGATACGATAAAAATATTAACGAGCATCAAGCAATAATTAATAAGAGCCCTGCTCCTTCACACAGCCTTACAATAAGAAGATAATTACCCTGACCACAATAAAACGGCTTACATACGGTTTTATTGTTCGACTCGTCTTAATTGACTTAATTTTTAGTTTGTTCACACAAACTCGTTAGGTATATTTGTTACCGTTTTTATGTCTTTAACGATACATTGTTCGGTATAAATTAAGGTAGCTGTTGCATGCGTGCTTTTTTCCATCGAGTTTACCCACTCAATTAATTAAAAAAAGTGTATCTGGCAATATTAATAGGAATGCCCGTTATTATAATTTGATTATGGCATAATTGGCAAAAAATTTGGGGACAACGGCTGCACTTTTCGACACAGCGGCGAAAAATCTCTAAGTTGGTGTTGCCAAATGCTGCTGTCACTCGAGCACACCAAGAAAAGTACGTTTCACAATGACTGACATTAGAAACTTAACTTCGAACAGATTTTTACATAATAACGGGTGCGTGTTCTGGTGACCTAATGCGAGCTGTACAGAGTAAAGTTTTCTGTTAGCTGATCACCTTTTAGATTTGCGAAATTCTGATAAAATGTTATTTTGTTTAATCGTTTGAAGTTTAGAAAATAAAACAAATATTAATGTTTAAGAATTATTTCGTAAAACGAGGGTAGCTGGTAAACGGTGTAAATAGAATTTTGCAGTACTCTTCAGGATCCTCAAATTTCTTACTTCAATAGAGATATTGCCAAATTGTTTATAGTAGGATATTATCCTAGATCTTACGAGTAGTTTGTGTTGTATTCAATTAATTTTCACAGAATGTATGCATTTTTTAGAAATTTTAAGTCTGCATTTTTTGTATTGTGTTAAGTTTCCAAATATTAACAACAAATACTGTTTGTTGAGCTCTGAACGCTTATGGAGATCTCATAATGCTCTAGCCTGCTTGTGGAGATCTGAAACTGATTACTATTGGAACACTGTCATCTATTAAAATCTGTTTGGATAATCCAAGTGGATGTGAAATGAAAAACACTGAAAATAACACATTATTAAAAGGAAACATATGTGGCCAACTTGTGTATTTCGTATATTCTGCCTTTTCCTATTCTGAACTCCAAAACTCTTTCTTACATCTCTTTATATTGGTGCTTAAATGCTATCTGTAGCAGTAAGCCAGAAGGTTTTGGAAGATAAGCCTGTTTTATCTTTCCTTGTCTCCTATTTTGAGGAGGCATAAGTTAATGACAGTGTTTTTTTTGGAACATACAAATTGTCAAAGTTAATTATAGTTAAGTAGTGTTTGAGCTAGCATGAGCATACATAATCTACTGCTGTTTGTCTTTCAAGTATGACAGTTTCATCGGGTTACAATACAATACATAAGTACAATGCAGCTAATAAACTCCATAGTTGAGATAATCCCATTGCATACTTTTTTTTGAAGTATTTTTTTCTAATATCTTCATCTTTCAACATTCAATATCAAACTTTTTTTTGTGTGCCAATAACTAAAATACCAAAATTTTTGAAATACCAAAGATATTATATTGGCAACAATTAAAAATCTTGTAGAGAAAATGGAGAGTCATCTTTCTTAGAAGTGGGAATGATTTGCCTTGATGATGAAGGTAACCTGGTGTGTACATATATTAGTCAATAGCTCCTTAAAGATGAAACCTATTTGTTTTTGCACCATTTTACTAGAAGGGGGATACATATTATTCTTCATATAGCTGTTGATACTATACTTGATTCGGAAAAAAGTATTTTGTAGAAATAAGAATAACTAAATCTGAGATGAAACGAATAGACAATTTAAAATGAAATATATCTACCAATATAAACAGAATTATTATAGAATGGATAGAAAGTTTAAAAATATACTTTTGTTGTTATATTCAGTTTTCCGGAAAAAATGTATATCAAAAATAACCGAATTTTGACGAAATGTTTGAGAATATTTCACGAATAACAGGCGCAATTTTTTCAGTGCGTAATCGCATCGACTTTAATATATCCTCATTAATTTTTAAATGAGTTTCTAAAAATATACTTACGAGTGTATTAATATTTTTATTAATAACGGCAAAACGTAAAGAGTTTTATTGAGCGTGGCATTGAGTTTCTTTACTTAATATAAACGAGACACGTGACGTGAAAAAAATAATAAAGGACTCTTTTACGCGGAAGTTGAACAATTTAGATCGTTTCAGTTAGACACGGTATCGTGCAATTAGGGTCTTTTTTAAATTATCAAAATTGCCCCGGCTTTGTTTAAAAAAATGCGCTGCAGAGAATTTGAGCAATTAAATAAATGAGAATCAGATATATATATCACAGCGCTGAGGAGTAGAATAAAGCTGCTTTAATTACTCGCCTCAAGATATCTTAATACGAGACAGTTATTAGAACGAAAATTGAGCACGCTATGTCACGTTTATAACAGCGAGTGTGTGACTGAGGATGGTTAACGACGTTGATGCCTTATTTGTTGGGAGTACTGTCTTCCGAAGTCTTCTTCTAACAAAGGAAGATTATATAAATAACGGAGATGAAAAGTGGTATATTTTCTCCACAGGTTTTTGAAGAAAGAAATAACAATTTCGGTGTTCTACTTATCACGGACATTTTCTGCTGAAAATGTTAAGTAAACTGTTTCGTAAAGTACTTCGTAGACATAACAGACTGATGATAAGTTCTGGAGGGATCATATTCTGATAATTGTCGAAAATATTAAACTGATTAACTTATTAATAATTTCCTTAATAATGGCCAAGTGAATGAATTCATCATGTTTTCAAAATGGTAGATGACAGATGAATTTTGGCTCTGTCTTTGATGACCAGTAGGTCAATTACAGCAATGATTCTTTTCATGTCCTTCATCAGCTTCATTCTCAATAGTTTCCATTCCATGTCCATTTATTTGCAATTGAATATGGCAGGGAATGTTTCCATACATATCATACAAACGATTTATTTTCTTCGATGTTGAGTGACATTCTTTTGCCAGAAGGAGATTGTCATCGATGAATTGTTGACAAGTCACACAACATGATGTAGGTAGTTGTGGGTTTTCTCTCTCTCTATATATATATATATATATATAATAAAATATATATATATATATATATATATATATACAATTATATTTTTTTTGTTGAATGGTTTTCACACCTTTTAACAAACTAGTTTTTCAAATCACAATTCAACTGATATACGAGGTGTGTAAATTAAGTTATGAGACTCAAAACGTAGCGCCCGATCTGGCAACACTGCGGAGATGGGACATATAATGCACATTCAGTATAAGCTGGAACTTGTTAAAGTCTTTTGTTTGTTCTTTGTGACTGTTTTTGTAAACAATTTTTCTCTAGTGCGTTTTAAAAATGAGTGATATTAATTTTGAACAACGGTGTGCTATGAGGTTTTGCTTCAGACTTGGACACAGTGCAACGCATACTTTTGCAAAACTTCAACCCCCCTACGGATATAGTGTTTTTTCAAGAGCCCAGGTTTTTCGGTGGTTTAAGGCATTCTCAGAAGGAAGAGTCGATTGAAGATGGACTACGCAGCGGAAGGCCTTCATCTTCAAGAACCGATGAAAATGTCGATAGAATACGGGATCTTGTGCGTTCAGATCGTCGGTTGACGACAAGAATGATCGGGGGAGAGTTAAATTTGAATCACACCACTGTTAATCAGATTTTGATTAACGAATTGAGGATGAGAAAAATATACACAAAAATGGTTCCAAAAAACCTTTCGCAGAACAAAAAGACATCAAGAGAGAAAGGTGTCTTGACTTTTTGGAATCGATTGAAAATGATCCCCATTTTATGGACCGTGTCATTACTGGTCATGAGACTTGGGTGTTTGAGTACGACTTGGACACCACGCGCCAAAGCATAGATTGGCACAGTTCAAGCTCTCCAAGACCCAAAAAAAACAAGAATGAGCAAGTCGAAGATCAAATACATGCCGATTTGCTTTTTTATAGCCAGGGAATTGTCCACAAAGAGTTTGTGCCTCCAGGCCAAACAGTAAATCAACACTTATACAGAAAGGTTCTTGAAAAACTTCGAAAAAGGGTCATGCGTGTAAAACCAAATATCAAGAACAAGTGGATGTTGCATCACGACAATGCGCCTTATCACACAGCTATTTCAGTATACGAGTTTTTAGCCAATAAAAACATTCCTGCGGCTCCTCAGCCTCCTTATTCGCCTGACTTAAGCCCTTGTGACTTTTTCTCTTCCCGAGATTGAGGTACTTTCACCTCAAGGGACGTCATTATAGAAAACATTCAAACGGCTGTAACCGACTAGCTGAAGGCTATTCCAGTATGTAGTATGAGTTCCAGACCAACGTTGGCTAGCTCATGATGAATGGAAGAACCGTTTCCAGGCTGTGTGGCTTCCCAACGAAGTTATTTTGAAGGAGACAATACTGAATTGTAATTCTATTCGAATAAAAACATTTAAAAAAAATGTCTCATTACTTAATTTACACACGTCGTGTAAATTAACGAAGTGTTCTTCTATTGGAAAAATATAATATAACTAACGATACACCCACACATTAGCGAATGATTTAAACACCTGTCCTGCGGTTTTTTAATTTGATACCAAAAATACTCGTCCAAATTAACTACGACTGTAACGCAGACTATAAAACCACAAACTACTGTTTCCAATTAATACAACAACCCATTAATAACTTCCAGGTAATACGGAATGAAAACTTTATCGAGAACCGTTTGCGTTTAAGGTTATAGATTCGCGTGATATGACATCCCATTATAACCGTATCAAATATTTACCCTTTTAATAGTAGTCTTTTGCTCGTGTTGATCTAAATCATCGTGAACTACCTTAATAGAACGCTGAATAAATTATGAGCTCTTGATTTGTGGTTGTTTACCTTCCGCCTCTTTCTGTTTGCCATCCCCTTTGATTACTGTCTATTATATAGAACCAATATTTGGATAACTGCAATCAAATCAACAGGATTATCGAAAAAAGGGGGAAATATTAACACAGTGGCGTACCGCAAATGTAAATAATAAATGACTAGAATGTAACATACATACAAGTTGGAAAATACAATTTTTAAAGTTCGTGTATAATTTACTTAATATTGTAGGTCTCCAAGGAGTACGTCATTTGCACTAAGACTATTACTTTTACGTTGATTATTATCAGAGAAATAATATGTTAAAGATATATTATTAAAGATTGACTCCTTCAGTTGATCTGTTATACCTGTAGACAAATATAAATTAAATACAAATGAGGGGCTATTTATAGAACCTACTAAGTAATCTTTATTGTAATTAATTTTTGGTAGATACCATAATTTAGACTACTTATCAATCCAGGAAATCATAATTCGGACTCTGGGCTATATATAAAAGTATACTACAAAATAATTTCAACGGACTTATAAATTAATATTAAGTATAAACGGATTATGGGGCAGTGGAAAATAAAACGATCCCACATTTTTTTTCAGAAATGATTATATCCCCATATATGCAGTTCGCTAATTATGTGATTAATTAATTACTAAGTTTAACTAATACTAATTGCCATGAGTAGGTATCAAATTTTAATTTATTTCCATAGGTGTTCCGTATTACCTAAATTAAAATAAAATGAACATTTTCAGAAAACTGATACATATTACGACATTATACTAAGTATTACTTATGTTTAACATGTACCATGTATAGTTTCGGGCTGATATCTTCTGACGTATAAATGAACACCTACAGCATTAGATGCGTCTCCAATGTTGTTATTTCCTTAGTTTCTGAATTCCTTAACCGTTTTAAACCGCCGCCGATTTATTCCTTAAAAGAGTTTCCAACTTTTCTTTCACAATATCACCTGTTCTATCAGTAACAGTCTGAAACGCTGTTTTTAATTGGTCTATGATACGTAAAGATTCCATTAACCATAATGATGTATTTGATATGTAACATGCCCACATAGTTTTTTTTTTTTTTTTTTTTGTTTTTTTTTTTTTTTTTTGTTTTTTTTTTGGTGGGTGGTTCAGGAACTCCAAATTTCGAACTCACGATATTTCCTAACGTTTTCTACATATCCCCACATATTTTTTCGAACTTGTACTTCCAAACACAACCGAACGTTCTGATTATCTAGTCATTAGTGATTTTAATTATTTAAGTTCATCAGCGCTTCATTTTAAAAAATAAATTTAGGGTTGTAGCCACGAATCCTTATAAACGTTACAAATTCGCTATTCCTGTTCAGAAATACACTCACACCCACAACCGAACTCCAAATTTCCGAACTCACGATATTTCCTAACTTTTTCACAATTTTGAAAAAAAAAAATGTAAAAACAATAATGCGATTGTTATCAAACATTTCGATTGTCACAGAACTCAGCAAAGAGGAAATCGCCCTCCCTCAGCAGCACACCTGAGACAAGTTCTACAAGAGTTCTTCTTTGTACAAACCAGTGGAAAACACTTATTTCAAATGGCGTATCATAAGTACCAGTGCACTTTTTTGTGTCAATCCGTCCACTCAATTTTCGTCATTTTTCAACTTCCGACAAGTAAATTTCTTTTTTCCCAATAATTTCTGCCACTGACGATTTACAAATATTGTACATCTTACATAGATCAACATTTTTAACACCATTTTTTTGCGTGATTTATCAGATCCAGCTTTTGCTCCAAGGTTAGCCTCTTAGGCTCTACTTAGACTCTTTTTCTCTGCAAATAAACAGTGCAATAATGTTTGTTTTGTATCACGGTTTTCTTAAAAAATACATATTTTCTCATCATTTTAAATTATTATAGGTTACGTCAACAAAATGTTCAATAAAACAAACCTTTACCTTGAATTACAAAATAATTACCTGCATCACTCTCTCCTTTGCACCTGACATTTTTTTTTGTTTAAAAAAACGTTCTTTTTATTAACATGCACACATGTATGTATGTATTACATTTGCATAAAGACCTCGAAAAACCACGATATCGTGCGAAAAACAAAGAAAAAGCACTAGAATGAGCCAGAAAAACCCTTTGCGCATGCGCCAGCAGTTCGGTTATCCCGAGGTGACAAGAGTTCGGAAATGTGGAAGTTTGCGGAACGGAAATGTTCGGATATGTGGATGTTGAGTGTATTGTAAATTTTTGTAGACTTTTTTATTCCTCTAGATAACTCGTGATCGTGAACTCTTTTGCAATTTTCGTGAAGTGTTCCACTTCCATAAGACAAGAAACAACCGGTGTTGAGAGTTATTTTACTCCAGGTAACAATCACGTTCTTTTAATATTATCGTCATGTCATCATTCATGTAACGAAATGTTTCCAGATGAATTATTCACAAACGGATTACTAAAAAGCGAAAACAGTCATTTAGCGGTTCCGTTTGACGTTTGGTCTAGTTTATGGTACAATTTCGTGTCGTTTTAAAAACATAATAGAAATATATTGTACATGGAAGCGTACCGCACAGAGCATGAAATGTTTATTGTATTATACAATTTATATGTTAAAAATGCAGAATCTGCACTTCCTTTGCTTTGTTCCTATCACGCGAGCGTTATATAAATAGAGGAAGCGTTCAGTTTTGTGTTTAACCAGTTTTAGAAATTCATTTATTTATGGAAAAAAAAACGAAAGTTATACCCAATTATTTATATAATTGTGCTCGGGTGCGTTTAATAAAACATCAGATACGCACTATTATCGTGTTTTGTGCGCATATATTATATTGCTTGCCTATTATTCTAAACCACTCGGTAATGCAAGAGACTTATTAATATCTATTTAATTTGTTCAACCAGAAGTTTATTTAAATTTTCGTGACGGCGTGTTTACGCAATGGCAATGGTTTTAGAAGCTCTTGCGTTTGACATGTTTTTCTTGTAAGTGTGCTACATACTAACTTTTGGAATTGAATATAATAAATAGAGCAAAAAGGAAATAGGTATGACGCATTTTTAAATTGGCTAGTTTACAGGAAATCCTTTTTTAAATCGATAGTAAGTTACCACAGATATAGAGATTCAGACCAAATTTAGCGTCATAGTAGCGCAAGAACCTTCTCAACAAATTGAAATTTTTCTGTATTTTTTATAGTAAGAGAGTTTTTCTACCATACATTATTCTTGACTGATATGTGATTTAGGTATATATTTGAAAATTTAGGTATTATTATTTTAATTTTTCTTTAATATTCGTCCGAATTATTTTTCGTCCGAAACAAATAGGTACTACTTTTGCTTTTATACTTCTTTTGAACGTATTAATTAATATTTTGTTGCACCTACATATTTGATTATATAGGTAGCATACTGCTTACCACAGAAAGCAAGACAAGTATCTTTGCAGTATGCCACATTTTCTAGTAAAATATTTATTTTCCTTGCTGTCGAAAATCTTTGTTTACTTGTAGAAAGCTAAGTCTTATCTGTAACAAGTGAATTTTTAAATCGATACCAAAAATCAAAAATTATTGTATCAAATTTAACTGAACTTTATTTTTATCTAGAAGACTCTTGGCTTGAATCTATTATTGTATCAACATCTTCAATTACTTCCAGAAGAACATAATAATATATCTAGATAGTAGATCTTACCTATACATACATACATACCAGTTATTATAAAAAATGTAGTCTTCCAAAATTTTATAAACCACATGTCATAATTTTATCTAAGATCAACCAATAATTTATATTAAACTAGTAGCGACGGATATTAGGTATAAGCCTTTATTAACAACATTGGCGGCACGATGTTACATTTTTTTTGTCTCCTCAAATAAAACAATGAAAGAGGGGGAATAGCATTACTACTCTACAAAAAAGTGCCCACTCCATTACTACTCTAGATAAGTCTTATATGTTTAAATTTGATCTATTTTTTTTGCTTCCACTTGTGATAGGTTTTCCTCATGTCCAAAAGAGGCGTATTGGATATTTTATGTAAACATCAGTTAATAGTCTACATGTGACACAAAATCTTCACTAAATGACAAATTTTTGTAGGTTAGAATATGGGAAAACAAAATAAGAGTACTTATATGATTTTGGAGGTAATGACATTTGATCATATATAAATATATGTGTATTTGTCATTTGCATATAGCAAATTCAATTTATCGATCAATTTTTATTTCTTATCTGCGATATATTAATGAATTTCTTTTGAGCATATATCTAGGATATGTCTTTTCTTCTCTTGATTTTCTTATTTTCTTCTTTGTTATTCTATTGATTTTGTTTTAAACTTTCCAGAAACAAGAAAACATTTCCTAATTTCATTTTACAATATTTCAAAGACATCTTTCTGTAGACGCATATTTGAATGGTTTGAAACCATTATTTTACGGAAAAGCCGAGAACACTTAGTTGAACTAAAGTAACCCATCTTACTGTGATGTAAAAACATCGCCGACAGTGAGTATTTTAATCTTGCAAGGACAACTGCTTTTGAAGAAGAACGATTTTGTTGTTTGTCATCTTCGAGAATGAACGATAAGTACCTACACGCAGAAAAAGTGTTGTTTGATTTAACGAAATATTTAACTTAAAAATAAATGTATCTACCTATTACACGGCTGGATATGTGGTTAACTGTGGTAAATATTTCGCTGTAAAATAAATATTCAGAATTACTGAAATTTGAATGGATTATAAAACGATTTATTAATCGGTTCTTCTTGCAACAACGTGAATAAATATAGGTAGTCATGTGTAAGATATTTACCTACATATAGTCATATTCCGTATCCTTCTAATAATAATTTCTAATTCTAACTACATATATCATTTATTTGATGAGTCGGAAATTGCGTTCGTAATGTCTGTGACAGAACTCCATTCATAGATAAAATTGTAGAATATTACATGCGTAACTAAAGCAGCATATTCAAATTGCAAGTTATTATCCGTCATGTATTGTAATTTAAAGTCAATGGAAATGTCGTGCTGGTGTTTTTTTTTTTTTTTTTTTAAATTAAAATGTCTGTGTTTTGCTCCCATTCATTTATTTAACGGATGGATATAAACGTATTGTACTTAAATTGCTGTATTAAATATGATGTATAAATTAAGTATATAGGTCGATCCTACATGAGCATAAGTTACCTGCTAATTCATGTCATGTCGTCCTACTTTTCCATTAGCAACTTGCGCGTTGAAAGTATTATTAACTGAATGCTAATAACTGTCAAGAATTTGCCGTTTCTTAGGGTGTAGGTGTTTGTATGCATCATTCACGCCAACTGGCTTGAACAATGCAGAATACAAGTATGTATCTATCTAAGAAAGTGAAAATACATTAATTTCTGAACTACGGTTAATTCTGACGTGACTGCACAAGCATTGTGGTTTTAAAATATATTTGTGGATTAATACATAGGCATTATGAATAAAACTTTGCCATGATGTGGATTACAACGGCAACGTAATGAATAGTGTATTAGTGTATAGACTGACTGTATTTTGAACATTGTAGAAAAAGTAAAATAAAAGTTATTTTATTACATAAATTAATCAAGTAGCAGTTGGTTGCCTATTAATTTATCATTAATACGATTTCCTTAGGTTATCTATTTCATTCAGTTTATACCTTTTTTTATAATTAATGCATTACTCTTAAGAAGGTACCTAGTATATACTAATAAAGTAGATCCATGTTTGGCGCCAATATTGTTCAATTGTCAAACGTTTTTGATCATTTAAGGTTGAGATAATTAATTTAAAAAAAATAGTGAAATAAGTTACACAGAGCTACTTATATACATAAGTAAATAATCAATAGGTAGACAAAAATTATATAATGGAATTGGATAATAAGCTGTAGGAATAATTTAACAGAAAATATCAAGTGGTCTAAAAGGGACTTCTACATTTATCTACACTATCTTCAGTATTCATCTAAATGTTGTTTTTTAATTAGGTACATAGGTATAGTTCTATTTGTACAGAAAAAATATACTTATTTTACAGATTGGCATCAGTACCTAAATTGTGAAATTTAAGGTAGAAACTAGGGGCAGTGAAAAATGCGATTGATTAAAATTAATTCATTTTAGATGATTACAATTTTGTAGATCAATGACTGAAAACACTGGAGTAGGTAACGGACTATACATAGTGTTATAGGTATAAGTAAAGCATACCTAATAAGAAACCCACTTTTTGAAATTTTGGCGCCAATTTTATTTCTGCTCTACAACTGTTCTACGAACATGCAAAATTTGTCTATAGCATAAAGCACTCAGCAGATGTTTTATACACAATGCTATGACATTTTTTTTCCAGAACCGTTTTTGTTTAAATTTAAGTCGAAGATGGGTTATATGTACTTCCTTAGTTAGTTCCTTTCCATATTTTGATTCACAGTAATATTTTGGGCGCTAAATTTAAGTAGGTATTTGATGGAGAAAAAATAAAAGCTCTATAGACCTGGTGGATATATTCCTTAGTAATTCCTTTACTAAACAGGTTGGTACTATTTAAATGTAAATACATTTTGAAATGATATCAGTTGGCTGATGGAATTCCTTTCCATTACCTGTTGGTGTCTACATTTTTCCATTTTGGAATTGATCTTATCCGGGGAATAAACCCAAACAATGAGTAACTGTGACGAAACAGATACCCTAGTAGTAGATACCCTTAGATAGAGTGGCAAATGGTAGATACTCTTAGATGTAAAATTTCAAACTGGAGCCACAGCAACCTTAACTGATGGAGAACTTACCACTGGAACAGATGCTGGAGGTGTCTGGATGACCGGAACTGTCTGTATCACTGTCGTGGATGGGATTAGAGTGCAGGGAGAGGTCCCTCGGTCCGGGACTCGGCGATCTCCCTCTGATGATAGCTGCCCCGTCGGCTGGCCCGCTCAAGATGTCCGTAATCATAAACCGCGATCTGGTAGCTGCAGTTTGAGGCATGGCCCTGGCTTCGTCTTGCACGGTCATGCCAGTCACCGTACTAGACACTTTATCGCCCACACCCAACACTTTGGCAAAAGGATTCCTTGTTTTTCCTTCAGTCTTTTTCCGTGTCAACACCTACAGTCCCAACTCACAGTACCAACACTATTACAGTCACTGGATTACGAAAGCTGATGAGGCTCATCAATAAGATCACTTTCTAGTCACTATTGTTTTTCGCGATTTCTTTATATAGACGGTACAGCACAAATTCGACGAAAGACGATCTCATATATGACCAGCTTCGTCACGCCAATGAGACTCAGCAATTGCAACTTTTTTATTGGAGTCGTTAACAGGTGTTCCAGAGTATCTATCAATCGACTCTCTCTAAGAGGTGTGCTACTAAACTAACCTGCGAGTGTGAGTCAGTTTACTAACCGGCAGTAAATCAGCCATGTTGTCGTCCCCTCCCTCTTGGCGTTCCCCACCAACAGCTCCAGACCAATGCGAGGGTAAGGACGATAATTGGCCGCCCAATCGCCGGTCCGGAGTGGAGTGAGGCGTACGTACGTTGTCTTCTTGTATTTATTTTATGGGCAGGACTTTGAAAGAGATTTTATTAGATTGAGTATTTAGGAAAACAGTTTTATGCTTTAAAGTCTTTTGATTGGTTACATAATAAAGCTACACCGAAGAGAAATAAGCTGTGTTATTGTGCAGTTCTATTCTATTAGTTCTGTATTATGCTGTTAGTGTTGTTTTCCTGTTATAATAAATTTCATGCACACTAGTTGTTTTGGATAAATAATATTAATAACTCTTATGCTGGGGATTACGGAAATTTATTCGGTCTCCGTTATCCGTTATGTATATCTTTCTCCAACACATAGATAGATTTAGTGGTAGGTTCATGGGTCAGTTAATGTAGATTTTCCTATCTCTGGAAACAAGCAATTAATAAATATAATTTAGAATGCGTGAAGAGTAAGGGTTTCCACTTCAAAAAAACCAAAGCAATTTTAGTCCAATTTAAGTTTATCTAGTTGGTATGTAGATATATGTATGTAGGTCAATTAGCTATATAGAATTTTGAAGAATGACATTATCATTCGTACTCCTAACAATATTGATAGTGATGACAGTGTATATTATCATTTTCATAAATACCAGAATATTGTGGATGACTAGGACATTAGATGACAGCCATTTGGTCACACCACCTGAGGCACCTACATATAGGTACCTAATACGTTATAAAATGTTAGTTTAAAAATAATGTTATCTAGACTTTATCACTTCCATAAATGGGAAGAATTGATGACACGCATAAAGTAATGATAGTGGTAGCTTTCGTAGTAATGGTACTTGCCAATGGTGTCCCAGTATCCACCTATATGGTGCTATTTCAAAAAAATAGATTTTGATAGAACATATTTTTAGTCCCCTTTGGACTACCGTGGTCAACGTCGTCAGTAATCAATCAAGTTTAGTTTGAAGTTTTTTTGCTACTATAGCCTTCTAATTAGGTCTAGTAGGTAACCTGATGTGGTAGGAATATGATGTGGGTCCCATGCATCCTTACACAAACACGAGAATTTTAAATTCCACCAGTCGCTTCTGCTTTTGATATTTTACATTGACATTAATCATCGACAGAACATTATAATATTATAATATTTACGTTGAAGTGGAATTGGAACCTTCAACATACCAAGACACTCTAGTTAAGCTCTAGAACTGAAGTTCTGATCTAAGTTATAATAATTTCCTGATCATGCCAACGTCGTTGGCGAAACGCACTTATATCCATGTAATATTTTGCTGAAAATTTCACATCTATATCTTCAAATCAATAGGATGCTTTTATTTTTAGCAGTTACCATGGCAACGAACAAAATTTCCGGACATTTTCGTCCAGCTGGGTATACCCTAGGTGAAATTATAATGGAAATTTTTCTGGCAAATATTGATGCGACAATAAATTGACGTTTGATTATTATTTACATACCTACTAGTTTTTATTTCTACAGGAGCATAAGTTATAAACAAATATTACGTAAATAACCAAGTTCTAAAAAGATAAGAATATTATTTTCATGGGCCGTTTACTTTCAAACATGAAGATGGTTTGACGACCTTGGTAGTTTCTCAGACACAAGCCAGTCAAGAAGGTGGTGTAACAACAGGCACTTAAAACTTTAAACTTCCCTTCAAACCTCATGTTACATCTCAAACCTCCTCCACATACCTTCAAACACGTCTGACCATGCCAAGGTCTTCAAATAATCTTCAAATATGTTTGAAAGTGAATGGACCGCTTTTATAGTGAACTAAAAATGTAATAAGATCACAGTTAAAATACGCGGTTAAAACATTACGTGTTACAAAACTTTTGTGTCAGCATGCCCAATCTACTTCATAATTTTGTTCCATATTGTATTTTATAATAAGAACATCAGTATTTCTTAATTATATGATGTGAATGTTTATAGGTGAAAAAAGAAATACTTATGTAAAATTTTCTTACCGAATGCGAATACGAAATTTTCTTACACGTGTTTGAATTATTACCGAAAATTTTATCGAGGTCTCGACTGTTGTGAAAATTATCTCGAGTTGAATATGAGGGATAATTTTCGTAGGGATATTACTAGTAAGAACATATCTAGTCGAGTGTAATATTCACATTAGGTACCTACCTCTGCGAAGTAAGATTTTTGAAATTTGCAATTTTTTTGACATTGATCATTTGATTGTGTATTGTTTTAATTTGCTCAGAATTGTTTATGTGATATGCTGAAATGAGGTTAAAAATTTCTGCTAGTCACATTTTTGAAATTTACGAATTTTTTAATGTAGATCGTTTGATTGTCGTAGCGAGTAATGGACGGAATACCGAAAGTAGTAGTTTACAGGATGTGCATTTTTTTTTGTTTAGGTCGTTTGCTCATCATTTGCTAGGCACCTATTAGGGGGAAGTTAAGGTAAAATGACACCGTTAAGATGGTCACAATTTAATATTGTTCAATAGTTAGAATTGTTTATTGTTTAACAATAGAAAAAAAAAAGAATAACTGTCCGCAACAGGGTATTGATAAATAGTTATAAACTTGTACGCTCGCCCAGCAGATGTCGCTGCTGATATAAGAAATATCCAAACGGTATGTTAGGTCTTCAGGTTCCATTATGCCTTCAGTTCCACTAGGTATAAAACAGAAATCATAATTCATAAATCTCATATATTTTTTTACCTACAGACCTGTAGGTCATTTGCTCGTCGTTTACTTGTCAATGCTAGTACGATATCATTATTAACGTTTGATTTTTTTTTTTTAGGTTTGTCGAATTGTTAACACCTTTATATTTTGTATATAAATAATTACGAATAAAAATGAGGGGCTAGTGGAAATGTTTAACCCCCTGTTTACATCTCACATAAACAATTACGAGCAAACGAAAACAATAGACGAGTAATCACGAGCAAACAATCTATGTTGAAAAAATCTCAAATAAAAAAATGAGAGGCTAACTTCACAGAGGTATACATATTACCAAATGGAAGTATGGGAGATTTTTTTTGCGTTGATTCATGAGGACTTTTGGGTTTCTGGGGTTCAGTTGTACTCTACGCCACTGCCGTCGTCCAGGGTCAGCTTAACAGTGGCGGTGATATATATAAGCAGTATAAGCAATGCTTAGGGGCCCCGCCCTTGAAGGGCCCCGGGCGAACCCGACCCTGTACGCCGTAATCGTGATTAGTTGATTTTGACCTATCTGATTATTTTTTTCAGTCTATGACGTGAGATTTTTTTAGATTTTTATTTTTTATTTTTTTGTTATCTATAAATTGTTGTAGAGATTTTAGATTTTCGACATATCGATTATTTTTTTTTTTAAATTTTGAGGTGTATGACATGAAAATTTTATTTTATTTTTTGTTATCGAGATTGTTATAGAGATTTTAGATTTTTAGATATCTGATTATTTTTTTTAATTTTGAGGTCTGTTATGGTATGAGGATTTTATTTTATTTTTTGTTATATGTACCTTTGGGCCATTTCACGCCAACTAAGTGAGGTCAAAGAAAAAATGGAGAGGTATGGTGAGGGTGAGAAAATACAAATTTTCATTTCGACTAAAATTTCAATCTTTCTCGGTAAGAAAATGAAAAAAATTAAAAAGAAGATTGCAATGGTTTTCGATGTGTTTTTTTTTTACGTAGAATACGATTAAAATATTTTCAAAATTATTGGGGGTCGTTTTCACCCTTATTTTTGAAGGGATTGAGGATTGAAAGTTTAAATTCTAAATTTCGAAAAGTATTACCCGATTTTTTTTTCATTTTTTTTTTAAATTTCTTTCTCTTTTTTTTTGTTCATAATGGGCGTCGACCAGGAACTGGCCCAAAAAACGGCCCAAAGATGAAAAAACGTGGTTTTAGCGTATTTTCTCATCCTGTGAGATAGTAAATGGCAAGTGGATAATATATTTCAAGGTTTTTGGGGTCGCTGATTACGAATCTAACGTCAGATTTTCAAAAAACAAAATGGCGCATCCAGTATGGCAGTCAACTTTTAAAAAATGGCTAAATTTTGAAATTTAAAAAAATACCATCGTATTCTACAGGAAATTTTAAGACGTTAGATTCGTAATCAGCGACCCCATAAACCTTGGAATATATTATTCACTTGCCATTTACTATCTCCCCAGGATGAGAAAATACGCTAAAACCACGTTTTTTCACCTTTGGGCCGTTTTTTGGCCAGTTCCTGGTCGACGCCCACTATGAATTAAAAATTAATCGAAAGTGCAAAAAAAAAAGAAATAAAGGGCAACCTTTTTTTTTTGCATTGCAACAATTTTTTTTCTGAGAAAAATTGAAAGTTTAGAGTCGAAACGAAAATTTGTATTTTCTCACACTCATTCCTCTCCTTGTGGCTCAAAAAATCTAAAATTTTTGGGATGTTAGTTTTTTAGCAAGTACTATCGATTCTGATATGTTTCAAACTTTTTTTTTTGACCTCACTTAGTTGGCGTGAAATGCCCCCTTTTCATATTGTTTTGTATGGTATATAAAATAATAAAGTATGTTCTTTTACAATAATTGTAAAAATATACGATTGTCTAAATGAATACTAAATTAATCTTTTTGTAAGGGGGAAGGGGAAAACATTGTTCATGTTTGCTTAGGGGCCCAAGGTGCTCTTGCACCGCCACTGCAGCTTAATTCGCACCTCGTCGGCCACCGCTTTTTTATCCTCAACGATACACCTCCCCGACAACACAATAACGCGATCTGGTAATGCGGGGTGATCGACGATAAGGCCGCAGATGATCAGATAAGACTGAACGGTCTCGCAGCGCCCTCTCGCTCTACGCCAGCAGCGGCCGGCGCGGCGACCACGCACTGGGAAAACAGCCATTTAGGATATCCTGCCCAGATAAGGAGAAATATTCGTGTCCAAACACCATAAAAATTAAACAAAGCTTTTAATTTTAATTAGCCCCGGCTTGCGACGATATCTTAACCGTCCCTAGCAACGTGCACGGTTATTTATCATCGGCGCATTAGGACCGTTTATAAATGTAAATTCCGTCTTGTAGTTGTCGACTGTACCACGCCGTATATTCATATGAACGAGTGGTGTGATTAATTCAGTGAGGTGCCGTAGAATGGGGTGAATCACAACTTAAGGTTGAATAGAAACCAAAGTGGTAAACACAATTCATAAATTTCTGGAGAATCCAAAGGATCTACTAGTTGAACCTACGTTGTGTCTGCACAGTTGTAAATTCAAATTTGGATTCGCCAGTTTATGAGTTCCGTTCAGCAGTTCTGCTTCTATAAATCCTTAAGCTGCCACTACCCCATTCTACGGTATCAAGACACTGAAATGAGGCATCACCAAAACTGGGTCAAGTTGAAATATTGCTGTTCTATTGGTGTGGCGACAAAGATCAAAATTGGCCACTTTTTAAAAATATATCATATGGGTCTGTCTGTCTATTTTTAATGTCCCACAATGTTTTGTACAAGCCATAACCCTTGTATTAATTAAGTTATCCGAGTGTAGGTAACACAGGCGATGCCAGGGTGACCCAAAAAACGGAAAGAGGGTTACAGACCAGGTCCTGACTGAACATATTGGTAAAAAATATAGAAATTAGAATTAAAAGTGTCTTGTTTTTCGAGATATAGCCAGTTTTGTGAAATTGGTGCAAAATCGATTCCCCTAGCCAATGGCCATTCTTCAAATGAAGAATGGCCAAATTTTTGGTATATTTGAATAAAACATTCAAATACGTCATTTGAATACGTTATAAGATTTTACAACAGCCACGGTTCTTTTTTTAATTAAACTAAATAGTGTCTCTCCAATCTAAGAGCAAATTGTTATACACGATGTGTGGCCTTTAAATAACCGAACTGCTGTCATAACACTTTTTATTCGTTACCAATTACAGTAGCAACTTTTTCGTCTTCAATGTACTCCCCTTGGCGATCTCTACACCGCTCCATACGACTTGTTGATACGACCGCTCCATTGTTGAAAGCAGTGCTGGAAATACGCTTCTGTCAGCTGGTTCAGAACCTCCGTTGCTTTTGCTTTAACTGCTTCCGAACTTTCGAATCTTGTTCCCTTTCAGCGCCGATTTGACCTTGGGAAATAAAAAAATTGTCACAAGTGGCAAGATCGGGCGACTATGGTGGATGTTCCACCACAGTAATGCGTATTTTGCAAAAAACGCCTTCATAGACAAAGCAGAATGGGCCGGTGCATTGTCTTGGCGAATCTTCTACAAATCGGGTCTTCGTCTTCCCATATGATCAAAAAGGGCCGTCATAACCTCGATGTAATAATGTTGATTGACCGTCTGACCCACAGTGAACGTAAACAATGCCTCGAATGTCAAAAAGACGATCACCATCGCTTTGAATGTGGATTCGCTCATCCTGGCTTTTTTTGCCTTGGCGAGTTCGGGCTCTTCCAATGCATGCCTTGGCGCTTTATTTCGAGGTCGAAAGTAAAAAAACCACGATTCATCATAAGTAATCACCGTCTCTAACAAGCCTGCATCAGTGTGAATGTTATTTAGCACGTCAGCGCAAATGTTCATTCTTGATTCCTTTTGCTCGGGAATGAGGAGTTTTGGCACCATTTTTGAGCAAACTTTGCGTATGTCGAACGATTCATGCAAAATCTGGCGAACACATTCTTTGTCGATTCCTGTTATTTCAGTAAGCCCTCGGATGCTTAGACGATGATCTTCGCGGATTATTTTACCATATTTTTCAATGTTTTCGTCCATTTTTGACGTTGAGGGCCGTCCGGGGCGTAGAGCATCTTCGGTCGTTTCACGTCCCTCTTTAAACCGTTTAAACCATTCAAAAACCTGTGTGCGGGATAAACACTCATTCCCGTAGACTTCTTTTAACATTGCATAAGCTTCTGTAAAAGTTTTCCCCAGTTTAACAAGAAACTTGAGATTAACCCGTTGCTCCATCTGAACACTTAACATTTCTTCGACGCATCACTGGCGCGTAAACTAATTAAAACGATTGCTACAGTCAAACTGAGCGACCCACTGTCTTGTCCAGCGAGCTCATGGTGGGGAAAGTATCACCAGACAGTTCTGTTCAAATTTGTCCCGACACGCTCACAGTGCGCTGGTAGCAGCATCAGTTCGGTTATTTAATAGGCACATCTCGTACACCAGCGGTTCCTAAACTTTTCTTGTGACGGCGTACTTACCTTTACTTAAGGCTCGGCTCTTAGGCCTTAGGGCACTTAGGCTTTGGAAACATGTTCATTAACAACGCATTTTTATTTTGATATATTTTATTTATTTTTCTCTTTCGAAATTTCGAAAATTTGACACTTAAAAATATTTAAAGTAGTATAATATAAATATTATATTAATGGTAGGTACCTTCTCTGTGGAAAAAGTAGTGTTTTAAATGACTCCTTGATATGTTTAAATAAAACTCGTATTGAAAAAGAAGACTTCGGCCCAAACGGTAGAGCACGCACCGTGAAGAATGAAAGTGCGCGTCCCTCGTGAAAGGGCTGCGTCACCTATTGTCGACCTGACGTCTCTAATTAACATATTTTGGGACTCAATACTTATATACAGGAATCAATACTATAGCCTAAACACATGTATGAAACATACACATGTGGCGGGAATGGCAGATTGAACGTAAAATTGCTAAAACTAAAATTATATGTAAGCACGAATTTTGTTGTTTTGCAACCTCCACTGTATACATTGTGTTGAATAGTGTGATATAATTTCATAATAAATTATGGCAAACGTGTGGAACGCTACTAGTTACTTTCGTGTACTACACTTATGATACGTACTACACTTATGGCGTGTACTACACTGTGACACGTTTCTTTTCTACCAGTTTTATTTATAATTAATTTTTACTTACGTTGAAAGGTGAAAAATTTTTCAGAAAAATATGATGTAAATAACTCATATCATGAACTTTTTTTTCTGGGCAAAACAAAGACCCAAAAATGACTTACATACTTCAGAAAAAGTTACAATTATATGTACAATTTTTAATTTGAACGATATTCTTTTACAAATTTGACAATTTGTTTATTGTTGCCGCGGCACTTTGGGACAAAGTTTTCCGCACCCTAAAATGCAGCGGTCCCAGTTTGGGAACCGCTCATATATGCAGTATATACATCATTTGAAAGTTGAGGAAGAAAAAAATTATCTACTCAACATAACATCCTGCACAGATATTGTTGAAACCTGACGTATACTTGCTGTAGCTAAATGTAAGATACATTTGCCTACCAACCAATTCGTGCACAAAATTTCTAACTCTCCACTCCAAAAACTACTCTCTAGACTCCACAAAGCTACGAGATTCCAAGAATTACGAAATAATTACATGTTCCATTTCGATTGGCGTTTATTAAGTATATTAATTCCCAATTGAGGCGTAAGTGACCCCGTTATAGTTTTCGTCATTCGTCATCCCCTTCGAACGCACTGAGCGCCCCGTACGCCCCTGATCGGCGGGGGTTTAATTCGTCGGTGCATTCGTGAATTCGGCGCGGTGGGCGCTCATGCTTGACTCCCATAAAAAGAGGGCTTAATTTCGACATAATTGTTACTGTGACACCATCTGCTTCCTTTCGTACTCTAGCGGTAATGGTAACAATCAGATTAGGCTCAGGTTGTTGGTGCCCGTCCCGCCTCGCCAAACCCCCGCCCTCCCCGAGCTTTTCCTAATTATTAAAAAGGGGGGCGATGATTAATATATCGGCTCGAGTTTGTCAAACTGCAATTAGCCGAAATTTAATACCGCGGACACGCGGGGGAGGTGGTGTAATAATTTCGTATGGGAAAATAACATACATACGCTGGGTACTCCTATCCACTAATTATTTATATTTTTTTTGCGAGCGTATGTCGTTATTTAGGTCAACGGTTGTCTTATTTTTGGGGAGTTAAATTAATATAATTTGTTACGACAATTTTTGAAATAAAACATTCATAAAACTACAAGTATATCAATATATAATTTAATTTAATAAGTAGTTAAGTAGTTAATAATTAGAATTACTTTCCAGAAGGGACCTTTATTTTTTGAAGAAAACCAACTAACCGAACTTTATTAATCACGTATTTATGTATAACCGGATGGAGATGTATGTGTAGAGTAAAGAAAAGCTCTAACATTCACACAATATATTATTTTTATTGGCGCCTTTGTCATATTGTCAAGTGGTAACTGACTATAATGTAATATCGCATGATTTTTATTTAAAAGGGTGCACTAGGAACATGGAATATTTGACCTTAAATTACGATTTTAGGTAACTAGATACAAAAAGTTTTTGTGTTAGTTTAGTAACATAAGCATGCGATTTGGTTAAGCCAATAGTTAATATTTAGACCAACCAAGTTTATTGAAATAATAATGGTTATTATGATTTTAACCTATTTTTTTGTTGGACTCTAAAATACTTTTTTGCACCAATGGGAGTACGTAGGTCTCACTCGGTTGTAAGCTTATTTTTTTCATTAGTGTATAATTCGAACTTTATAATTGAAGGATTTTTTATATTACATTATAATTCAATAGCATATTTCCAATAGCATAAATAGAATTCCAGCCGCAATTCAACACGTTCCCACATCAAATTTGTCAGTAGCGAATTATGACAATGTCAGAAGAGGACATAACGTTATTCATTCATTAATTCACTCATTCATTCATGCACTCACTCACTCACTGATTCATGCATTCATTCACTCATTCATTCATTCATCCATTCATTCAGTCATTCATTCATTCATTCATTCATTCATTCATTCATTCATTCATTCATTCATTCATTCATTTATTCATTCATGCATTCATTCATTAATTCATTCATTCATTCATTCATTCAGTCATACATCATTCATCATCGAATCATTCATCATTCATCATTCATCATTCATCATTCATCATTCATCATTCATCATTCATCATTCATCATTCATCATTCATCATTCATCATTCATCATTCATCATTCATCATTCATCATTCATCATTCATCATTCATCATTCATCATTCATCATTCATCATTCATCATTCATCATTCATCATTCATCATTCATCATTCATCATTCATCATTCATCATTCATCATTCATCATTCATCATTCATCATTCATCATTCATCATTCATCATTCATCATTCATCATTCATCATTCATCATTCATCATTCATCATTCATCATTCATCATTCATCATTCATCATTCATCATTCATCATTCATCATTCATCATTCATCATTCATCATTCATCATTCATCATTCATCATTCATCATTCATCATTCATCATTCATCATTCATCATTCATCATTCATCATTCATCATTCATCATTCATCATTCATCATTCATCATTCATCATTCATCATTCTCATTCATCATTCATCATCTCTTCATCATTCATCATTCATCATTCACATTCATCTTCATCATTCATCATTCATCTTCATCTTCTCATTCATCATTCATCTTCATTTCTCATTCATCTTCATCATTCATCATTCATCTTCATCATTCTCATTCATCATTCATCATTCATCATTCATCTTCTCATTCATCATTCATCATTCATCTTCATCATTCATATTCATCATTCATCTTCTCTTCTCATTCATCATTCATCATTCATCATTCATCATTCATCATTCATTTCATCATTCATCATTCATCATTCATCATTCATCATTCATCATTCATCTGCATCTTCGTCTTCGTCATTCGTCATTCGTCATTCGTCTTCGTCATTCGTCATTCGTCATTCGTCATTCGTCATTCGTCATTCGTCATTCGTCATTCGTCATTCGTCATTCGTCATTCGTCATTCGTCATTCGTCATTCGTCATTCGTCATTCGTCATTCGTCATTCGTCATTCGTCATTCGTCATTCGTCATTCGTCATTCGTCATTCGTCATTCGTCATTCGTCATTCGTCATTCGTCATTCATTCATTCATTCGTTTATTTATTTATTTATTAATTGATTTGTATACCAGAAAAGGGGTTAAAAAACGTATAAATACTAAAGTAAATATGTACACCAGTTACGGGGTAAAATTCACACCTGGTATCTGCTACCATTCAGAGACTCTACTAGGGTCCGGATCTGGAGTCATGTCTTCTGATATTGAATGACTTCATGTCAATGTCAGAAGAGGAGACAGCAACAAAGAGCATCTTTCAGGCAACCCGAACTATCAAGCAGGTTACACGGATACGTTGGTATTCTAGGATCGTCGATGACATTTGAATGCGGCTGACTTGAAGTCGCCTAGTTGACCTATCCCCTAGAGATATCTTAAACCCTTCGAGATCGCTAGTAGTGTCTGAATCTGAAGTCGTGGTTTCTGATAATGAATGACTTATCTCAATATCAGAAGAAGAGATTGATGACACTGATGAGAACACTCCCCTTTCAGGTAACGCAAACTATCTGTATATATGAAGCCTTATATGTATATTTTTTCATTATCTACGAGGAAATACCTAAAGTGGAATCGAGTTACTAGGATTGCCGATGACATTTGAATGAGGCTAAGGTTATTTCAATGCGCTTTTATTAAACGAATGCACTATTGATTGACTAAATGAGATGACCAGTAAAGAGGATGGTAATTCAATTAATTCCTGGTATTACCCTTCAAAGAACTGCTTCAATTACTAGGGTCCGGGTCTGGAGTCATGGGTTCTGTAAGAGAACAATGCTTCCAAACAAAGAATTAATACTCTGCTATGGGTAGACATTCTTTAATGAGCCCAGATGCCAATTTCCATGTTTGGTCCCTGAATTGAACATGAAAGTTCTGCATGAAAGAGGTACAAGTATTCCCTAGCACTCCTGCACGTGGAAGCTTGGAGCTTGGCTTGTATGGGAAGTGAATGCACAAGATCAGTCATAAATATATTCTGCACTCATTATGGATAACCGACGAATTCCAAGTGCTCATACTATCTATGTACCTCCAGTGTTCCTTGGTTTCCTGTGAGCACCATATCTCGATGTTGTCATATCCTCTCTTCTTTATTATTTCATTTCGGAGACATTGTCCGCACGCTCTCGTTGAACATAGTGCACCATGTAATTGAACTTACAGTCTAATAAAATACCTAAATCAATTTCAACCTTAGCTCTGACCAGTGGCGGTGCGTGATATTTCAGTTAGCCATATCTTGAAAACGACACATGGGACCCACTTCACTTTTTAGGCGATGACTATACACCTCTTACAGAAAGGATGTATAGTGAAAAAATTGTCAGCAAAGTTTGCGAAAAAAATTTCAAAAACACTGGAGCACTCCCTGGGTTCTCAGTAACGCTCTGTGGGATATTTGCAGTATATTTTTTTTCATAATCTAGAAACAAATATAAGGAGACGTTTTTCGATTTGTTACAAAATATTTTTGTTTCAAAAAGTTATGGCCATTTTAATTTTGGGAAACAAAATGTTCCTATAAAATTAAAATTAAAATGGCCATAACTTTTTTGAAAAAAAAATATTTTGCAACAAATCGAAAAACGTCTCCTTATATTTGTTTCTAGATTATGAAAAAATATATACTGCAAATATCCCACAGAGCGTTACTGAGAACCCAGGAGTGCTCCAGTGTTTTTGAAAATTTTTTCGCAAACTTTGCTGACGATTTTTTCACTATAAATCCTTTCTGTAAGAGGTGTATAATAGTCATCACCTAAAAAGTGAAGTGGGTCCCATGCGTCGTTTTCAAGATATGGCTAACTGAAATATCACGCACCGCCACTGGCTCTGACTGAAAAGCGAGGAACATTATTTAATACGCCTATTATGTGAAACTATAACCCGTTCACGAGTTTAAATTATATAAACTCAATTATTTTAATAACGATATTAATTACAACCGCACGATTTCCTCTACCTAATAGCCTCGTGGCATGCCCAGAGACAAGTCAACCATTTTTATCAGGCTATTAGGTAAGTCCACTTTAACTTATTAAGAGGGTGTTACGGTTTGAAAAAGTACTCGTCCATCCTAATTAACCCGATTTTCAATATAAATAATGAGTTTTATAAGATAATTTAATTATCTTTAAATAAGGAGTTTTAATCTTCTCTTGAATATACCAATTCTCCTGAAACGCGCGTCGAGAAAAGTATAGTAGTTCCGTGTTTCGTGGAAAATGTCCATTTTTTTAACATAACTAATGATAAAAATGAAGAGTGTAAGCACAAAAACAAACTACTGCCATTAGTTTCCTTAATAACTGAAGATACTTACGATTATTATCGGTAGATATATTTGAGATGACTTTTTCTTAACTTCTAGTCTTGTAGTTACTTTTATTTACAATTGTTTCTTGTGGGTGTTTATTACGTCACAAATTATGCTGTTTATTTTAAAAAGGATAGATTTACCTGATCCTCTCTGAGAGGATAGTTTATAAAGTATCGAGTCCCAGTCTAGGGGACAGGGTTAGTCTTATAAAGGAGTACCCCCTTTTCATTCCCATTTATTTTAATAGAACACTGTATATTTTACCAGATTTAAGTTCCCTATATCATTATGATCATGAATGATGATGAATACCAACTATGAATACTGATTTTCGCATTTTTTTTTTAAATGGGAACAGTATGGCTCATAATATTCAAATATTGCTTTTTGTTAACGTCACTTTGATGGAAACACACTTCAATACTTAGGTAGTTAAGAAATAACTAGCGAAAATGCACTCAAAATTCAAATACTTTTTTAAATTAATTATTAACTCAAAATAGAGCTTGATTATAATGCATCGAAATTAAGTGGCTTTAAAACATATTATTGCTGACTCTTGTAAATACAACTATGAGTTTTAAACATACTCAAAATGCTTTATTTCCACTTACACTAGTCTGATAAAATAATGTCTCCAATATGGATATACATTGGCTTAAACTCCAGCCGCTTTGGAAGAATTTGTTAATTGAATTTGGATGAATATGTTAATTGTTCATAAACCCAGAGCATACCAATAATTCAATACATGACAAAAACGACGACAATAAAATAATTACGATTATTTATTAAAATTGTCATATTTATTTACGTGGTTGATAGTCAATAATGTCTTTGTTTTCAAAGCCATTTAATGTCAAGCCCTATTTTGTGTTAATATTTTCAGGTATTTGACTTTTGATTGCATTTTGTCCTGAAAATTCAAGTAAATATTCATCTGTGTGACATAAAAGTGTTGGTAACAAAAAGTACTTTCTGAAAAATATCGCGAGTCACGATGTCAACAAAAACAAGATGAATTAATATCTTCTACGTTTACTTGACCCACATTAAAGTGGTTTAATTAACTCTAAACACTCCAGATCAAAAGTTTTAAATAAAAAAAAATTGTATGATGTGTGAAAAAGTGACAAATGACATATCATTGTGATCAGATTGACATTTATGATCAAAACAAATATGACATGCCATTAAAGAATTTGAAGTTGGGGCCGTTTCCGGTTAAACCGGAAGTGAATAAAAATTGCCGACTATGTGAGTAAGTGCAGAGTTATGTCTAATATACAATTCTAAAATTTCATTATTTTATCTCTGAAAACAACAAAGTTATGGGTAGGGTACGGAAATGTGTGCGGCAACGAAGGCCTCGGAACTGTAAAACTCTATGATAATGAAAATATAAACCGTATTTTTTTAAGCGCCTTGTATATTATATACGCGCGTATTTCTTGCCCGTGCTACATACGCCATTGACTCTTCTCCAAAACGCTCCAGAGCCCGCGTATGCGCAGTAGTACGCTATCCCGCAGTGAAAACGCGGGATACTCTTACGCAGTTTTACATGCGGGCAGACAAACATTTCAAAGCCTAGTTATGGGAGTGAGCCACTTTTGAGAATTACCCGGTATGTTATATAGTACAGGTAAACCTCGTTTTACGCCGGGGTTCCGTTCCGACAGACACCGACGTAAAAAAAATCGACGTAAAATGAACACAAATATAATGGACGATATTAGGTTAGGTACCTTGTCAAAATTCTAAAAACAATCCAACATGTTTATTTAATACATAGACTATATACATATATTCTAAATACATTATAAATGTATTTAATAAATAAAGTTTAAATCCTTTTACAAAATAAGTAATAATCTCTTAATACTATTAATGAATTTTTTAAAATAAATACTAATTCACTAGTTCGTCAGTACGAAATCAAATTCTGACACTTTTTTGAAAAAAGCATCGAATTTCATTTGCTTTGATTGTTGCTTCCTTTCTTGCAGAATCATAGCATAAAATCGAACTGCAGCTGTGACGCTTCTTTTAACATTTGCGCTTCGATTGAAATCCCCGTCTATCTCACAGAGCTCACCTGTTAACCTTTCTATAGAAGAAAGGATACGAGTTAGATCGGCCGTGTTTAGGGTTCTATCATTTTATTTCTCATCCCCCTCTTCTTCTTCTTCTTCTTCTTGATTTGAGAGTGGTTGGTCATGCACGTCTAACAGTTCGGTCACATATTCGGTTGTTACGTCTTCGAATCCGCATTCGTGTGTAAGTCTGATAATGTCTAATAAAACAACGTATAAAGGAGGCCCTAGACGATCAATCTGCTTGATCAAACGATTGAATCAATCGATTGACGCGCGCTTCAATCAACCTCAATCAGCCCTTCAATATTTTGATGAAAACCCCCTCATCAGTGGAAGTCGTGAAGTGGAGTAGTGCACACCTGTTCTTTGTTCTAACCTGTTGTTGATTTTGGCGGTGAACAATGGTTTCGAATACAGACTTGGGCTTTTTCGCCTTAACACTGGTTGCCCTCAAGCGGAAAAAACAACAAAAGAAAAAACGACAGTGGTCCAAGGAGTGGTACAAAATAAGAAACCGCTTCATTCATGAACATTTACTCAATTTTCTGCTTGATTCGGAACCAGAGGACTACAGGAACTTTTTGAGAATGGACCATGAAATGGTTTCCACCGAGTGACTGACGCAATGCTTGACGGAAATTGCCCAAGACGATCAAGCGCCCTCTTCAACCGCTTGAGTCATTCAGAATTTCTATCAATCACCGTCAATGCTTGCCTCAAGCGTCAAACGGGTTTCTAAACGATTAATCACGCTTGATACAATCGATTGACTCAAGTTTTTGATCAAAATGATTGAACGTCTAGAGCGTCCTTAAAAGTGTGTCTGGTATTAGAATCGCAGCGCCTACTGTCATCTGGTGTCGGCCGCACCGGGGAATCCCACGGCCGGCAACAACCGGCGTAATTGTGAATCGGCGTAAATCGAACTGGCGCAAAACGAGGTTTACCTGTATTCCAAATGTTGTATTTTTATGGAAAAAACTATATCTATTACTGTACACTTTTAATCAACGCGCGTTTCACCAATCAAGTTGGCTTAATTAGATGATCAGTAGACCTGACTGAGACTGAAGTGAAATATATATTATTCTGTATGGAGTAGACCATACATACAACCATGTTGAAAGTAAGCTTAAAACCAAATTAAAAAATGTATATTGTTTCAGATACATCATTCATATACAGATATTTTCAATTTAAATGATAACCTATAGAGAATCTAAATTCAACATAATAAACAGGGTGCTCCATTAAATTGTTTTTTTAATTCCTTTTCTAAAGCTAGTTTTCAGCGATTAATTTTCTTAATTACTGTTACCTATGACACTAATATGTTAAATAAGAAAGTGTACGCTCTGTTCCAAGAGTACGCACTAATTCTTTGGATACGTAAGATGATTTCATGCCAGCTTCCGTCACAGAAATATAAATAGAGCAACTGAAGAAACGGAGCTAGAAATTGATTTTCTGCCAAGTAGTAACAGGAAATGAGCCTGGACCATCGTCTTCGTCTTCTTTCATATCACCAAAAGTTCTCCTTCCTAGCCTTAAAGGATATAGAGGAAAGAAAAGAGGGAACACATCCAAGTCATCAACAATAATGACATTCACTCCCTTCAAAAAAGCTCTCGAATATAGAAACTAGAGAAAAAAGACCAAAGAGGACATCGTTGATAAAATTGATATTCGCTATAGAAGACGAAGCTACGACGAAGTGCTTCTCTTGGTACGTATTCTTGGGCGGTCTTACCCTATCTCAATACCAAGTAAAAAGCTGAGCAAAACTCGTTTTTTACTGATTTAAAATTCATCAAAAATAAAAAAATCAAGGGGGGTTTCATTTATAAGACCCACTCTGTACAAACTGATTGTTTGGAATATGAAAGCGGGTGAATCCTCTTAATCCTGTTACTTAATGATGAAAAAACAATGCGATCTAATTGGTTCGTCTGCGTGGTCGGGTCTAATTGTTGTTGACGCGGAAGCTGCGACGTTACGCAACCGAACAATAGCAATAATAATGCAGGAAAAAATTTTCACTTTTTAAACGTACCGACGTCGCACTTAATTGCTGCGATATTTTTAATGCAATTAAGTGTTTACTCTAAGAGCGCTCGGAACAACGGAGAACAATTAACAAAGCAAAGCGGCCTACCGGCCCCATTCTGGGCTTTTACGGTATCATAAATATTAATGAGATGAGCCAGTTGTTTGTTGCTCGATGCGATCGTAACAGTTCCAGTGGACTTTCACTATAAAAAATATAAACAAACGTCGATATAACATTGTTATTTTTATGATAAATTAATTTGCTCATTTTCACGCTGGTTATGAGGCTTTTTCAACTTTTTTTTTTACCATATGAAGACCTCAGGGAAAAACATGCAATGTTCCAATATTTTTATTTGAAAGTTTGAAACCTAATATTATATTTAATTTACATTCACCAGTTTATATTTTTCTGCATAAAAGTAGATATATTGGCTCTTTAATATCAACAATGATAAATAAATATTTATGTTTTTTGCATTTTTTTATCGAAAAAAAAGTCAAAACAATACAAAGGTAAGGAAATAATGAAGTCCATTTTCTTTACTGGCATTTCCTTTCGGATTTTCTTTTTTTTCCTTTTACCTTTGGTAAAAGTTGTCAAAGATACAAGCTTTCTCATCATATTTTTTTTTACTTTTGCAAAATTTCGTATTCTTCTCTTGAAATGTGCAGTTCATCTAAAAAGTAAACCACTTGAAGGTAAAATTATAAATAAAAATTAAAACTCAATAAATAAAGAAGAAAATGAAATAGCTCATTGCACCCCTTAAAATTACCACAGTATTAGTTTTATGTACTAATTTAAATTCAATAACGTACTTAAATAATATGTAGGTATGTACAAAACTAATTTTTCAACTATTTTATATTTTAGTTGGATAACAGAATATATTAGAATGTAAAAATAACTTACAATTGTAAGCTCTAGGTGGATAATACATAAAAGTCCTTTGATAGTATGGTTTACGAATTTCCTTATTAGTTGGTATTATAATGATAGAGGTAATCCAACTTCCATTATGATAAGTTTTAAACATACAGAGATTATTCACTTACCGTTTGGACATCGTTAACTTCCTCGACAAAACACGTTTTTTTCGCTGTGTGGGAATTTAAAATATCTACATATCTTGTGACTATGTGCGTTTTTTCACGTTTTTTTCCCTGAGGTCTTTATGCCAGGTGTCCCATTTTAAAACATCCACATAGGTTAATAGGTTTATTTTCCTGACATCAGAGCTCTTAAAAATGACTTTTCGCGAATATCTCGTGAATTCAAATATAGCCACAAAAAGGAGCCACAAATATTTGAAAAAAGCAGGGATAGGCATTCGTAACGAGCTCGGATGAAACCCTGATGTCAGGAGAATTACTTGAAAAATCATTTTCTGGACGTATTTTTTCCCGTAGAATCTGCAATGAAAGTTGGGGATTCCCCTTAACAAAAAAAATTGGGTGCCTCAGGGCCTTATCAGGATGCCGGATAAGGTGTCAGATGGCCCCCTCCGAACCAAACAACTTTTGTTAAGGTCATTTTTGGATTGGCGGCTTTTCTACAGTTATTCATCTGGATGTTTTGAAATGGGACATCTGGAATGTGAACGAAACCAATGCATGATAAATTCAAAACAGTGAAACAAATCATGTTTGCTTAAGATTGAATTATTCTGTAAAATTCCACTTTTTTGTGGAAGACGCTCTAATTTGTCGTTTTATCTTACTAAACTAAACGTTCCCCTAGATTATATACCTACAATCTTTAAAAACATCGACATGAAGGTGATGATAAACTTTCAAAACAAAACAAAAACTTTTGGGCAATGCCAAAAATAAAATAAATAGCAACGAATTAATAAATTAAATGATAAAGATTGTGAGCAAAATTATAATGGGCAAAAAAAGTTCAATTTACTAAAAACTAGATTTAAAGAACATACGGCTCGTTTAAAATAAGATATAGTGCACCAACAGTAGCTTTGCCTTTGGCCGCAGCATACAAAACCTGAAATTTTTGTAGCTGCAGCCGTGAACGCTTCGAGAACTATAGTCTGTTATTGTTTGTTTGTGGGTATCTCATAATCTCTCAGGTATGGTCGCTTTACCTCATACTATGTTCGCTGTGCGCCATTAGCAGGCAAAGCTATTCTGGATGTTCTGTAGTATAAAATATTTTTGTGCAGTCTGATACACAATTTTTGACGATAACCATGTGTGTTTGTTATGAAAAGCAACAAACAGTAGGTAGATAGATGTATTTCGAAATGATTACGAGGAAATGTAATCGTAGCATGAATTGACATTGAGTATACTCATTCAGTAAGTACAAAGAAAGTGGTGATCTCAGATCAGCATTGGTCCACACAGACATATATATTGTGTGACATCGTGTGTACCACCGTTGTGTTCCGTTCCGTTCCGTTCCGTTCCGTTCCGTTCCGTTCCGTTCCAGTTCCATTCCGTTCCGTTCCGTTCCGGTTTCCGTTCCGTTCCGTTCCGTTCCGTTCCGTTCCGTTCCATTCCATTCCATTCCATTCCATTCCATTCCATTCCATTCCATTCCATTCCATTCCATTCCATTCCATTCCATTCCATTCCATTCCATTCCATTCCATTCCATTCCATTCCATTCCATTCCATTGCACAAAATTTAATACAATTAATTATTTGGTTTAAAATATGTCTGTTTTTATCCACATTTTCATTGTGACGTCTTAGATTTTCACGATAAGCACTATCAAGCTGTTGCCTTATGTCTACCTTTCCCAACACACTAAAATCTAAGATGTTATGTAAATGTTTTTCATTGTAGCTATTCATATAAATGTTTTTCATGTTTCTTATCTCGTTCATTTAAATGTTTTAAATCACTCACCCCTTCTTGAGTCCATGCACTTCGGTTGCCACCCATCACTAAACAAATTAAACATAACAGTTGGTTTGTTTTAGGACACATAACCACTTAAATCTGTCGTAGACACTACCGTTAAAATTTCGTGAATAATTTCGCGATTTTCCTAGGTCTGTTTTGGAAATAATCAAATCGGGTATCGACCTCCCTAACCGTTTAATTTCCGTTCGGATCTCGTATGTAATATCTTTATTAGTCAATAAAAAGTTCACCGAATTCATTTTGAAACGTGTCACAATCAAAAACAGTAAAAACACACTTCTCAGCGAAGAAAATAAACAATCACTAAAAAAGGTCACTCAACAAGTGTGACCCGTTCAGCTGATTTTCGAACGATTTAACGACGTCTATCTTCTGCAATGGTCTGCAAATATTACCGGTCACCGAAAAGCCCGATTAAAAACGAGGGCTGGGATACTGTGTGCCCTCGGCCACGCGCGCGAAATGCGACTACGGTGGCTCAATGCGAATTCAGACTACGGTGGCTCGGTGCTCGATCGATTGTCTCATATATATATGTGATAAAAATTATTATTTGTATTATAAAAGGAATAATAATTAGAATATGAATAGTTTGTCGTATACAATTAATTGATATTATTATAACAGTAATTTATAGTAAATGAACACAAAAGAAATATTTTCTATTGAAATTTGGGTGGGGCACGTGCCCCTGTGCCCTTTATCACCAGCCGCCACTGTATAAAACAGCTTGTAATAACACGGAATTGCTTCCTGACTTTTAAATATCCCGTATGAATACACTATATATATATAAATTTACCATTTAGTAAGCAGGTATAACAAACGGTTTATTACCGTGTCTATTAGATACGTAGATTGTTCCTATATACCTGATATAAGACTCGGGCCACTCTTAAAATGCAAAATGAGTGTGAAATTGAACACTACTGTCGTAAACTACAGTATCAAATGGTAATCATCTATTTTGCGTTACGTAACATATCTTAAATTGCTGTTGCTTGTTAGCGGTAATTGTTGCTTGTTCGCCTATTGTACTTTTTATGAAATTAAATTTCACACTAGTATTATGATCCCATTTAGTGGTGAATAGCCTTTCCCCAAACATTGTTAACAGGCTCCAAAATATCTAGGAAAAGTAAACTATCTGTTTTTTTCCTCTACGGCAAATAATAATTATTGAATTAAATAGCGCCTTAAAAAAGAAACAATTTTAGAAGCTGATTACTTTGTTATTTACTTTTTGACGTGTGGCGTGGCCTGTAACGGGACACGTTTGGAATTTCATCGTTAACGCGTACGGAACAGCTTAGACCATGAAAAATTGATTTTTTTGGATCGCCAACTCTAAATATATTGCTGGAAATTTCAAGGGGCTCACCTAAAGTGTGGGCATTTTAAATCTAGTGCATATATTACGATATACAATCAGTTAGTGCAATAAAAATAATGGTATTAAAGGTTCAGTTTTCTTAATTTTAGAAACTTATGTATAGTCCTATTGATTATATATTTCGTATATAATTTTTTTAATGATAATAGCTGTTGTTACAAACACTCTTGGAAAAAAAGGTGAAACTACACTGTTGTCTTTAACAGATTCATGTTTGTCGAGTATACAATAGCATCTGGGATTTTTCAGGGATGCATTTGTGTAGTTTATTTCAGGGATGCTTTTTGAAATATTCATTAACTATATTTTAATAACCAGACAACCTCAATATTTGATTGACTATTCGCTCTGTGCTGATGATTTGAAGTATTTAGTCTAGTTAGGAACTGTGTAAACTTGATTTCTTCTTTAAACTAGATCAGATAAGATTATATGGTGTAAAGCAAATGCAATATTTTGTCAACAAACACTCTTAAAGTTGATTTGACTACAGTATAATATATGAATTTCAAATGGCCTTCAATTGATTTCTTCAAATTTCCTCAAATTTTAGAGACCATTGGAGTTATCTTTGATAAAAAACTTTCTTTGGTGTCACATACAGACAGCAAATCATGAGATTTCTCAACTATTTGGTCTTTTTCTGAAAACTTGAGCTTGTACTTGGATCAAGAAACATCTCTTCTTAATGATCAATAATTATTCTTTATAAATAAACTTTTACTAAATCAAATAAAAATTTATAATATCGAGTAATATATTAACTATCAAAAATTAAATTTATAAAATAAAAAGTTATTTATCTATTATAATTTAAAAAAAAATATATTTAATAATTAAAATAAATAATTAATTAAAAAAGGAAAAGGTTATCGATAAAGAAATTTTTTAACTTTTAAATACAATTTAAATAAATAACATATATATCAAATTGTTTTATTCTAATAATTTCACCAGCACCGCTTTTTAAATAATCTTGATGTCTTGTTTGCAGAAGTTTTTAAAATTTTTTTTTTCATATACTTTAATGTTCTTACATACTTTATTATTATTTTATAAAATTAAAAAACTTTTTAACTTTTCCTGTCTCCTTTGGATCAATTGGGGGGGGGCCGGGGGGTTTTTTTGTGGGGCCCCCCCCCGCCGGTTGGTGGGTTCTTTTCCGGTTTGGATCCCTACTTTCTGAAGAAACTTTAGAAGCATTTCAACATCGATTCTTTGCGCGTAGGCATCTTTGCCAGGTTTGCTCGTGATAGCGTAGGTATATAAACTCTCGGGCAGTTTGCACAAGCGTACATACTTTTCAATATCCTGTTTGTGTACCTATACTTTACTCACCATATATTTATGTAGTTGCGTGATTTTATAGTTACCATGGTTAAGTTATTTTTATTTATATATTTATACCTTTCTGTTGATCTATTCTGAAGTTGGGTTAGGGTTGGGAATAGTTATCATAACTATTGAAAAATTAAATATATAGATATAAATTTATTTCAAAGAAAAATAGTGAAGCGGAGCCAACGATGCAGCAATTATTTTATTTTATTTTAACCATTTTTTTTTACTCAATGCTTTATAGATAATAAACCATTAACCCAGGAAACAAAACAAGACATTATAATGAAAATATAATCCGTTCCATAAAAATACATTTTGACCTTATTAGGTCTCATCAATGTGGTATACTTATCTGACGACGAATAAGAACGAACGAGAGCCTCTCGGCTTATTTTGTTAGGCCAGGAGAATATATGCCCTTTAGGTGCATAAATTGGTCTCAACGTATACCGGTGGGTCAGCAACCACTAGTTCTCGTTGCCGGAGCACACCACTAGCTCGAAATTCGTTAAGTTATAGTAGAATGAGAATAAATATAGTTCACATTCGTCATCAGAAACAAGAGATCCAGCAACCCTGGTCAGAGCAATCGGAATATGTAGTCCCATTTATGCACCGTATAGGGCAGTTTTCCATGTCACCGTTATTCTCCTAGCGAGAAAATAAACCGAGACTCTTGTTCTTTGTTATTCGTTGTCAGATATACCACACCTATGGAACCTAATACGGTTGAAATCTTGATTTATGGTTTCTGATGCTGAATGATAGTAAACGGGAATTATTCTCATTTTATTTGTGCCTAACAGATTTACCTTTAGTGGTGTGCTCCGGAAATGACATCTAGTGGTTGCTGACCTTGTCAGATGCATCGGAACACTAGGGGACAGTCCTCTAGGGCACCGCTGAAAATAAGACATGTTAATATTGTAGATAAATATTAATTTAAGAACACAAATACCTACATATGTTAAAAAAATATGTAACAATATTAAAACATGGATTATTGTTTGTTGTAAAACATGTTGTAAAACTGTAATATTGTAATATGTAGTAACACTGTTTTATGGAATTGATTGTACATCAAATTTTTGAGAGTTGTAATTACGGCACTTTGTATAAACAGAGAATTTAATAATGTAAGAGCGTGGAATAGACAGGTAAATATGCTGTTGTATACAATACAATAACATACATACAGTAACAAATATACAATAAATACGCTTCAAGTATTTTTTCATCTCTAAAATTGTATTTGAATTTCCTTAAAATTTCCTTCACATGATTTTGTCGTTGATTAAATAAGAAGATTTGAGGGAAAAAATAGCATAATTTAGTTAAATAAATAAATAACACCTAAGATCACCTCATTTCGAGCCTCATTATCGAAAATTTGCTCAAAAGTTTTTGCTGTGGAATACAAATTTCTGATTGCGAATCTTTGATTATCCTTGAACCACAGTAGCTTCAGAAATCACCATTGCACGTTTTCAACTGTATTAATGTGAACCATGTAAAAGTAGGGTAATATGAAATCAGTTGACAAACTTTATTCGCATTTATTATTATTAGCTAACTCTGACGTATGGGACAAGTTTTCTTATCCGTAAAAGAATAAATTTTATTATCCCTATATAAAAATGATTCCTACTCTACCACTGAATATCTTAATTATCATGGAAGGACAATCATAAGTACCCGATGAGCACGTGATTCCAATATACTGCAGTCTCCGGTTTGTAGCGCGTGATTTGTGATGATTCATTTCATAACTTCTTTATATTGTACAAGTAGTACATAATGTATTCAATCATGAAAAAAATCCTATCGGCTTCACTACCCCGTATCGCTCATCTCCACTTTGTCGCTTCCGCATGAATTCAATTATGTTCGTGACACCTCGGGCCACTGTTAATTTAATAGTAATTATTATAAGTTTATTAGGTACCTTTCAAGCCAGTGATTAATTATATTTATCTGACCACAGGAAATTACGGGCCTTCCTAATGAGTTGCGCCCCGTGCAGACTGAAACTTTCCTAACGGGTAGAAGATAAGACGACACATACAGTCCGGTGGTTATAGTTCAGGGGAGGTAAATGCTGTTATGAGACATGTGGAACATCTAGACCCAGTGGCGGCTCGTGATATAATAAATTGGAGATCCAGATAACTTTATTACTTAACATGCGTTCAACAAAATCTGATCTCAAAGTAGGCTTTGCCAATTCAAATACACGTCTCTGATAGGTTCAGTATTAAAATTGTTATTTTGAGATCTGACAGTTTTGGGACAGCTTTCTAACAGTTAAGGTTAACAACAATTAATAACGTTAATAACAAAAAAAAAGTTCATTTGTTAAGTTTCCCACTCAGTAAAGAGAGGTTTGAATATGAGAAAAATGTTAACTAAGGATATATGTAGCTAACAATAACGGTTACTACAGTCCATTTAATAGATACGTTAACAATGAAGCATTTTAAGAGAATCCTGTACAATTCCAATACTTTTCGTAGAGATACTGACAATTCAAAATTTGTTTCGTTACCATATCGAACCTAAATTCACCTGCGGAGTAGATAACGTTTTTAAAAATATTAATATCAATTTGGTTTATAATTATAAAAATAAACTACAGACGCTTTTGGGCAACCCCAAAGACAAAATCGACAATAACGAAAAGTTAGGAATATACGAAAAAAGTTGTAAAGACTGTGATTAAAAGTATATTGTGCAAATAAAAAAGATATATTTTGACTAGACTTAAAGAACACATGGCTCATTTGAAATATGGCAGAACGGAAAAATCTTGTGTTGCCGAACATGCTTTTGACAACAACCATAGGATAGATATAGATTAATTTAATATTAATTAGAAATATAACAAACAGTAGACAGTTGTATGCTTTTGAAAGTTTGGAAATCAATAAATGTAACAGAAAGGATGGAAATATTTCATCCTTTCACTGTTCACCAGTGCACCAGTTCACTGTTTGCTCTGATAAACACAGAAATTAAGTAATTAAGTAAATTAAGTATAAATATTAAGTAAAAATAAATCGAGGAAAGTATAGTAGTTCGGTGTTTCGTGGAAAACGTCCAGTTTTTTTGTTTCTACGCCGAAGGTTCCAGTACCCACTCCAAGAACGTTGATAACATTCACTATCGGTGAATTCGTTAATCAAGTAAAATGAGAATACTGTCCGTTCACTGTCATTCGTCATCAGAAACACAGATCTATATTTCTAGTGGTTGCTGATCCACCGCAACACGTCGAGTCCCATTTATGCACACTAGAGGGTAGCCCTTTATGGCACCGCTATATTCTCCTAGCGAAGAAATAACTCTCCTTCATTGTTGTAATAAATTGGAGAGCCAGATAATTTTAGCAAATAATACCCTTCCAACAAAATTTGACCTTCCAACAAAAGTATTCTTCCCCAATTGAAGCGTACTTCTTTGATAAGTTCAATCCTAAAACTGTTGTTTTGCGATCTGGTATTTGGCAGTTAAGGTTAATGTCCTAAACTAAAACAGTTTATGTAGTTTTTGTGCAGTTTATGGTAAAGAACTACATGTACTGCAGAAATGGACAGAAGTTGAAGCAGTCTTTCGAAGACTACTTGGTACTTGTTACATGGAGGTTCAAGAACAGTTTCCTGATGTGGTTGTGAATGTCGACTACAACAAATTTAAGTATTCCCTTTACCATATTCATTCAACTATTTAGGGAAACAGATGAAAGAAAATGCGTTGCGTTTTGGCATATACTCCCAAAATTTCTGTGCCTGTTTAGTGTCACTGGTAACTGATGTGTCTGTTGATACTTGCTATGCTGCATTAAAAAAGACTTAAACTTGTTTCCCTATCGCTTAAATTGTTACCAGGAACTTCGAGAAGTCGATTATCCTGGTAGAGCAGAGTATTGCACGTGGTTTTTAAATAACCTTGGTGAAAACAACATGGACAACATTTTCTTCTCCGACGAAGTATGGTTTTATCTCAGTGTTTACGTAAATTCGCAGAATATGAGAATGTCGAGTTCCTAGAAACCATACATGTTTTGTTGATATCAGAATTTATTGAAACCAGATATTTTTATAAACCTAATGTGAACAAAGTTTTAGTTTGGTGTACTATCGGTGGAAGGAGAATAATTGTCCCAGTTTTGTTTAATGGAACTGATTGCTGAAATATATATGGAAGAAATGTTTACACCTTTTGTAAATAAGTTAGATAATAACGAAACTGTTACAATTTATGTCCAATAAGATGGTGCTAGAAGAAATATTGTAACTGGTGGAACAATGGTAATATTACAGAATATGTTCTATAATCGCTTGATGAGTCTGCATTCTGAATATGAATTTCTACCAAAATCCTGGAATATAACACCATGTGATATTATTTTGTGGCTGTACTGAAAAAACTTAATTTTCCAAGTTCCTATTAATAACCTTGTTCGACTTAAGAAAGAATTTTCAAAAAAAAAATGGGATTAACACTATTCCTCATCTTCTAGAAAATGTTTTCAGTTCTATTCGAAAAAGGTGTCAGACATATATAGAACTACATAGAGGCCGTTTTCAACAATTTTTGTATTAGCATTTTTATTTTGAAATGTTTTTGGAATTTAAATGATTAGAGTTATCTCACTTCGTCTTTAATCAACCCATATTAAAGGCAAAAAATAAAAAGGAGATGGAGTTACTGGAATTTGAACTCAGGCCATCAGATTCAAAGCTCAAAGCGTAACCTTTACTCTAAATTGCATATAGCTCAAGCTGTCAAAAATTTGTAGACATGTCAGCTATATTAGAAAAAAAATGGCTAAGATATGCTGTTTTGCACAGCCAACTTAAGGTCCAATTGATTTGATATAGTCTGAAATATTGATTATTTTAACTTCCACGCACTAACCTAACAACACTAATGACATCGATAAATTTATAAACTTTACGAAAAACAATAAACTCTTCTGCCGGTGAACCAGTGAACCAGTCCAACCGACGTAACGCTGCGCTAGTGCAATACGTGGCCACATAGGTTGATCGATATTTTTAAACCACTTCTTCATAATGCACCTCTCATTAGCCTTAAAATATATCATGATGATGGGTCTTTTTTATAATTCCTTTGAAATATTAGGTCTTTTCGTCATCTGGAATTTATTTTTGTATGTTGTGGTGCAAATGCACTTCTTTATTTTAAAATAAAATTTGTGTTGCTGTATTTCGCACATTCGAACCGGTTCTTTTGCTGGGACCACTGGGCCAAGTTCGGGGCGATTAAGTGCTGTTATAAAACATGTGAAACGATCAGCTAACCGTCGATGTGCGTGGAACGCACGACAGTTGCGGGTTTATCGCTGAGGCCGTCAACGAAGATCGTATCTGTCCTTTCCCAGCACGACATTATTTCGCGGTGAAAAAGCCCGACTTGCTTCGTAGATCACAGGTGCCCCATCAGCTTCCGTCGGTGTTACGGTGGGGGCCGTTAAAAAATAATGTTGCCTTCGAGAAGCTTTGCAATTTGATATATGGAAGCGCGTCTATATTTCACTAATCGGGTGGAATATACGAGTACTTATCACTTCCCTTGATCATAGCAAGTTGTAAATGTGAGTGAACCAATTGTCTCGTCACGGGAGTTTTCGAAAGTCAGCGTGGCTGAAAGTACGCGTTGCCGGCAACCTAAGCGTCGCGTCGAGTCATTACGTCAGGGTAGTCACTATCCAATAAGATTAGCGCGAACGATAATCACACCTACTAACTCTTTGTTAAGATCAAGAGACGCAGTTTGTACCTGTATGTGTCCCTAACTAGGAGCTAGTAACTAAAACAGTCGTCAGTTCCGTATATCGAACCGGTTTGCTTTTCTTTAGCGTGTGGTCCATTAGGAATTAGATCTCAATTTGAATGATTTTGGTTACACAATGTAAGGCACAAAAGAGCGTATTTTGCATCAGAATAAGTTACGTCACTTTCTTCAGAATTATTGTATACTAAGTTTCATATCTGTTTGTTCCCGTGTAAAAAAAGAAAATAGTAACGCCCTGTTGTAAAAGTTGTTTTTCTAGATCTTTATAACATAAAAGAGACAAATGACAAACAAATAGTTGTTACTTATACAGGGTGCTTCCTAAGTTGTGTCATATTTCTTAACAGCGTGTAAAGATATTCCATTTTTTTTCCAAATACCGTGTTTCAAAAAATTCAAACACAAAAAAGTTACTTCATTAATTTGGAAAACAGCATATATTAGCCGGTTCTGCATTAAATTAAAAAAAAGGTGAATTCAAAAAAACTGATGTTTTTTTTTTCCGAAAACATACATGTGTATCGCTTTCTTTGTGAATCTTTTATTCCTAGTATTTTCTTAAAATATTTTTGTAAATTCTAACGTTGATTTTCATTGGGTTTTTTAAACAATTTCGACGTATGTACAACCTTTTCTTTAAATGTTAAGGTCTAAAACAAATAAGTAGATCGTTAACTACATCTTTGGAGCCAACTTTTCTCTTCCTTCCTTTCACAACTTCATGTCATTTCCTGTTAAAACATGACAGAAAGCAATTATTTCTTGTTTCTTTTAAATATAATATAATTTTTATGTAACTATGTAATATAAAACAGACCTTTTTGTTCCCCATAAATATTCTTCGCTAAAATTCGATCTGTATGTTAATACATATGCACACTGAAGTATTTGAGTAATCCTATCAGCAAGATCTTCGAATATAAACTTTGTAAATGCGCACTTTTTATTCTGATTACACATTAAATAGTTTTGTGGGCAATAATTTGCGGACTTTCTTCTCCTCAGTCAACTATTATACTAATAAATGCTAATTATAAGGTTATCGTCTGTATTTTTATGATTCAGTCTTTACGAGTTATATACAAGTCTATACCCTGTTTGAAAAAGAGGATGATTGAAGACGACTATTCCAGTCACATCTCACTACAAGTCATTGTAACCGAAGCAACCTTCTAAAAACTATTGAAGATGATGTCGTACAATCTTGAATATTATTTTTGTTCATGTGTTATGATAATTTTGTTAGCGGCCGATTTTTGAAGGCATGCTTTGATGAAGATCCTCCTTCTTCAATCCACTATGTGCTTTGCTGCTTCATCTTCGGATCGCAACAAGACACCAAAGTTCGATCTGCAGCAATAATAATCTTCTACCATTCGTTCTCTTCTTTTTGAACACATTGTTTCCAATATTCACAAACTGTCACCCTATTTGCTTTCTAGGCAGGTGACAGCAAATGCGTATTTCAAACTCTTATCATATCAAACTCAGATCATATATTATTTCTTTAAATGTTAGAGCAGGAGAATAAAAACACTAAATGGATATCTCAAGGATGTTAAAGAGCTGCAAGATATTCAAACGTGGATCTGTCCGAATAAATACTAAAGTCGAGAGGTTACGGATCGTAACAAAACCGTATTAAGTATGTATGTAGCGGTGATGGTTGGTGGAACTAGAGATTCTCGTGTTTTCGTAAGGAAGCACGAGACCCACATCCTGTGGTTATAAACCTAAATAGAATGTTATAATAGCAACAAAAAACTTAAAATGAAACTATCAAAAAAATGTGTACCTCGTCAGGAAATCTTGGAAATGGCTTGGAAAATATTTGGGAAATATTTTTTTTCTTAATCACTAAGTAAATTGAAAGTATTTTTATTCTTGTTACTTTTAGAAGAATTTAGAAGAATGTATTTCTGGGGGTTTTCGAGGTGCTGATTTCAAATTTCAACATGCCAAAAGCAGGAAATGTACCCCAGAGGTGAAAATCGAGCTATAACGGGGGAGGGGGTGCGAAAATGTTTATGTGACAAAATACACAACTTTTATTCCAAAATTATATTTCCTGGGGTCCCGGAGGTTGCTGATTTCAAATTTTAACATGTCCATAGAATGGAAATTTGTTTCAAGTGTGAAAATTGAGCAAAATAGAGGTTTAAAGGGGTGCAAAACGTTAATTAAACAATATACGCAACTTTTACGCCGAAAGTCTGTTTCCAGGGGGTTTTGAGGTTGCTGCTTTCAAATCTCAATATGCCAAGAACAGAATATGTTTTGCGGACATTACAAACGTTAGAATAAAATTCAGTTCATTACAACGGCTAGGCTTCTAAGAAAAAAAATTGCGTAATTTATCGTATTTATACTTTTTTATACAGAATTTTCATGTCCGCAAAAATAATCGTTTTACATCAGGAGTAATTTCTGCACGTACTTCTTGTCATCATATATCACGGTTGATTTTACCTTATTTTAGAGGCGTTTATCACTGTATCTCAAAATTCTGAGGGTGTATTCACTTTTTTGAGGTTGGATTCGAATTCGGCGTCGAAAAATACATAGCAATACTAAGGTCAATATCCGGGATCATGACTTGTTTTTTTGTGTAGCTGTGTAATTATAGCGACCTCTAACAAATTCAGATCTAAATGTGGTAATAAAACCATAATGGTTTCAAGGAGAATTTCTGCACGTACTCTTTCACAATCGGTTTCCTTTAGGGCGTTTGTATCAATAGGCCTTTAGTGTCAAAAATACATAGCAATAGTTGGAGTTTTTGTTCTGTGTATACCTTATCAGATCTAGCCTTTGTTGAAAATCTCTCCGTGTTACTCTCTCCCTATTTCAGACGGACTATAATGCACGCAATACAATTTCGCATGTCATAAGAGAGAATTTCCATACGCATCAAGGTGCAGTTACGAATTAATTGCTCTCAATTAAAAGTTAATTTGAGAAAAAGGCAGTGCCAGCGTCCGCATCTCGATTAGTTGCGATTGCGGAGTCGGGGGCAGCACGGGCGTCATTACGCTCTCCACAATGCGCCATTTGCATAATTCGCCGGGGCACATCCACGACTTAATAACTAGTTCACAACTAAAGGCAATTACTCAACTAATTAAGACGATAATAATTCATAAACTGGCGTGTTCTGGGAACTTAGGAGCTAGCTCGGTTTGCTGCTCGAGGAGAAGGCAGGAAACGAGTCTCGCAACGTGACGTATAAAGGTCGAAATAAACGGGTGCGGCGCACACCGAGAAACGTGTTCGCTCGGCGCCTTCATTATTTACCAACTGCATTTCTGGATTCTGGATTCTGGAATCGTGAGAGGGTGCCCTTCACTAGGCCGTAGCACTTATCTCAGCCCTTAGATTCTGAGCCATTAACTATCCAAATGCTAAAAAAGGTGATGACGTTGCTTAGGGGGTCTCCCTTATGCTGGCCAACGTTCATAGTACATGTCGCAAGGTATTCTCTTCTTGTTGATGTCAGAGAGTTCATTTAGTTTTAAATTGTAGAGTTTTCTTAGCTGACAAGGTCTTGCTGCCGAGTTCCTGAGTAGTTGAGAATGCCTGTTACAAAACGAAGATTCGTCCTGGTCATCGCCAGATATACCATCGACGCATCTTTGCTGGGGTACCTTTAAAGCCCCCTAAACAAGCCACCTGGTTCATTCGATAGTTCCTTAAATCTCACACGTGTGTATAATTAGAGAGACTTCGGCCTAAAAAATGCTCAGATTAGGTGGATGCATTCTTCGCCCAACTAATTAATCTACCCAACACGTAGAAACGTTGTGACAGCTGCATCCACAAGTGATGACATTTCATTGCTGTCCCTTTGTGTCCCCTTTATAAACTTATAGTTCTTTAGGACTAATAGCGACTACCTAGGTAGATTTTAATCGTTTTATCTGCTATTTGCCTACGGGTAATCTCTCTTCTTTTTTAATCTCGGACATTTTTTTTAATCTAGACAATGGTTATTTCTACTTGGTTTGTGTCGTGCAGACATGTTCATTCATGGTCGATGTATATCGAAGTTGATGGCTTTTCGAGTATATCTTACAGTCTGCTTCTTCTTTTGGAGATTTTGATTGTCCCTTCTACGGTGGTTTCATTCTTTAATTTATTGTTTTAATTTAATTTTAAGATCTGTCGAGAATAAAGTGGGACAAGATGTTGTCACCCTTATTGCTCCCCTTATTTCTCCACTGCCCATGCTTGTATGTACACCAATAACTCTGAGGCGTACCATCGCTGTTGTACCATCGCTTTTTGTACTTGACTAAGCCTTGGTTTAGCTTTAGTTTTTTAGAATTTGAGCCACCAAACAACAGTCCATAGGTTATCATTGGTCCAAAAATGGCCGTATACATCCACATGACCATTTTCTATTTCATACCCCAGGTTTTCTCTATGGTTCTGCGGTAGTGCTGATAATAGATGTAAGCCTTTTTGATTATCTTATCTAAACGCTGGTTTAAGGTTAGTTTGACAAGGCTACGCCAAGGTATTTTGCTTAGTTGCTCTGATCTGGTTTCCTTTTCTTTGCGAAGAAGACCATCTGTGTTTTTCCTGGAGTTTACAGATAGAAAGTGCTTCCTATGATGTATTCTATTCCTATCTCTTAATCTAAGAGCTGTCAGAGAGTTCTTTCGAATTTTCCGTTAAGTAAGATCGTTTCATTTGCGTAGTCAGTTGTGTAGAATCCCTCGTAATTGAGGTGGCACAGAAGGGTTCCTAGATCTAGCACTCGAGAAACCGTTCTTTATTGCATATAGATAATACATAATTCACTTAATGTTTCTGCGTTAATTTTAATTGATCCATAAGTTAACAAGTTGTGAATATGTATGGTCTTTATATTTATAGATATTTTTAAATAAATTGTTTTTATATTATTTTGAGTTATAATAACAATTTGTTATTATCTTGAGTAATTAACTGAACAAGAAGAATTAGTTTCAATAAATCGTTTGTCTATTTTGGCTTGGTTGCTTCAAAAATTTCATATTAGTGATAACCTTTCGGAGGACAATGTAATTTAGGATAAATACAAATGTAATTTAGGATAAACGTTTCATGCTAAATCATGCCAACATTTTTGTGAGTGTACCGATAAGACCAAAACAAACGAACGTCGTCGCAGAAAGCACGTTCTAGTATTTAGATGTTAATTTGGTGGGAAGGAGAGGTTCTCAGGATCTTAGACAATGGGTAGTCAGGCACAGTTAAATACAGACATTTTACACTCCGGTGAGCAGGACATTTTCTTGTTACGTTCTGCATTTGCTGCACTGTAAATAACGTAAAGTCGCCGTTTTGCCCGAGAAGAAGCTATGAATCATGCTCAATTTCGCCCACTTTTGCATAAATTTTAGAGCGATTCACTCGCACAATCGTAGATAATATTATGTATTGGTGGGGATAAATTGTTACCTGAAAATGGCATAGGCCGATGCAAGCCATAACGCGAAAGTTTAACTTGTTCAGTCTCGCGTAACCGATCTGACGCAGAAATATATATACAGTGAGAGAAAAGTCTGGAATAAAATTCATAGGTAATTGAATCATGTGTGATTTTTGGAAAAAAAAACGCGAGACAGCTCGATTTTATTTATTTTCTTCTTCATATTTTGCATATACTTATGTAGGGGACCGTATTCTACCATCCTGTTTCTATTCCATAATTTTACTGAGTGTGGACTCATCTAGTTATGAAATTAAAAACTCCATATTCAACTCTTTTATAGACTGTTATGGGCATAACTCAGCCATTGGGCGTGAAATTTAAAGTTGCTTTTTTTTAGAATTAACTTCATGTAGGCATGCCATGTTTTTTTTTATGCAAGTTTAATCATTACAATGATTATTTTATACAGTTACTATGTACTTGTGAATATTTTACCACATTTAATAACATTTTCCGCTGTTCATTAACTTTAACACAGATTTTTTAACAATTCTAATTGCAATATTTGAAAATATGTAGTTTCCTAATTTGTACCTACCAGCAATAGGTAAGTAGCCTGATTTGTACCGATACAATTTTGGAGTCATTGTTTTCAGATGGCATAATAAATAGAAAAAAAATATATATGAATAATGGTTGGAAGGAGGCATGAGAGAAGCTTTGAAGACGCATCAACTTTTGTGCTTAAACAAAAATGTATTAGGGTTACCATGGTTTTTAAGTAATTAGTGTTTTTCGTTACTTTGTTAATTCCGTAACAAGTAACACCATTTACAAGTAAGATTATTACATACCAATTCTATTCATTTAGGTTTATAAAGCTAAACCGTTTCCCAAAATGTATAAATTGCAAGCATTTTTCGAAACGACTTTGTTTTAATAATCGATTATCAATTAATTTTGTTCAATATAAATCGTAAAAAAAATATTTTTTCATAAAAAACATAATCAACAATCTACTAAAAAAAATAGACGTTTTGTAATTTGATAACTCATCAAATTGTAAAAGTGGTACAATATAGGCTACATTTCTAAAATGTTCTGCTCAGAATTTAAGCGTTGCGATTACTAGTAACTAATCTAAATGTCATGTGAAAGGTGAAATAAGTTAATCGTTTCATCTAATGTAAAGAAAATAATAGGTGTAAATAGCAGATATCGTGTTAAATTAAATAGTCGATTTTATTAAAGGCTTTATTGATATTAATTCCTCAATATTAATCCGTTACTGTTGAAGTTATCATTTTGTAAAGTTAATTGTAACTAACGTCAACTTAACTTAACTCTGTTATCATAATATATTAACGTTTCATTTCATTTATATCCATGCGTGTGGTGTGAAAATTATAATCAAAAGCTGTTTTCAATAAATTTTCCAACTTTATAGTCGCACTTCTCAGTGTAAACGCTGGAAAACATTTACCCATTGTATTTACCCTACTACAGACAGTGATGAGTTGGTTACCCATCCTCGTCCCCAGCAGAAATTAGAAATAGGCCAGGGGAGGGAATTCATGTTCTTGGAGAAATTGGTCGTCATCGTCACTTCCTCTGCCGATATCATGGTGCATATGCCTCTATCTTTTTTAGTCACCAAAGGCACTTCAGCTCTATTGATAGGTTATCATATTTCGTGATCTTCTCTCGTTCAGCCTTCTGAATGTTGTAGTAAGTGGCTCTGCGATATCATCAACGATCTCTTTTCGGTGTTGATTTTTTATTAGTACAATATCTGGTCGGTTGCCTAATTAGCTAACTTGTTAGCTAGCCTATCTTAGTACACTTTCTTTAGCTTGTTCTCATCCACTCCTGGATATAGGCATCTTCAATGTTTTTCCACCGCTGTCTTAGTACACTACTGCTAGTTATTTCTGATTCCAGCGCAGTTTCAAGAGTGTAAAAAGGCGGAGCCGTCGCTAAAATACCATACTTTGGCGTCAATTGTTGGTGGACTATCTCTAAAAGCTGATTGTGCCTGCCGAGATATATTGATTCTGTTAGCGCAGAACATTTTTTGGTTCTATAGTTTCACATGCAGACCCACATTTCCTGCACATATTTGACGTCATCCTTTAAGATATGCTTCTGGTAGTTTCTGATTTTTATAACCTTGGCAAACTGTCGAGAAGCTCTCGGTTTTATGCGTGCTGGAAGCCATTGGGAAGTCATTTAAATGAATTGTCAGTGGAGGATTTAGAAATTCTCCGTCCTAAGGTAGTACGCGCTAGTGCCCAGAAATAAAAAAATAGGTATGTTGATGATGTCAAAATTCGAAAAATCATTAGGGGAAAATTTTGAAAGTATATGCAAAATATGGAGATGAAAAATTAAAATCGAGCTTTCTTGGTGTTTTTTTTTTTAATCAATAGTAAGGAAATTTTATTCCAGAGTTTTGCCGCACACTGTATGCGTGTATTAGTATATTTAAATATCATATTATATCGTACCAATAAACAGTTTCGACTTATTGTGTCACGGTCATAAACATTGTTTCAGACAAACGACATATTAGACTTATATGACCCGAGTAGTGTAACAATAACAATAAACACTGAACTTAATAGCCTATGTTATGAATATTACTTGGCTACGAACTAGGCTTTTAACCTCTTGTTGCAATACAGGGTTGCACCTACAATAAAACACTGTAATAGACATTAATAAACACTGAGTATGAGTGAAAACAATGAGTAATAAACACTGGCGCCGCCAGAAGGGAGTATATGCTCTGGCACTGTATCGGAGACCGCCTTATCGGATCGTAGACTATCCTCAGGGTCATCGAGAATGTGAACCCATACGCGTTCAGGAACTATCGATTTTTGCGTATAGCAGTTGCACCGACTTTAAACACGTGCCGTCCATAGGCCCGCGTTACTTACTTTTCAAGCCATAGATGCCGTAAAATATTTTAAAAATCGTTTGTGTGTTAGAGATAAATGCAATATGTAACCCTGTTTTGCAGCCTTATTAACTAATAAACTATAACTGTGACACGTCACATTACGTCACAGCTAGCCAAAAAGATTATCGCTAATCAAAATATCCAAGAAAGTAATATGTTTATATATTTTATATTTATACTGTGACATTGTAGAGAAGCGTAACAACGGACATCCTGGACACGAAAGAAACAGAAAACTAAAAACAAATTTTAACTAAAATTTTTAACTGAATATCTAAAAAAAAAAACAAAGACCAATTACTACGATTTGAATACAAAGAAACAGCAAAAAAAGTAATCAAACCTACTAACGAAAATAGTGATTCGAATTTTCGGTTATTCAACTTTACAAGACTGTCAAGTGAAATAAAAATCTCAAAACAACATTTACAAAAGAAATTAAGAAAAGATATAAAATTAAGAATAGAAAACTTTTACTAGTTAACTTTGACTTTTTTGCTGCCCCCGCGACCCCCACCTTCCACCCTCCTTCCCTTCCACATTTTGTTTTCCAGAAAAAAGTTCTTTATTCCTTTCGTTAGAATTGAAATTGTTAACAAAAGGGTTTTAAGATGTAGATATGCTTAAATTTGTGTATACAGTTTCTTATATATGTTTTAGTTTTGTTCAAATATTTTTGTAAAAATGTTTTCTCATATCTTCTGGATTAAGTTATAACTATGTAAATAACATTAACTAAAATTTCTAATGTGAAATATCCTTGGAATTAAAAGAAATCTAGTATCAGAAATATATAATAGTATTAATAACAATTTTTAACAGTTTATTTTTCCACGTTTATTTCGTGAACGTGATGATCGTTCCCCCATCTTTCAATTCTTTTTTTGAAAATTGCCGAAAATTTCGGTAATTTGAAAAATAATTTTTGGTAAAATGAATTAAAGGACAATGTTAAAAATAACCGATTTTTAGCAGCTCGGGAGGGAACGCATGTAGCCCAGAAAAAAATGATTGATTGCTCTTAGAAAAACATGAAATATGACCCCTGAATACTTCAAATGGCTGGGGAAATGTCTTTTCTCATCGATTTCATATTTTGAAGACTTAATGTTATTATTTTTAAACCATCCCCATCTTTTATTTGTGGTTTATATGATTTATCTGACCAAAACCGAAAATTCTCTATTTTTAGCGGTTTTGGGGTGGTATTTACAGTTTTAGGGGTGAAGTTGACATTTCCCCAGCCATTTGGGGGCACGGTAGCCGAGTGGGTTAAAGCGCCGTCTTTCAGTCGGACCTCTGTCGCGGCCGCTGGGGGTTTTTTTGTCTCGTTTCTCCGTAGGGTTTGATATGCAACCACTAAACACTAGTGTAGGGGGCAAGAGCCAACCAACCGCACATGCCCTAGATTTGGTAATCTGATTCTGGTTTCCTAGAACGGTAAATCAATGCGTTACCGAAATAATCTTAATCCTAGTGCGCCAGGCAAAATAATAATAGCCACCCCTTCCAGCACAGATCCCTGAGTGGGGTTCTCTTCGGAGTATTATATAGGGTGAGTATTATTATTATTATTATTATTATTATTATTATTATTTAAGTATTCAGGGGTCATATTTCATGTTTTTTGAGAGCAATCAATCATTTTTTCTGAGCTACATGCGTTCCCCCCGAGCAGCCAAAAATCGGCTATTTTTAACATTGTCCTTTACCGCATGTAAAACTGCATTTACCTATCCAGAATTTTCGCATGAAATCTGAGTACTAATGCGCAGACGTGAGTCCCGAGACATTGGGAAGGATTGGTCAGTGGCGTGGGTATCCAGGGGTAAGAAATACACGCGTATATAATTTACAAGGCGCTTAAAAATACGGTTTATACTTTCATTATCATAAAGTTTTATAGTGTCGAGCCCTGCGTTGTAGCACAAATTTCCGAACTTTATTAATAACTAACGAACTGTTCGGTCAGTGTAACCAATAAACTTAAGCAACTAGATAATTAGTTTCTTCCACCCGCCATAACATTTCTGCGAAAAATTAATGCAAATTTCTCAGACAAAACTGATAAATTATTACATATTCTTCTGTAAACAAATTGCGAATAAACGGGATAATGACGCAAGGAGCCGGCAACAACAGCGAGCCACGATATGCAGGCAAGGCGTTATAAAAAAAAACTCTGAAATACCATAAGCTCGACGGGCTGATTATTCAAATCAGATAAGCAGTTCACCTCGTTAAAGTTTATTGTAAACGAGCGAAATAACACAATAAGAGGATGATTTAGAACACTAAATTAACGGAAGTTTTTATTTTAAAACACAGTAAAACCGTACAAACTATATACTTATTCGATATATCCTGCCGTTAACGATCTAAAATCACCACTGCAATGTACGTAAAGTATCGGTATTAATTTTCATGTATTCAAAGGTTATATGCCTTATTGTACGTCTGCAATTTGTGCGACGCAGGAAAAATTGCTTGTGTGCCAACAGAGTAACGATTACAATTCTAATTCTTGAAAGCGCAGTATTAGGGGAAGTGGGGTAAGGCGAACAACTTCGGCCTACTTTCGTGTTCTGTCTCCGTAACCAATCATCTGCAGAATCGTTATCTTATGCTTTTCTGTTAGGTAAACCATCTCTCTGAATTGCAGCACGAAAACTAAAGCAAAAAGTTGTGAAAAACACTGATAATTGTTATCTATTGTTACAATGACAAGCACATTTCTAGGTAATTTCACTAAAGCTGATAATGGCCAACTTCTTAAATTTCAGGTTTGTTTTTTTGCTGTTTGCTCGTTTTTGTCGTTCGATTGTCAAGCAAAAAATTGTACGTAAGTACAGTAGGGAATGTCGGCAATTACAGACATTTATTTTGTCATTATTAACATTTCAGAACCTAAAATTGACAAATAGTGTTACTTATAAAAGTTTTATTTTAATGTAACAAATTTCCTAAATATGCTGGAGAAACTTATCTTTTTTTCTTGTTAATTTCTACAATAAAATTTAAAACCATAGCAGTTTTGAATTAAGAATGAAAAGACCTTTCAAATGAAGTATCACTAGCCCCTACTTCCAATTTGAAAATTTAGGGGTTGAAGCTGTCACCTGAAGGGTGTTGAATGTAGGGATGACATTTTTACGTCGCAAGATGTCATTTTAGCATTATAAATTGAGTTGTCTCAGAATTTTCTAAAAAAATGCATAATAATGGAGCTACTGAATTTATTCCATTTGGTTCCACACTGTATACATTTCATAATGATGTTTGATATCTAGGGTAGCGTTTTATAATGATGCTCTAAATTTGTTGGTAAAGGTCATTAAAAACGTTGAATGTGTACCATCTTCAGACAATATAAGAAAGAAATACTGCGATACATATGCCATCAAGAGAAGAATCATAATACAGCGATTTTTATAGAGGTAAATATAGCGAATAATTACAATGTATACCGGTAACAAATCGACTAAATCGAAAATTAAACGTCGGCGGCCGTTGTCGGAGTCACGTTATCGCTGCAAAAAAAAGAGAAACGAATATGTGCAATACATCAGGTGCATGCAAAACCGGCATCCGATTACTTAATTCATTATGTCTAAATGAGTGATAAATACTGATATATAATGACTGATACACATAATATTACATCATTGACGAAAGTGATTTATCTAAAGAAACATATAGATTTATGTAGAACATCTTTCTGCGCTTATAGGTGTGACGTCACAAATAACTTATGTGTACGTCATGCCGTACGCTACTCATAACATATAGTGCCTTACTGAGTACCTACATAAAAATGAAATATGCAAATTCTGTTTTATCGGTCGAACTGTTATTAAAACCGTTAAACGACGGGCTAAATTTGTGGACCTCAAAAATGACATGGGCTGTTATTAAGTCAGCGTCGGCTGAGTAGTAATTTGACGGATGCATGCAAGAAAACCTCAAAAATAATGTAAACACATTGGTCGCAGATTGCAACTTATTACATGCTGCGCATCCATCTGACCGCAGCGCCAATAAAAATGAATATTGAATTATTTTTTTTCGCCCGTCTGCGGAAATGCCAAATCGCTGCCTAACCAACCAGAAGATGGAGAAATATAGAATCGTACGCGAACAATTTATGTTTTACACCACAAATTGTCAGTGGGTGTTTTTACTGTGCAGTTATGCCATTATAGATGTGTCTTTCCTCTTCGTCTTGTGTATGTCTTTTGTATTGTTCGCTGTCTGTAGCATAAATTATGATTTGATTGAATTTAATGCAAGACGAATTGAGTGCCAAAGAAACGCAAAATTGTCAACTTATTTTAATCCGGTTACATGGTTTGCAATTTAATAGACTAAAAGTTTAAGTTTCCTTGTGGTAAAAATTATTTATATTTCGCAAAAAATAAATTGGTTAAAATATTTGTCAAAAGAAATAATATTAAAATTCTGTAATACAAAATCCTGGTTTAATTTTTTTTGAAATCTCACACACCCACTAGAACTGCGTGTGCGTTTTTATATCCTTTTGAAATTTATTAACACAGCCCAAGTCTTATTTACATTGTCTACATATTAAAAGGAGCAAACTTACAAAAATGGGTTAACACCCAAGGTGTTAAAAAAAAACAAAATTAAAAAAAAAATTTTTGGGGGGGGGGGGAAGAAAGGGGGGCCCGGAAAAGGGGGGCCCCGCAAACCCCCCCCCCCAGCAAGGGGACCCGCCCAAAGGGAGGGGGCCAACAATGGGGAAAACCCCCGCCACCCCACACAGAAATCCCGGGGGGGGGCCAACCCCCAAAACCCCCGGTCCACCAGGGGGTTTATAACCATTTAAAAAAAAAGGGCGGGCCTCGAAAAAGTTTTTTTTAGGGGGGGGGCTTGTTCCCGGCACAGAGAGTTTGGAGTGCAGAGAACTCTCACTTTTACATTGAAACTTTCTTTTTGATATCAAGTTTTTTATCTCTGTTTTTTTTATATATATATATATCCGGAAAAAGTACCCATCATATATATAGATAATGTGACAGCTTTGACAATTCAATGAGGTTAAACTTAATATTAAGAATAGAAATACGTCTTTGCTCGGCCAGCTTTGATGATCTTTTTTTGGATGGTCAAGTTGTATTAAAAAATTTTTTTAGTGGTCTATTTTAATAATACGAGTAGAAACACATTTTTTAAATAATCAGTTTATATGTATAGAACATATGTGCGAGAGGGATCTAGTGGACTGTATGCGAAAAGGCACTTACGTTTTCTTCCGTAGGTCGCGGTCTTCCAAGGTGGGTGCTTTCCTTCCACTGATGCACTTATGCCGGCCGGCCTCACTAAGGTGCACTGCAGTTGGGATAACCCAAGTAGTCACTAATGCAAGTAGATGCACTAAAAATAGCTGCTACGTTATGTTACCGTAGGAGAGAGCAAAAAGTCGCGTGTCTTTCTTCGAGTAGAGTTGAATCACACTTGACACTATTGTCCTGTGCCTTTTTGGAGAGAGAGAGAAAGGAAATATATGACAGTGTGTGAGTAATGTTGGCTGCATACACTTGAGGAATAAAATAAAATTAAAATATAGAATAAAGACGGAACAACATAAGTCATTAGAAGTCCAATATGCTTCTGGCAATAATAATGGGATACATATTAGTGACTTAACACTAATAACAAATATAACAGTAGACATTTTGATGAATTCGAAAGTTTAGAAGTTGTTAGGCAATAGTAATAGTAATAATAGCATGTAGTTCTTGGTAAAGTCCATCACAACTGAAGTTTCTGAAGAATCTTATATAGGTATCAGGTTTAATTGATTGAATTACATTGTTATTATTTCTTTAAGTTACTCAGGAGTGGTTGGTCTGTTCAGACAGTTTTTGCTTTTTAAATAATCCCATTAAAAGTAGCCCGGATAAGTAAAGCCTGGAGATCTAGCTGGTCATTTGGTGGTTCCTTTGGAAATATTTCATTCAACAAATCCCGAACAGTCACTACAAAATGAGGTGGTACAAAATATTCATAATGTGGGTGCATACAGACATTAATTTATGTCTTAAAACGTCAAGGTATTTAGTAACACTAATAAAAACTTTCTCATTCTGAAGGTATTGTATAATAGTTTGTAAATCTAGTTTTAAATATTATCTTTTTTGTGTTAAATGATTAATAAACATGTTTGTAATTGAACATGTAATATTCTGGTATCTGTTTAACGTCTCATGACTTTAAAGTCATAAGTCTGGAATCGTTTTCTTTTTGACATACTACTTTCTGTTCTCTCAGTTGAAAAATTAAACATGTTTGTAATTGAACATGTAACATTCTGGTATCTGTTTAACGTCTCATGACTTTAAAGTCATAAGTCTGGAATCGTTTTCTTTTTGACATACTACTTTCTGTCCTCTCAGTTGAAAAATTTTTGAGTTGAGAAAAAAAGACATGAAAAAAGATGTCTTGACTTTGTGGAATCGATTGAACATTATTCCCATTTTATCGAACGTGTCATTACTGGTGATGAGACTTGGGTGTTTGAGAACGACCCAGAAATCAAGCGCCAAAACATGTAATCGCACACTGCAAGCTCTCCAAGACCCAAAAAAGCAAGAATGAGCAAGTCGAAGATCAAATGTATGCTTATTTGCTTTTTTGATAGCCAGGGAATTGACCACAAAGAGTTTATGCATCCAGGCCAAACATCAATACTTTTACAGAGAGATTCTTGAAAAACTTCTTCAAAGGATCATGCGTGTGAGACCAAACGTCAAGAAAAACTAGTGTTCTTGACGTTTGTTGCATCACGACAGTGCGCCTTGCCTTGTCACACTGGTGTTCTTGACGTTTGTTGCATCACGTCAGTGCACCTTGCCTTGTCACACAGCCATTTCAGTAAACTAGTTTTTAGCCAGTAAGGACATGTGGTTCTTCAGCCTCCGTATTCGCCTGACTTGAGTCCTTGTGACTTTTTTTCTTCTCGAGATTGAAAAAGACCTCATGGGATGTCATCTTGGGGCCATGGAAAACATTGAAACGGTTGTAACCGACCAGCTGAAGGCTATCCCATATATGAGTTCCAGTTCCGGTATGAGTCCAGCACTGCTATGAGGAATGGAAGAGTTATATGTATATAACATATAACTTTAGGGAAGTTATTTTGGTGGCGACAATACTGAATTGTAATTCTATTCGAATAAAAAATTTAAAAAAATCAGTCTCATTATTTAAGGTACACACCACGTATATCTCTTAGGTTGCATTTTTTACTCATAGTTTGAATGGTATTTTTGCTTCATTATGTAGAATGGAATATTAAAATTTATGTATTTAAATTCGAACCACTCTGTATATTACCTTAAATCTAATAAACATTTGCAATGAATTTTCGCGTTGCGGTCCTCATTGGAAACATAATTTGTTCGTAAAATATACTTAAGTGTAATTATAGAAAATAAATTCTTTCCGTGTGTATAATAATAAATTATGGAGAGTGTAATAATTACTTCGTTTCTAAATTTAGAAATGCTAGAATTTTTTCGATATTTTTTTATTTTCATAAACATTCTAACATTGCTTTTCCTTTTTACAGGACACACTTACCGCGTTCAATAACAACGGCAAACACACTTTCGGCGTCATGGGGAAACCTCTTAAAGACCATGTTTAAAACTCCTCCAACCCAGATAACCGTCTTATCCTATGTATTTTTTCCGAGAAACGTCTAATTAATGAAAAGTAAAAACAAAATTAAGTCCTCCAGTTTCCGATTCGTGATTAGAGAGAACCGGCAACCCAATTACGTTTCAAAACAAGAGCTGATGCGAACACAATAGATATAATTTCCGTAAATAATATACGCGTTAGGTTTTAATAGCGACTTATTATAGTAATGAGAAACGGGAAGGTAATGGCATGAGTGTTTGTTACATATTTCTCATAGAGACATAATAGAGGCCATGGAAGTAGGCAATTAGGGTTAACGGAGGGTAATCGTGGAACGAAATTGAAAAAGGTGAAAAGTGGCACTCGCGGTTAACTGCAAAGACGAGTAATTATTTGACAATAGAGCAAAATAGAGAAATTTCCACAAGGGTTTTATTACAACCTTTTTAAATTTAGAGTCAAAATTTGTATACCAGTTTTTGTATACTTGCTGTGACTAGCGGTATAACTTTTTGCATATTTGTTTTGTGTCATTTTCGTTCCTCTTTCATCTGAGGAAATTAATCTTCTAAGTTAAAAATGGAGAATAGAAGGCTACCCTTTTGATGGAGATGGAAGTATCTTCGCTTCTTCCTACTCTTTTACATATACGATTTTTTTTATAGATGCTGCATGAAGAGTGTCCGTTTGATAATATATCAGAAGTCTACGAGTTTTTTTCGTTTTTACTAAACCATGTAACATTTTTAATTGTAATAGTCTATGGGGGCGGGATTACTTGGGTTTCTCACCTAGATATTAATCATCCATGACATTTCTTTTTTAAGGTTAACTTGACAGTCCTATACTCGGGCTGACGAAGAGATGTAGTAATTTTTTAAAAGGCTCATTCCCTATATCAGACTTCTATTTTGGAGTTCTATGGAGCACTGTATATTTTCCATTTCTGTTTAGTTTGTATATAATTTTTAAAAGTTCTATCTGGTATTTTACAGAAATTCTGCTTTGCCCTGCAAGGTAAAAGGGTGTTATTGGAAGCTATTCCGCTCATTGAGCACTAATACTATCAATTTTATATTCCATTTATCACTATAGCACCATACCAGGTATGCTGTAGTTTACTCTAGCATAAGGATTTACACCCAGAATCCCAAGTTCAACTTCAAATATCTCAACTGGAATGGTCTTCAGATTTGTACTTATGTTTCATTAGGAAGGCATATTGAAAATATAATTGTGTATATTGTTATGGGTTTTTATTTATTTCTACGCCCATGATCACACTTTAAGTCGTAAAGCCAGTGAAAGTGTTACAAATTACAATCAATAAATATATAGAAACTAAAATTAATATTATCAGAGCATAAAGCGCATCGTTTAATCAGTGGCTGCAACAATGATAGTGTATTAAATGTTTGCCGATGTTATAAGAAGGCGAATGAAATTTTATTTGAAATTGATGTAATTCTTGGATTAGATAAAAAAAGATATGTAGTCAAAGATAATAAAAAATGATGTAATATGACAGCTATCGTAAAATTCTACTCGCTGAACATACACGCGATTTTTTTTCATATCCGCCACCAATTTTGTGATTTCGTGAACCATTAGTGCTGACCATTATATGTATATGGGTTGTTGTATTTATCTCTGTCGTATATAAAATAAGGAAAAGTAGCATGTAGTAGAGACAGAACCACGGACAAACAAAGTATGTCGTTCATTCGAACTCACTCTTACATACTAGTTAACAGATAACAATATATTTTTCTTGCATCACGATAAATGGACATAGGGAACGCCACTTACGCATTAAAGAGATGTAGTAATCTAGATCATAATAATCCCTTAAACATTATTTTCGTATAGAGGGAGAAACAAATATTTACTGTCAAGTGTGTCCTTTAGCGGTTTAAAATTTTTTGAGTTTTTTGCTTCCTCTGTGTTGATAGTGAAAACGAGGTGGAAACATTAATTTGTCTCCCCCGTTAGGAAGAAAGGTAAAATATGTTTAAATTTTAGTAAAATTAAGGTATATGTATTATGTAAAAAAATATCAGCGACAGTGGAAGAAATAATAATAATGATAAACGAGAATGAGAACTTATTTCACAGAAAAGACTAATTACTAATTAAGAATCGTAGGTATTTACTGTTATAATTATGAAGTTACCTATCTGATATTTTTTACTTGTACTTCTATATTTAGGTCGTATATTCCACTATCTATAAAAATAGTATTTTCTAATTTAACATACATTTGGTGATATTTAACTAGTAAAAAAAAACCTTTAACTGCAGATCAAAGGGATGGCAACTGAAGTTGGGGATATAGTATGCAAAGGAGTATTTCCAGGAAGTCTACACATTTGTAACAGACATTTTGCATAATATACTTTTAATTCAAAGACTACAAAAACCACAAGTAAATTACAAATTATCAACAAGCAATTGAACTTGGCCGTGTGACGTTAATTGTGTTAATTTGGTTTTTTTTTAGGCAAAACCCATTTGCTGCATCCTCTGCTACTGAAATTGCAGACCAGGTTCCACTTCCTGATAAGGAAATTGTACAGTAGTTCAAAATGTTTCTTTATTATCATCATCAGTACATTATGTAAGTACATATAATACACTTTGTAAAGGGTTATATACAGTCCTTGGTGATAAGAAAGTGGTTTAATACTAATTTATATTTAAGTGATTTAATCCTTTTATTTTTATGTTGACAGACTGGCTGTCTTTAATTGTTCAAGTGTTACTAGAGGTACAGGAGCCAACCAATAGGCCAAATGTTCTAACAAAACCTCTATTTTGGTTGATTAATTATCTACTTAAGTTATTCGTGAGTAGCTAAAAAGTCTGAACATGCTAATTTGGTATACCCTGTATATACATAATTTTTAGTCTATTCTTATTGCAACTGCAATATATTTTGTACTTAAACTAAATTACAGGTTCTCTGCCTCAAAACGTCTGTTGGTCCCATCGGCGCCCATTTTACATCAAGAAGATAGAGACAGAAAATGAAGAGGAATGAGATTACATTGAGTGCACTGTCTGAAGGTAGTGAGTTTTTTTGGTTCTGTGGACAGAAACAAAGACCAGCCTTTGGTTTTCTTTGGCTTTGGTTTTCTAGACAGAACCAAATACTGCTTTGTGCAACTTAACGATATCACCAGAAATTTCCCCTAGAATATTCATCTGGGATTGGGAGGATATCGCATTCTTCCCGTTACTTAATCTCAGACTTATGACATACAACAAGAATGCGAACGTAGTATGCAACTTAATTAATTGTTCAGCGAGTATTTACTAAGTACATCTGGCAAAATCATTTTATAGTTGCACAAATTAACATTTGGTTCTGTCTCTAACATGTACTGAAGGTGATGAAATATTGGTTTCATTGATACATACAGGGTGTTCCATAGAGAAGCCTATATATGTAATATCCATTCATTAGCGGGAAATTCAGGATACCATGACGCCCTTCCTCCCAACCGCTTAAATTCGCGCAACCCGATATGAAGGGACGACCTACTGAAGGAGGATTTCGACATGGCTTCCAAGTGGGGCGAGTCTCTGAACGCCGCACCTGATGTAAATAATATTCATGTCATCCACGATCCGTCACTTAAACTGACAGGTTCTGACCTTCCTCGCCAGGTTCTGGAGCCGTCTTAACCGTTTCAGGACAGGCCTGGGCGATGTAAGGCACATGCTATACAGGTGGGGCTGGACGGAATCTCCCGAATGCGACTGTGGTAACCCCAGACAGACTATGGACCACATCTTAAATGAATGTCCGACAAGGTCCCTCCCTGATGGCCTTCATGAACTCCATTCTGCCTCCGACGCTGCAGTCGACTGGAATCTCCAATCTGGATATTAATGTATAATCTGTACTTAAATATAATGTTATTTGCATATTTTTGGATTGCATAAAAAATAGATCATTTATATCATACTAAAACCCTAATTTCTCCCATAACTTTAGTACCTACATTTATACATCGTGAACAAACGCATAAACTCCTTTGTCTTAATGGAAAATCTCTTTAATGCCGTTTTGCGAACACGCACAAATCAACGTACGCGAATTAAAAGTTTTAAAAGGCAGTTAGTGAGTTATAGCGTGTAGTTTATTTAGAATAATAGTTTGGTAGCTTAGCGCGTCACGAAACCGGAGTCAACTAGCGTACAAAATGGCGTTTTTTTCTCACCGCTTCCGGCAGCGGAGCTTCCGGTCAGATCATTACGGATAACCGCACTTACACCGGCCACAATTAGAGGCCCTTAGCCCTGGGGGGTTCTCAGTCTGCGACACGAACCTGGGTACTCAAACACCTACGAGTAATTACCATTACTCAGTGGCGTCGATTTCAATTTTACCGGTTGTATGGGTTTCACAGAAAATCCACCGACCTCAGGACATTGACTGAGGAAGTCCACGTATAAAGGGTGTTCCACCTAAAGCAGTTTCTTCCATAACTCATTAATGTCTCTACAAGTAAAACTAACAAGTATGAACTAGTTTCGAGTTGTTTAATTCAATGATAAACCGATGACTAATCACTTTATATTTTTTTTTGATAATAAAATATAGTAAGCAGTAACACTATGCCTATGACAAGTAATGGAGCAAGATGACAAGGTTGTCGAAAACCACAGTCAAATTACAGCAGCATTAACATACCTTCTATACCAGACTAACGCCATTGACACTAATAAAAAATAAGTTAAGGCGTTCGGGTGTTCAGATTATTTTTGGGGGAGAGGGGTGATATACATATAGAGATAGATTATTTAACTATCAAAGGCAACATAATCCTCGAAACATTTAACATCCCGAGGTAGGGGAAGAGTGGGTAATGGGAGTCAGTGGGCAATGGTGGTCACCCCCAAATCTACAATATTACATATCTGAGAGTAGTGCAAACGACCTCGCTGCCCCGCTCTGTGACCCCCAACACTGTTGGGAACGACTTGTGCCAGAAACCGCTGCTGGTTACAGAATGACAGCAATGTTTTGTTTTTGCGCCTCACCAATGTAAATTTGCAACGAAATAAAATAAACGGTAAATGTCGAATTTCGTAATATACTTAAATAAGTCGTTTATGTGTATTTAGACTGACATGCAATGCAACATGTGCAGCTTAGATCGCGATAATAATTTTTTTTTAATTTGTGACTTTTTTTCACATTAGTGTAGTTATGGGTAATGAGAGTCAGGTTTATTAGCAAGGGAGAATCTGGATTTAGAACAATTGGTATTTTTCCACTGAATTCCGAAGTATTATCAGACGAAGCCTTTGTTTCAGCTAAAATTTTTCAATCTGAGTCTATTGCAAATCAAGATTGTGATGAATATATTTCAACTGCTGCTACTAGTGCAGTGCAAGATATAAGTTCGTTTCCTAGCACATCGAGACAAGTAGTCCCATCTGGCACATCAAAACAAGTAGACCAACCAGTTCCTGATCCAGATATTGTATCAACTTAAATCAAAGAGACGTCAGAAAAATTGTCTACAATTCAAACTTTCATTAAATTACTAGAGAAAACACTTGTCTTGAATACAAGACAATTAAAGACAATCAAAGATATAATCAAAGAAGATCTGGTGGAAAAAGAAAATAAGAAAAATAGAAAATTTCAAGGCAAAGGAAAAAATAAACTTATGCCAGGATGATGAGGATGGGCGCAGAAGACGCAGGAAACATAATGCAGCGAATTGGGAAGAAATAACGAGATGCGGTACATGTGGGCTGTGGGCGCACGCAGACTGTACTAGGTAGGACTCGGCCAAAGGTTACACCTATCTGGATATGTGTTAAATTTTGTTTGACTCTGATTACCCACATGGTGACCACCATTGCCCTCATTTCGGTATAATGGGGGTCAAATCTGTATTTTTTGTAAACTGTCATAATTTACAAAATTGATTGCCAAAATGATTGTAACTGATTTCAATTGGTAGCTGAATAAAAACATTTTGTTATTAGGCGGTCGCAATATAGATTTTATTTTGAAATAAGCTTTTATTTGAATTCTCGCTTAAGTGACTCCCATTACCCGCTTTTCCCCTATATTTCAGTGTCATTGTAGATATAGAACAATCCACCGGCTCAAAGCTTTCTCCAACATTTGAACAATAGATATTTAGAGAAATAATTTAGAGCTCAAAAACAGTCTTTTCTTCAAATTATTTCAGATGCTGTCTTGTATAAACTCAATAAGACGCCTAGAACTGCAAAAAATAGCATGAAAAATTGAATAATTGCACAAAAAAATGCTAAATTATACCACATAATTAGTTATATAGCGAACCAGAAGATCTTAAAATGACCTATTCAACTTGTTACTGTAAATTAAGAAAAACATGTTTCAAATAAGAGTTGCCCAAAATAATGTGGTGTGTATTTCTGAAATATTTATAATCATACAACGTGCTGCATTTCACGTGATCATTCTACAACTTTGTTATTTTAAATGGAACATAGTAATTTGTACATTTTTGGATATTCTCCGAACGAAATTCTAAATCGACTTTTATATTATAAACCATATATGGTACCTAAAACCCACCGTTTTGGAGATACTCAATTGTTTTTGAAAAATATTACAAACATGGTGCTCTAAATATTTATAGTGTCTAAAACAAAAAAATTAAAGACGTGCGGCAGTTCGATAAGTCATGAATTACTCTTTCATTTTCATTGTTGTAAAATGTTGTACGTTATTCTGTGTCGCAAATACTAGTTGTTAAACCTGGCAATCTTCCAACAGCAATAACTTTTTTTTAATGGTATGACCCACATTACCTAACTTATATTATTGAAGGCGAAATTAAATTAGCTTTTAATTGATATAAGGTTGTCGATATATATATCTCCATCAGTTTTTGAGAAAAAAATCTGTTCTTTTCCAAATTTCGTGAAAAAAAGAGATTTAAAAGAAGCAAGTAGGCTTTGACAATATTATTTATTGCATTCACTGACAACAAGGGACAAGAATGTAGTAAAAACTGAATACATAATGGGTGGCTTTGAAAACAAAAACATTGTTGACACTCGAACAGTGTACATAGGTAAATGTACTTTCTCTAACACTATTTAAAAAATATACACATTTCGTCACTAAAAACTACATTGGGATGAATACCATGTGCCATTCCATAAGTTACTGAATATAGATACTATTTTGTTGGGAATTAATTAAAGAAGACACATTTCTCTAACACTATTTTAGAATCTACACATTAAAATTGATTGAAAATAAACACTATTTTCAATTCGTTTTTTCCTGGAAAATTTTGGATATTAAAAATAAAAAACAGTTTATTTCTTGTGACTTTTTTTTGAAAAATGGCTGTAAACGACTTCCAAAAACTGCCGTTTTCCAGTGAAAGATCGTGTAATTGGACATCATCCTTGAATAATCCATCGCAATTCCCAAGGATTTTTCCGCTTCCGGTTCAATATCGCGACCGGAAGTTGGCCATTTTTTGAAGTTCGAAAAAAGTAAGTTTTTTTGTTTTTTTTTTTTTCATATAAAACGTTAATATTACCACCAAAACTTTTCGAGATCATCAAGAATTTTAATATTTTCGCCAAAAAAGTCGCGCGCGCACGAAAATGCCTTTTTAAGACTGTAAGTATCCAGCTAGAAACAAGTGAATTTCAATCCGAAAATTTTCAACTTCACTGACAGAATCAAAGTTTAGTTTTTAACATATGTATTGATGCAAAACGATTATTACAATGTCTGAAAAATCATCTAATAATGCATCAGCATCTAACATGTTAAGAAAGCGAAGTAGAATACAAACGATCGAGATATCTGTGATAAAAAAAATTTACCGACTTTCGGTCGCGATATTCAACCGGAAGCGGAAAAATCCTTCAGGATCGCGATGGATTATTTTAGTATATACCTACTAGAAGAGGGTAATTGAAAAATTTTGTCATTTACAGCCATTTTTCAAAAAAAAGTCACAAAAAAACCTTTTTTATTTTTAATCTCCAAAATTTTCCTGGAAAACGGATTTAAACGGGCTAAAACCATCAAAATCGAGTAGAGTACCCTCAAAAATAGTCGTATATGAATTTTTGCGAAATTCTGCAACAAAATCACAGAGTTACATTATTCTAAAGCTGCATATGTGAAATATGTAATTTCAGGCGTTAATGGGTTAAAACTGCCTTAGTTGACGATAATGGTAATTGGCAGCAATTATGGAGATCGATAGTTATCCATCGTTAACCATCGTTAATGAAATACTTTACCAACGAAATGGTGAACTCGACAAATCAAATTTTCGAATAATTATTTAGTCATGTAATTTAGTATAATCGACTGCTTAAATAATTATTCAATAATTGATTTACCAAAATCATCAACAAATCGAATATTTATAACAAGTACTCAATTGATCGATTAATCTACTATTTTGTGCAACCCTACTAATACCCTATTATTTTCACCACGATTTTATCTAATTAGCAAATAAAGTTTTTTTTTTCATAACACCGCCGATGCTCCAGTTGCGCACATTTACGTACGAATTGCAATTTTTTTAAAAGTAATTAGCTGGGACACGGCAAAATCGTTAAACAAATTACATAAAGTTCCGCATTCCCGCTTGTGTGCGCCTCGAATAACAATGATTCCGATAACAATATTTTATAATTTAACAACGCTGAATGGCGTGAAACTCTTTCTGATGATGGCTTTCATCCTGTACGATGCTACGTTAAGTATGTACCTGGCTGTAATTAGATATAAACATGCACAGTTTTATATAATGGAAAATAATTAGTGTTATGATCCTCGCTGCCTGTGCCTTGCGTAATCCTTAATTACTTCCATAAAGACTAGGAAACATTAAGTTTAGTCGTTTATATTCCATTCTATTATGATGTATTCGAGTTGCGTAAGTGTAACTGGAGCGTCTTGTAATTAACAAAACATTTAGAGGTGTTGCTATAATTGGCAAGGAATTAATTAAACATATGTTCCTGCTTCTGAATTTTGCGTTTGGTTGTGGCAACGGAAAAAAATAATGACCGGTGACGTGAAAATGTAATACAATAGGACATGTAGGACATATAGAGACTGATCAGCCAAATGGAATAAATTTAATATCTCCATATTATGGACACCTCTCAACGAAATGTCAAAATACATTAAGTGGTTTTGATTATAGGGGATATATTAGACTATTGGTTGTAAAAACAGATCACGTGTCTGTAGGTAGTGAAAGTGAAGCCTCATTCGATAGGGCATTCAAAGAGAAATTCAACGCTGTTTTTGATATTTAAATTTTCTCAAAAATAATTTTAGTTTCGTAAATAAAAGAAAATATATAAATAAAATAATTTTTAATTCAGGAGATCCTAGAAATGTGCACTCATTTCTATTAATAGCTAGCGCAAAAAGTGATTATAATTTCTGATTAATGTCTGTAATGTCTGTATTCTGATCAAAGTCAGACTTAAGTCTGCCTTAAACAAAATCGTAAAATAACAATTTTGATGATCGGTTATGGAAGTAGAACTCGACAAGTTGCTTTAGAATATAATGACATTCATCCGTTGCACGAATACTAAAGGGCAATAAAATGCACCAGCACTTTATTGCCCTATTACCAACACAGCTCCAGTTCATGAGCTCCGTGAAGACGATTTTGACGAAGAAGAGTGGAATTTTGCGAACAAATGATGGAAAGAATACACCACAATATCATGACATTAGAAAATGTTGTATTTTCTGATGAAGCAACGTTCACCCTAAACGGACAAGTAAATCGTCAGAACTGTCATTTTTGGGCTTCAGAAAATTCTCGCTGGATGTGCGAGATACATACCCAAAGACCCGAAACTTTAAATGGATTGTAAAGGTACACGAGGTGTGTAAATTAAGTAATGAGACTGGCAACGTAGCGCCCGATCTAGCAACACAGCGGAGACGGGACTTGAAAGGGCGGTAGGTTAACATGTAATGCATCTTCAGTATAAGTTCTAACATGTTAGAGTCATTTGTTTGTTCTTTGTGATTGTTTTCGTAAATCGTTTTAAAAATGAGTGACATTAATTTTGAGCAACAGTGTGTTATCAGGTGTTGCTTCAGACTTGGACATAGCGCAACGGATACTATTACAAAACTTCAACGCGCCTACGGAGATAATGTTTTTCAAGAGCCCAGTTTTTCGGTGGCATTCTCAGAAAAGAGGATTGATTGAAGATGAAATACGCATCTTCAAGAATCGATGAAAATGTCGATAGAAGACGGGATTTTGTGGGTTCAGATCGTCGATTGACGACAAGAATGATCGGGGAAGAGTTAGATTTGAATCACACCACTGTTCATCAGATTTTGACTAACGAATTGCGGATGAGAAAAATCTGCGCAAAAATGGTTCCAAAAAATCAAGTTTCGTAGGAACAAAAGGACACCACGAGAGAAAGGTGTCTTAACTTTTTGAAATCGATTGAAAATGATCCCCATTTTATGGAACTTGTCATTACGTTTGAGCGCCAAAGCATGGAATGGCACACTTCAAGCTCTCCAAGACCCAAAAAGCAAGAATGAGCAAGTCGAAGATTGTCCGCAAAGAGTTTGTGCTTCCAGGCCGAACAGTAAATCAACACATTTGCAGAGAGGTTCTTGAAAAAACTAGGCAGTCAAAATATTATTGTGGCTCCTCAGCCTCCTTATTCACCTGACATGAGTCTTTGTGACTTTTTTCTTTTCTCGAGATTGAAAAATCACCTCAAGGGACGTCATTCAAACAGCTGTAACCGACCAGCTGAAGTCTATTGCAGCATATGAGTTCCAGCACCGCTATGAGGAATGGAAGAACCGTCTCCAGCGCTACGTGGATTCCCAAGGAAGTTATTTTGAAGGAGACACTACTGAATTGTAATTCTAAAAAATAAAAAAAATGTCTCATCGCTTAATTTATACATCTCGTATGCAGGTATAATAGGAGACATCATCATTGGCCCATTCTCTTTGGTGTAAACTTTAATCAGTGCAGGTTACTTGACCCTACTTCACAATTAAGTAATTCCTATATTATATATATATATATAGGACAGGTATACATATATATATATATTATATATATATATAGGACAGAAATCACTGGTATAAATTTAAATTGAGAAATAATGTATTGTTGAAGTCTAATATAATTATAATTTGTAAGGAAGAGAAGAATATTTTTTTCTCTCGGTTTGCTTGAACATTGAGTACCCAAAAATGACTGGATTAGTCGAAGCACTGTGGAAAAAGTACTGCCTTGCAGACTAATCCGTTATGGAACAGCGAGTTCAATACAACGCCTCACAAAAAAAAAGTTTTATCTTTTTTGTCTCCATTTCTTTAAGCACCATTATCCCAACATTTACTTTATTGCGTCTCATGGCTATTACGAACAATAAGAGACAATTTAACAAAAATTAAACATGCGAATAATTGCGATGACGATGTCCGCTGTCCGACAAAAAAAATGTAAATTATCCTTTTCATTTCGATTCTTAGGAATAATTTTAAGCAAATTTAAAGTAGCCAAATACATTTATAATTTGGAACTACCGTTTCATCGGGCTGTGTAATTTGGTAAATTACTACTACTAAATGAAAACACAAATCGTGGTGGTTTAATTGAGCTTAAATCAGTGACGTATCTTAGTGGATATTTTACAGTTTAAAAAAATCAATAATGATTGAAACGATCAGGCAGATGAACGTGGTCAACAAAAAGGGATATTGCCACTACTTTAGAAATACGAAATAAAATAATAATTAAAAACTTCCTAATAAACACGTGTCAAAATTCATGGAAACTTTGATGGAATTTCAGTGAAGCAGAACAACGTCTTTTGTTTGGAATGTATTAAAGATAATAGTAAAATAGTAAAAAGAAACTGGGTGTACTCAAAGGATTTCAGAGAAGTTATCCAAGAAGCAGTTGTTTACGTTGACGATTTTATATTGTCATGAAAGAATTTTTAATTGTACCGACCAACTGGAAGTGTAAATCATAAACAAAGACCCAGACCCAGAGTAAGAATAGAAGACATCACTGAAATGATGAAAACTTAAAAAAAGCAATTAACCGTGTGAGCTAACAAGTGGATATATTACTACAATATTTGTTAAATAATTAGTACAAATACTGCAAATGACTCTTTGCTCGGCCATCAATGATCATAAAGAAGTAAATTTGGATAGAAGACAATAATGCTGAAAATGGTGTTCTCAATTAGGACAATGAAGAATCAGTGGAGTGTATACCTATTGAATCGATGTATAATGAAACAACTGACACAGAGTTAGCAAAGTAAATTATTATAAAATACTGTTATTTTGGTTTATTTGTGCAATTTGAAATGAATTGAGTGAAAGATGGAAATAGAAACCTATCTATTTTTGTCTTGTTTCTCAAATCGAATTAAGACCAATGTCCAAATTACCATGAACTGAGATTCTAATTAACTGCTATATCAGTACTTTATTTGCATGAAGTTCATAATGAATCATTTTACTACAATTTTTTGGTGAGAAGACTTGTGGGAAATACATACTTTTTGTTGCACGACTTGAATTATTGGGACATAAATTTCACTCGGACTCGTAGATTCAATAAAATTGTATTTGTATTTCAGGATGCAAGGTTTTTTATCAATGTAATAAAATTTATTTTTATAATATGATACTAATAATAATCGTATTTATATCAAGAAAAAAACACGCAAACAAACACGCAAAACACAATTATCTTAAATACTAGAATTAAATAAATCATATACAAGATTATTTATGATCTAAGGATACTCCATTTTATCTCTCTTTCTCATTTTGTCTCTGAATAACAACGCGGAGCCGTCCGCCAAACTGATGAGCTTAGTTTGAGTTTAAATGAAACCAGTAGTTTGTAAACATTACGGGTTATATGTAAACATTACGAGTCTTAGTACAGTACACTGTGGAACACCAAAATGTATCTCTTCAAAATCGCTTGTTTCTTGGTTAATACCCACACATTTGAACGTCTTTGAATCCTAATTTTTCTAAGGTATCCAGTAAATTCGGGTGAATTGCCGAATCAAAGTCAACCCTAACGCAAATACTTGGTAGCAATATTCTCTCCTTTTCAAACGTCCCCTATGGCAACGCCACTGATCGACACTCGTCTGAAACAAAATGCGTTTAAGCCATTAATACTAATGTGAATATAATTATTGATACGGCGAGCACGATTAAAAACTAAATTCGGAATGACAAAAAGACAAGTCGCGCCTAATAACCGGTATCATGAAACGCTGCCGCGGAAGGGTAGGCCGAAGGACACTTATCATTTTTGTTCATTTAGTTATGATTAGCCTCGTTGATGTTCGCTTCTGATTGTGTTTCAAATGGACTTTGTAAATTCGTGGTTTGATATACTAATTGAGATATAATTAATACCTTGTTTGTTTCCGTTGTAATTCATAAGTTCAAATGACAGTACATTAAGCATACAAGTTTAATAGTTCTAGAAGCTGGCAGTTACTTTTTATACAGAAATAAGCGACCAAAAGTTTTAGGTAGTTTAATGAAATTAATATAGATCTTTGCTGACAAATTCTACATAATAGTTATCCACCAATACAACAGTCAACAAATTTTGCCTTCCTCCACTCTGACAGAGTTGTAGTAAACAAAGTAAATTATATTATAGAAGTAAGCTAACATGATTTTTTAGATTTATATTTCAACTTATTATTGACCTTCCAAGATTCAAATGTCCTTTCATTTACTCTGAGTGACTTAACTGGATGTATTTTTTGCTCTCTAAATATTTTGAGATATATCTTCAATAAAGATAGTATTCCATTAGTTCATTTTTCCATCAGTTCATCAGGTTTCATTGTTTCTAAGTTATGTATAACTTTACCAATTAATGTAAATATTATATTGTTTTCCATTTTTTGAATTAAGGGGTACCTAACACCACTCTAGAATTTTCGAAAAATCTTTTTTTTTTGCTTAAAATGTACTTTAGGATCATAAAAATCATTCGCAATTAGTCTTATAACGAAAAAAGAAAAATTTAAAAGGTTTGATTCTCGATTTTGCCGTAACACCTTCGAGCGCGATGCGACTGTGTTCGGATTTGTTGCTTTTATACTGCTTTAACCTTTCAAAATAATAAGTGGCCCTATTACCACAAGAGTAAAATGTCTTTCGCGTTCCTCAGAAGTCCACCAGGGTGCACAAATGCCGTAATACACATGTATGTGTAAATTATTTTAAACTTTAATCAGCATTATCTCAAAATGACTTTTTTTCGAACTGGGCGGACACATTGCTCAAAGACCGTTCCATCGATCGATTTGAAATTATATAGCTTAACCAATTATATTCTCCATAAAAGTACGTTTTTTGATAAAAATTATTTTATTTATAAACAATTTGCTGCAGAATTTTTAGGGCTAAAATCGATTTTGTTTTCTGTTACCTGCCCGGGGAGGTAAAAAAAAAAAAAAAAAAAAAAACCCCCCTCCCCAAGGGAAAAAAAAAGAAAAAAAAGAAAATTTTTGGGGTTTGTTCCAGGGCTAAACTCTTCGGAAATGTCCGCCAGTGGAATTTTGGGTTACCTGTTAACCTTTAACCTTAACCTCTTCACCTATTATCAGTTTTTTGCAGTACATTCATAAGGAAGCACGGGACCCACACCAGATTATAGGAGCTTATTACTAGACCCAAATGGAAGGTCAGAATAGCAAAAAACCTTCAACGAAAAATGTTTTCAAAAATATTTACGATTTTTTTTTAATTCTTCAAGTGGATACACAGTCTTTTTATTCTTGTGTCTTTTTCGAAATTTCGAGATCTGTTAAAGTGAAGGAAAACTGAATTTTTATTTTATACATTTTATACATTTCAGTTCCTTTGTATTTTTTTCGTTGTACCTAATAGCTATAAACATAAGAAAAATAAATTTTTTGTGAAAACCAAAAGAATAAAAAGGTTTTATGTTCATAATGTTTTTACGAAAAAAAAAAAAGTAAAAACGCCACAAAAATTTGCAGCCCGTTTTAGATTTCCCAGGGTGTATACATTTTTTGAAAAATTTCGTTTCAAGTTTATTTGCTATTTTATAACTTCCATTTGGGTCTGGTAATTATATCCTAAAATATGGTGTGGGTCTCATTCTTCCTTAGGAAAACACGAGAATTTCAAATTCCACTAGCCACTACTAGTTTTGTGTAATTGAGAAATGCTATGGTTACATTGAAATTAGTTGATATCAGTGGCAGGAAATAGTTGAATTGCTTAGTGGTTGTGTCTCACAAACTCGGCTGTCAGATAAAGGAAACGGATAACATCTAACATTAAACCATTCATTGGTTTAATAAAGCAGTTGCACCACCTCTCTATGTCTGTACCCCTAGAGACCTTCTCCCTTCCAAATACATCAGAAGAGATAGTGGATCCGATCTATAATCATGCATTTTTGTGCAACAGATAATCAAAGTTGCATTACTCGAGACTCATGTAGGATAGATTCGTAGGTGGTTACACTTGGAATCATGACTACGATGATTATTGTCTCAGAGATGAACAATGATATTGATTTTAGTCATGCATTGCAGTCGAGAATTATTAGTGAGTACTATTATTGTATCGTGACTTACTAGTTTGAACCTCGAGCCTAGTGTCACTAGAGGTCCTGTAGCACACAGATTTGCTTCCTTGTTTAAGGTCGTAAAATGGTCTCCTTCAAACCTAAATATGTGGCGCTGCTGTTTCCTCTAATTAATTGTTAATAATAGAAGTCAATTTCCAATTTAACTGGAATTGAAAAATTTGGACCTTGTGTTACAGTCCTTTACAATCGATATTTACACAAATGGAGTTTAATAATTTCCAATTTGTGGTGGGCACTTCGTCCGGGCTTAAATAAAAAAAATTATAAAATATGGTAGTGGGTTTAATGCTACTTATACATATACACAAGAAATAGTGTTGGAAAATAGTCAGTTATATCTGCGCTTCGACACCAGGAGCCTCGAAACACTCCTTTTAGGCAGCAATTTTGATTATGAAGATTTTGATTATTATTTTGAAAATAAAATTGATCTTAATCAGTAAAATACTGGATTGTCATCGACACTGAATATTTATACAAAAGTTGAAAAAACTGTGTTAACGGAATAATAAGGAAAGTCGCTTGAAACTGCAATTCCCAGACACGCAGAAGCAGAATGGCGAACAATAGAATCGTTTAAATAAAAAATTGAATTTTCGATTATAAATGAACGCCTCTGTATACGGAGTCCTGGTCAGAACTTATCTTTAGAGGGAGAGGCTGGTTGAGGCCCCCCTTGTTACCGGCTTGCAGCTACAACAAGCTAGCCACCAAACACAAATTAAAATGATGCGTTTTTCTAGTGTAAACAACAACTTTATTTTCTGATTATTTCATCTCGCTTTACAACATGGGTGCGCAGTTTTTTGGCGCACCACGCTGTCGGTGGCCATTCGAGCACGAGTAAATATAATATGGGAGGAGCCTCTGTCTACCGACATGGTGACATAGACGGTAAACGCTGTAGCAATTGAGGAAGGAGTACAAAACCGCTTTGTAGGTGGTCGTATTTGCAATTGTTTCTGAGACATACATCTCCAATATAGCTCTTTCCAAACAGTGTTAGCACGTCTACGTCTCTGTATTGAGTTGTACGCTGGAAGGCAGCAAAAAGTATAAGCCGTCACAACCTATAAGCTGCAATTTAATCGCAAATCGTATTAACAATTGAACCTTCGTTTTAAGTGTCCACTAATTGAATCCGATTGTTATAGTAATGCGAGTTTAGAAGCTGATTAGACGTAATTAATCCGACCATAAACAATGTAATGAAGCATAATTAAGGCTGAGCGTCTGGACTATTCGCGGGTAATTGCTGTGCGTAGTCATTTTAGAGGCGATTCAAATTACCGTTCCTGATCCTAATCGAGGAATTACACATTTATTTATGAATTATTATATTAATAACGAGCCGGCACGCTGAAAGGTTGCTATTTATAATATAGTTATTTTATTGTTTGTCTAATCATTTTAAAAAAGCGTGAGCCAAGGTCTGCTCGAAAAGGGGTAATTACTATGTGTGCTTATGCTTTATTGCTTTTATTTATTCTGCATAAACACGTTTGCATGATACTTTGTGGTTAATTGTTCATTAGAGGCAAGCCCTATAAATGGCGTGAAATATATATGTATATAAATGTCGTTATGCATTTTATCACTTAATCTAAAGTAAGAGCTAGACAAACTTCTGACCATAAGAATGAGAAAGAGTTAGGTATACTTAACGTTAAAAATGTGGCATGCAAGATTAATTTTCAATAATAACAGTTTTCAAACAGAACTCCATAGAGTTTATTGTAAAACTAGTATGGGTGTGAGTGGAAACATTAAGACAGTTAGGAGATCAAAATGTGTGATCTTGAATTGGGTGTAGCATTTAATGAAAAGGCAGATAAATTGGTGCTTCGAACTACCTACATCCAGAATCCGCATCTTTCTATGACGTAACATAAACATGCATTGGGATTTACGAGGTGTGGCTATTAAATAACCGAACTGCTGTCATAACACTTTTTATTCATTACCAATTACAGTAGAAATTTTTTTCGCCTTCAATGTACTCCCCTTGGCGATCTCTACACCACTCCATACGACTTTTCCATTGTTGAAAGCAGTGCTGGAAGTCAGCTTCTGTCAGCTGGTTCAGAACCTCAGTCGCTTTTGCTTTAACCGCTTCCACACTTTCGAATCTTGTCCCCTTCAGCGGCGATTTGACTTTGAGAAATAAAAAAAAGTCATAGGGGGCAAGGTCGGGCGAGTAAGGTGGATGTTTCAGTACAGTAATGCCGTATTTGTCAAAAAAACGCCTTCACAGACAAAGCAGAATGGGCCGATGCATTGTCTTGGTGAATCTTCCATGATTTGGTCTTCCACAAATCAGGTCTTCGTCTTCTCACACGCTCACGAAGGGCCGTCAGAATCTTGTAATCCCCAGTTTAACAATAAACTTGCGATTAACCCTTTGCTCCATCTGAACACTTAATGTCGACGCGTCACTGGTGCGTAGACTAATTAAAGCGACTGCTACAGTCAAACTGAGCGACCCACTGGCTTGTCAAGCGAGCTCGGGTGGGAAAAAGTATCACCTGATACAGTTCTGTTCAAACTTGTCGCGACACGCTCGCAGCGCGCTGGTAGCAGCAGCATCAGTTCGGTTATTTAATTGCCACACGTCATATTTACATACAGTTTGTGTAAGGCCGACATGGGCCGGTTGTGAAAAAGGACAAATGCTACACTTCTCGTTATAATAACAAGCGCAGGTGGTGAGAGGGCCGGTCTTATTCCCTCACTACCTTCGATACGTGTGCGGTTGCTTCTTATCTGTCGTCTCACTTCTGTTTGTCCTTTTTCAAAACTGGCCGATGTTGGCTTTTACACCAACTGTATATTATATTATACAATATGCATCTTTTTGAAATTAGTAGATAATAATGTAGTGAACAAGTGTGGTTATGTCTAACGATGATTTTATTGAATAGTAACTTTTGTTATATTAGAGTAGCTTTTGTTATGTTCGAGAACTCCACGAGAACTGATTCATTGAGCACTCCACTTTTAGCATTCACTTTTAGCACTTGCGAAGATTAAATGAAGCTATTTATTATATACAATATATATTATATACAATCATCCACTGAGGATGGTCTGGGCCAAAATTGAAGAGTTATAAATATTATAGTGGATATCTAATAGGCCATTGCTGGATACGATCAGTCCTTTTAGATTGGCAGAGGAAAAAACATGCAGTTTTCGTCTACGTTTAGGCCAATTGGCCAGCTCTCCATTGTTTAATCTAAGTCTAACCCATAATATGTAGCTTCTCAGCAAGTAAAGTGATAGATAAGTAACGGTTCCTTTAGAAACACATAAAGCACGTTTAATTTTAATTCAGTAATTTACGTCTCAAATTTTAGATGACAAAATAATATAAAAAATGCGCTTCACTTGTTTCAGCAAACACATTGATTTTGTAAAACGAATAATGTTACAGCATATTTACGTTTACTTGTCTTTATTAAACAGTTTTTTGTTTTGCATTGTATCAGAATTGTACCCGAAATTATTATTTCTGATGCACCATTGCATGATGACCTGTATTAAATGAATCTAAAATTGCTTGAATTGTTGTTTCCTGTTCTACTTAAATCCAGTATAACCAGAACATATGGACGGTTTTTTGATAATCCAGTAGTAGGTACCGCTTGTTATTCTCCTAATCATATTTATAAATCATATTAAAATTGTTTCGTTTTTTAGTTAACAGTCAATCTTGAAAGCTCAACTGGTTACGAGGATCAATTTCCATGTATGCCTATAACTACATAAAAACTTTTAATTTACTGGGACATCCCTAATAAAATTGGTAAGATGGCTTAAAAGGTTTTTTTCCTAATCACATTTGAGATACATCCGAAATTAGAAACTATGACCATTACTTAATAAGTTTTTTTAGGTAATTGGAGTTAAAATGATATCATATCGCGTAAACTCACTGAAAATGCTTCCGAAACAGTTATAACTTTTTTTTCCAGTTCTTTCACCGCACGCTTAGTAGCGTCGGCCAATTTAATAACGAAAATAATTGCGTAATAAATTACATTGTCAATTAATTTGATTAATTCTAAAAGCGGCGTTTCTTTGTCTTCCGAAACTAGGCCTGCCATTGTTCGAGTTTATAATAGGTAATTGAAACTTCACGTTTAAATTCCACATAATACTTACACCATAAAAGTTTAATAAGGTATTCTCATAAAATCCGAATTATTTCATATAAAATTATGCTGCACGGCCATGCGCAGTTGGAGACTCCATAATCGCTGGACCCCGTAGGGGTGATAGGAGTAAAAAGTGATGCAAAAAAGTATTTTGCGTGTTATTGTTATTATAAACATTTGCCGTTTAAAAATGTGAACACTCTACTAATATTTATCGGTAACTATAACAGAACACGAAACTATAATATAAGTGGTTTCTCCAATTTTGGAAAAATGCGTTTCCAAACGTTAAATAAAATGATATTATATGAGATGTATAAATTAAGTAATGAGACTGGCAACGTAGCGCCCAATCTAGCAACACTGCGGAGACAGGACTTGGAAGGGCGGACAGGACTTCCAAGACCCTAAAAAGCAAGAATGAGCAAGCGGAAGATCAAATGCATGCTGATTTGCTTTTTTTGAGAGACAGGAAATTGTCCACAAAGCGTTTGTGCCTCCAGACTAAACAATAAATCAACACTTTTACAGAGAGACTAAAAAACTTCGTAAAGGGTCATGTGTGTGACACCAAACATGAAGAACTGGATGTTGCATCACCAGAATGCTTCTTGTCACACAGTCATTTCAGTAAACGAGTTTTCAGTTAGTAAAAACATTCATGTAGCTCCTCAGCCTCCTTATTCACCTACTAGTCCTTGTGGCTTTTTTCTCTTCCCAAGATCAAAATATCACCTGAAGGGACATCATTTTGGGACCATAGAAAACATTCAAACCTGTTTAACCGATCAGCTGAAGGTTATTCCAGTATAGGAGTTCCAGCACTGCTATGAGGAATGGAAGAACTGTCTCCAGCGCTGTGTGACTTCTCAAGGAACTTATTTTGAAGGAGACAATACTGAATTGTAATTTTATTCGAATAAAAAAAATTATCATTACCTACTTAATTTACACACCTCGTATATATGGTATACCTATCAGTTAAACCTTTTAAAGGGTGTGTTTTATAGGCGTTTTTAAAGGGGGTGTTTCATACAAACTTTTTCATATTAGAGCCCTCCCTGTAAAGTAATTCGTACATACAAGGCGACCAAAAAAGCATTTTTAATTTTTTATCTCAATAACGGAATACAGTAAGAATTTGACATTTGGTGTGACTTTTACGAACAAAAGGACTTCCTGGTGTAACATTTTCATTTTCCCTTTGCATTCACATGGGGTTGAAACAAGTAACCACTAAAATTTTACAAAGTATTTGGAATTTGTTCAACATAAGTTAGTAAGTTAGTTATGTGTAGTTTATTTTTCTGTGGCTATTGCAAAAATTTAAAAAGATAAGTAAATGAATATCGCGTCAATTAATCACAAGTACGTAGGGATACACAAATGCTAATACGTTGTAAAGTGTAATTAAAAGAAACCTTAAGGTGACACACCACATACCTATTATACTTTTTTACTAATTCATATTCACACTTTAAATACGACAATAAAGCGGAAAAAAAAAAAAAAAAAAAAAAAAAAAAAAACGGAGTTCCAGAGGGGGTGGGGGGGGGGGGGAGGGAAGGGAGAAAAAAAAAAAAGAACCCCCGGGGGGGGGGGGGGGGGGGGGGGGGGGGGGGGGGGGCTGGGGGGAAAAAAGGGAAAAAAAAGGGGGAAAAAGGGGAAGGGGAAAAAAAAAAAAAAAAGGGATTGGGGGGGGGGGGGGGGGGAGGAGAAAAAAGTTACATCTTCAAAGGAGCGAGAAAGATTCCTAATAATAAATAATGGTATTTTGTAGTAATCGAACATTTCAAATGACATATTGACGGCGTTATCATTTTGATTGAACTAAAATGCTAGCCCTTCTTTGGTTCAAATTGGAAAACATGGAAAACATTGATAAAAAAATTATTCATATCTTTTGGCAAACACTGTATGTATAGGTATAATAATGCTTCTGGCAGTAAAATAAAAAAAATATCTGTATATGTAAATGTAAAGTGTATCTCAATAATAATGTCATCGCTCTGCAGTAAAAAAGCATTTTCAGAAGGCTATGCTGGCAGAAAGCAATCAAGTGTTGTAACTTGATGGAACTGAAGTGGTACTTTACTATACAAAATGCAAATATGTAAATGTTTTAGGTTTTCCATTTAACTAGTCTAGTAATGATAAAGAGAAATGTACACATTTATATTTCTAAAACAACAAAAAATGTCAAAAACGTAATACGAGTATTTAAAACTAGGATTGGTATCTGACTGGCGTTTTTTAGATGTTTTTACTTAGTCTGAAAAATTTCTTGTTTATCAGTATCATACATTTTTACCCTCCTTCACCATATTTTCGTTAAAGTTTTGCTCGAGGTGCTCAGTTGGAGACCCCCGATAATCGTCTGACCCGACGAGCAGGCAATACGGCCGTTTTCGCAGAGAAGACCGGAAATCGTTCCGATATTCCGACCATTATGTGCCGGCGGCACAAAAAATTACTAGTTTCTGAAATCTAGAAAACCAAAGCAATAATCGACCGTTCATTCAGAACTGATGGCAGCTTTTATCAATGAACTTTTAAATGTAGTGGGAGTGGCATCTGTATTTTTTTTTTTGTGGGAATTCGCCGAAGATTTCTAGATCGTACCCCGCAGGGTAGAATTTTTTAATGAGCCCGCGTTCGCTTAGAGTTTGCTAATACTTTTTTAACTGTACTATAATGTGCCTAGATGTGTTAAAAAGGTGCTACTTAGAGCTAAAATGATGACAGTTTAATTACACGCCTGGCTGATAGTGCCCCTTTGATTTTCCGAATAGATCATGGAACTTACAATGGAATTTAAAGTAATTTATTTTACAATAGTGATACACCAATACTACTGAACCATTAAAAAAATGAACAAAAAAAGATGTGATTCTTTTCTTAATTTTGTAAAACAAGAAAAATGTGAAGAATCAAGACACTTTTACTGTAAAATAATATCTGTTTTGTCTTTTTTTTTTTGGTGTTTCAGATTTATACAGTGGAAATTTAAATAACGAAACACCAAGATAGATACATTTATACTACGATAAATAAATGTTTTTATAATAAATTATATAAGATGATAGTTTTATGTCGGTTGTTCTACCGCGTGTATTTATGCAGGGTGTTCCAAAAGGCAATGTCAAGCTGAAAGGAGGTTACATACCGGGTCCTGACTGATCATGTGACAAAAAAAATTTCTATAAAACAGTCTTGGTTCTCAAGATATAGTCACATTTGTAAAATCCGTGAAAAATTGCTTTCCCAAGTCAATATTTTTATGCCACGTTTATTTTCATGCTTCAAATGAAAGGCGATTGCTATTTCTTTTTTGTTATTGAATAAACTGTAATATTTTACAACAGTCGCGGTACTATTTAAATAAAACATTTTTGGCATTCATTTTCAAGGTTTTGTTTATTATCATCGCCCAACTTTGACTATTCATCCTATAGAAATGTATTACATGGAATCTATTTTCCTCAAAAAGGTGCATCTAATTAATATTCCAAAATGGTAATAAATGTAATAGATTTAATTGTTAAAAATATAAAATATATATACATATATTGTCATTCAATCAGTATCCAATTTCGAGGTAATTTTCCTATATATGAAACTCAATATAAATTGTAGTTCTCTCGCGCATATTAGACACAGCGCCTGAGGGACCATTGTGTCTCAACCAGTTTCATTCTTTTGTCAATACGTTGCCCAAAGTTGCCAAAATACTACTCCGGTTGCCCATTCTTTCCGTACTCGTGTAATCGTACCTACTAGCGACTTGGCTTCGTGACTCTGGATTTTGTTTCCGCTAGTGATAGTTCACAGTTACAAACTCAGGTTGTAACAATTTTAATGGATTTTCAAAGGATAACAAATTTGCAAACTGTTTGTAATATATTTGCCCATGAATTGCGCACAAAGAAAGTAGTACGACGTAGTATGACCATATCCAAGAGATATAAGAGGTATTTACAAACAAACAATAACATACTGCACTTCTTCAGCCGTGAACGCTTCGTTCACGACTGCAGCTACAAAAGAAATGAGAACAATTTCAGGTTTTGTCTACTGCAGTCAAGGGCAAAGTTACTGTTGTTGCACTGTATATATTTTAGAATAGTCACCAAAGAATTCCTGGGGAAAAAAGAAGTGAAAATTGTGTCCAAACTTTTGGTTAATTACCAAGGAATGTGTGTTAATATACACATATGTATGTATGTCTTTAAAAACCCACTTTCTGGATTAACATCTTGATTTTTTTTTTACTGAAAATTCAGGTAAAGTATGAGTATTATCACTAACTAGTAGCCAATCTATTATTGGCTAGTGATAAGAGACTAAACTATATGCAAAAAGAGGAATAAAATGATACACTCGTAAGCGGTAGGTTATTATGTGAAAAACCTGTTTATAGTATATGTTTTAAAATGGGAATAAATATATACTTTGAAACGATAATCGAATATGAAATACGTGATCGAAGTTTTTTTGACAATAAATTTGAATTTAACGACAGCTCACAAAATAACTCTTTTCGTCACTGGGAAAACAAACCTCTAAACTAGTGTAATTAATTCTTTGTCTCCAGTAATATGCGCACTAGTTGCATCTTGCTGCTTGCTGCTTGCTGCACATAATCTTCTTGCAATTCGTCGTACAAGATTTCTATCATGCGTTAGAATTTCTAAATGGTAAAACTCTTCATTTACTGGTTCGTCAAAAAATGGTCATTATTTTACTTACATCTGCCTGCATCCCATTTCTTCCGGGTGTAGTTGAGTGTCAGTTGGGGATTATCTGACCTTTAAAGTCTGATATTATGAGAGTTGGCAAAACTCAAAAGATGAAACCAAGTCTCAGCAGTAAAAAGTGAACCTCTTTCCGTTGCAATATCAGTGTTATTGATCTGGTTAACATTGGCTTGTTTTAAATATTCGTCTGCTCTCAGTATTTGATATGTGAATTGCAGGTGATATGTACAGATATGTTTCATATTCACTTATTGATATTTCTTCTTTTTTCCGGCTCCATATTAAAATTGCACTACTTTGCTGAAAGTCAATTTCCCCAAACAACGTTCGTTGGGCATTTTGGTGAATCCTAAGTGGAGGATTCTTTTTCTGTTTCCCTTTTTGTTTTTTTTTATTTATTGTAAGAAGTAGACAGTTGCTGCTGAATATCTTACTGAGTTGGAGTCTATGGCATAAGTCCTAAATGCAGTAGACCAGAACCACTGGGGAAATTTGCAATTTGAAATTTGGGTATTGTAAGCTGAAATTCATCTCATCGTGTCATGTATGGGGAAAACATCATGAGGTTAAATGGCAAAAAAGATCCTTACCCATTCCGATAAATCAAATGGCAATAAAGGCTCTGGTATATAGGATTAATTGAAAAATAGTCTAAAATTGTCTGCGTTGCTAAAGGTACTGGCTGAATACAATGAGATAGTTCTCTAATGGGGGCCAAAGACAGAAGGGAATTGAGGTCAATGAAAAGAAAGCAGACCACCTAGCAAGGAGACGATCTGGAAACAAAATCAGAGGACAAGAACCTGTTTTCGGTATACCAAAGACCTTGGTGCGAAGCTATGTGATAAGGTGGGTTGAAACACAGCACCATATTCACTGGCAAAACATTCCAAGGCAAAGTCACAACAAAATCACTGACCGCTAATCTTTTACGGTTAAATAGGAATCAATCTGAAAGGATGCAAGGCCAATTACTAGACTCTCAACAATTGGAGAAACCTCAAAAAATTGTAGATTATGCAATGAAGAGGACAAATCAGTAGACAGCGAACTGTTAGCACGTTGGAAATACAACCTTATGGGGGCCACAAATCACAGAGATGCTTTCCCGCGAGAAAATTTGGTTAAGGTTGTTGAAATTAATAAATGCAACTAACCTTTTCTCGTACAGCTGGTGACCCAATCTGCCAAGACAAGGTGAAACCAAACTCAACCCAAAAAAAAATCTACTAAGTGTCCTAAGTATTAAATTTTTACCATGGTAGGTATATGCCACAATGTTTATGGACACACACCGAAAGTAGAAAACGAAACAATAGTACCAAAACCTCGCGCTGTCTTCCACTGCCCCAATTAAGTGCATCAGCAATAATGGCGGGGATGGGTAAGGGGGAGAGACAGAACGAGAAAGTATAATTTCAAAATGACACGGTTCCGTCTACCCCGCTAATGTCATTTAATTTAAAGCATATGTTTAGGCGGCAACGCTGCGTCCGACTGCTAATGATCGCCCTCCTCTTCCCCAGGACGGTACTTATCGACAATCCGACCAGCTAAGTGACCATTAAGTCCCGCCGAAATGATATGAAATTACTTCGGCGGGGAAACGAAACCGCAAAAAAAATGTGTCTCCGGATGAATTGTGAATGTTACCTGCGTCTCGTATTTTCCTAGCTGATTATACGGCGTCCGCGGCCTCTGCGGTTCTAACCTTTATTAAATAATATGTAACAATAACCTGTTATGGCGCTGCTTTTTATAAAGGCGAAATGCGAGTCTAATTCGAAATGGCAGATGTGTAGTGAGGAGGCGGGTTTGATCTATGATTGTCTTAACTATCAATAACATTAACGTTATTACAGGGTGGGCTCCAGGTTGTCCTGAAGCAAATTGGTACTAACGTATGTCCTAAAAGTTCTGGCACAAAATATTTATAGCAGTTTTTTTTTAATGAACAGATTTATTGAAATATCAATTATTTATCATAAACTACATCTTAATGCTTAACTAAACTATACTATCAAATTATGTGAAGCGGCCCATACTCCTCTACCAGACGCAACTTTCTTCGGATGTCTCTCATGAGGCCCTGGACGGAATTCAAGTCAATTTCTCTCAATTTTTCAAAAATTCGACGTCTTAGTTGCTGTTCGTTTTGGGCTTCCCAGCCTCTGTCATAAACTTTCCGCGACAATAAAGCCCAAAAAATCCTCTATTGGGCGAGCCTGGGGCAAGTTAGGAGGATTAGCGTTTTTAGGAACAAAAGGTATGCGGTGTTGACGAAGCCAGTTTTGGGTATCTCTAGAGTAATGACACGATGCTAAGTCTGGCCAAAACATGATATCATCCTCAGCATGATGTTCTTGGACAAACTGGAGCAATTTGGAAAGACAGTTCTCAATATACCCCTGACTGTTCAAAGCTTCGCCTCTCACTCTTCAGACAAAATGTAGGGATATGCCCCTGTTAAAAATTGCGCACCAGACAAGGATTTTATCGGCAAATTTTGCTTTAGTCTTAAACTTTACATTGTCAGGGCATTCCTCTAGGTTATTTGTATAAAACCCATCATTTCCTTTCATTTCGGAGTTAGCCAAAGTGAAATACTTTTCGTCGTCTAAAATAATGCTCTTGCCATCGGCAAAGTAGACCCGTCGCAGTTGACGGCAGCATCTTGGTATACGTAGAAGCTGCCCTTGAGTGTATTTGGGGCACTTACGTCTTTTTGATATTTCAGACCATTCCTCTTCAATGTCAACGATACCGTACTCTTAGAAGTGTCATATTGACGAGTCAGTCTACTTGATGACATCCCAACTTGGTTTCTTGCTCTTCTTACCAACCGCTCTTCCCTCTGTGCAGTAAATACTCGTGGTCTTCCACTTTTTGGAAGGTTCAATCAAGGTATTCCCTGCTCGCACTCCGCTATTGTTCGATAAATGGTTCTGAGAGAAATATTTTCATTCTCGAATATTCGAAATATTTCAGGTTTGGGTACCCGCCCAACTAAGTTATGGATACTTTTTCTTATTTCTAATTTATACAACATTTGAAAGCATAAACTTCAAAATAAATAAACCTCGACTGACAGTCAACAAAGTAAACAATCTTTTGTTACCAAAGGCGACTTGATATTATTTCATTATTGTTAAGATTTAAGTTCATGAATTTTGTGCCAAAACTTTTAGGACATACGTTATTTGAGCCCAGTTTAATACAACACAAATATTTGGTGGTGTGTTAGAAAGGTAGTTGGTGCACATATTCAATGGGTACATAGCAATAAAGACGGTGTTTGCAAGACAATCTTAAAGCGTTGAAAACTGAGTCAAATTAAGCGCATAGAATGATAGGCGAACATACAAAGCGTAAGAACAAAGTGTAAGAACAAAGCTCTGAAAACATGTTTTCCGAGTATTTACATTGAAGAAATATGAAGCAAATCGTGTAGGTATAATGACGTTCAGATAACATAAAATAATTTTGTTAATCGAAAATAAGTGTGGTTAATAGACGTTTGGCTCATGATACTCTTGAAAAGGAAATACGCTGCTAGATGATACAAATTGGTTTAAATTTCACTATTTGGGATTGTACTAAAACGGCCTAAAGTTAATATTTGTGTGCTAATGATGCTGTACGTGGATTTTTTTTTGTTCCCGGGTTATTGGTCACTTTTGCAAATGCCCCTAATTTATTGTAGTCTAATAAAAATATTCAACGTTGTATTTTGTGGGTCATATCTCCTAGAATAAAATGAACTTAGCAGTTGCAACAATCTGATATCTCATTAATTTTTTGTATTTAAGAAAGTCTATCTAATTTATATAAACATAAAAAAAAATGAATATATACTCATTATTTTTTAAATATAGATATCATGGATTATTCAATTTTTTGTATTTTCTTTAAAGCTTTGTTACATTTTTTTTTAATTTTTTTAATATATCCGTGATGTAACCTGTAGACAATTTTATAACCCAGATTAAGAAGTTCTACCGAAGTAATAGATAAACGGATAATAGATAAGGTAAGTTGTTATTAAAAAACATACCGACAAAGTCATAACATAAAAAAAAATAATAGAAAATACCTGAAACATAACAAGATAAGAAAAACAAAAGTTGAACGTCGCGATGCCTAGCGGCGAAAGAATATAATTATTGTAAAAATGATATAAATAATAAAATTATGACTAAAACTATTTCATTTTTATTTATTTTTATATAGGACAATGCACGTGTTAAAAGTATTTATATATTTTTAACCGTTATTTGCAAAACCCGTCCACTAGCTATCAATATCGGCAGTAAAATATCTGAAACATATTAAAATTTGTATCAGAACATTAACGACCTACCTCAAGAATATTTTGTTTCGTCCACTGTCAGCCTCATAAATTTATTGCGTATTATATCTTCTTTGATATTTCCCATGACACGTTGATATGTCTTCTGTAAATAGGTTTTACCCAATGTATGACTACTTGACAATGGAAAATCAAATACATATTTGGCAAAAAACTTCTAAAGTGAATATAGACGACCACGTTCCACGAAATGCTACATGAGCAAAACATTATGCACAAATCAAACCAAAATTCATCTTTTGGAACAGTACTAGTAATATTTTGTTGATGGATATATGGCGATGGGTGGTGTGGTAAGTAAAGCACTTTAGTCGGCTATATGTACGGTGATTTATTTACATATTTACAAGATATACAAGACCGGAGAAGTCCGGTAAATCGCGGAGATAGACTCCGGTGTGGAGCCGGTGAACGGTAAAGATAAACTCTCTAGACTCTGTCCAAAACTGAACGTAAAATCCCTAAACCAACAGTCTGCCACAGACCAGGTAGGTTCCCCGAAACCAGTCTCCAGTAAACAGTTGTAAACTGAATTAGGGGGAAATCCCACCGCAGGTCATTTTGGGAAAACCCAACTATTATGCGGGTGTTTTTAACAGAAATCAAATAGGCTGTACCACGCATTTACATAAATCTACAAACGGTACATGCCGAAACGTGATAACTAGGGTTTTACAGAAATTTACATAAATAGGTAGATTCGTACCTACCACGTACATAATTCAACTAAAATTACACCCTACCTATTAAATAACAATAGACCCTACAGATATTCGAATCTAAATGTCTTTTACACTCTCGGCGTCTACGAAATATATATCGACGATTGCAATGAATACATAATATATGTGACCACTTTTTCAGTCTATTCGCAAATGGTAACAACTCGACTGTGCCATTATTGTAAAAATCCACACAAAATGAGATAATATGTAAATACACTAGATGAACTGTAAAATAAATATGTACATGATGCAAAATACGTATGTACACACGTTTATTAGTTAATCACTCACGACACATAAAATTATTTTAAACTCGGCATTCTACCGTCCGTCCGCTCGCGTAGAGCTAACGTAAAATACTAAATTTCGACAATGGAATCGTCGCTCCAATATATGGATAAATCGTATCTAGCTGTTCCCGAACCCGCACGGAGCGGTTGTTACCAGGCACCGTCATTGGCATACGTATGTACGGGCAAGAAATACTTTAATTATCACAGAGTTGTATATTGCCGACCCTGCATTATAGCACACATTCCGGACCCTAATGATCAATGTAATTTTATTAATAACAACTTTGAACTTAACAGTTCTAAGAGAAATATGTATTTCAAGACGTACAATGGATATCACGGTATACTTTGAGGACGTTTTTTTATCGTACGATACATCTGGCTTCTTGAAGAGCATGCACAAAATCACTTATACAGGCAGTTATTTCTGAAACGCCAAAGATCGACTGCTCCAGCCCTCAACGCGACTCGACGTCATGACAAACGCGGCGCGCCAGACCACGTTTCACGCAATAATTGGATGGGAAGATCGACCGCCGATCGTCCGGCCAATGGCGCGGCAAGAAACCGTCCGGCCTCATCCTCGCCTCAAACGCACGGTGTATAATTCCAGACGTGGACTCCCGTAATGACAAAATAAGAGGCTTCTCCCCCGAGTGACGCGGCCGCCCAGCGCGACACCTCGTCGCGTCGGCGGGCCGCCGCCCCCAACATCCAGCTGGCCGACTGCGACAGATGAACATTAAAGTTATAGTTAAAATAAGATAAGTAAAAGGAGACTGATCGCCGTGTTTAATTCTTTTACGTGATATTCCAAAGCAATTTATTATATTTCAGAGATGGGCCGATAGCGGGGAGGACTCCTACTCTGTCATTACGCGAGCAGCACACCCGATTGATATTTACTGAAATTATAGACGGACTTCGGGTAAGAGTTCCGTTCTGCCGTGTGTCGGAATGGTCGGGTTTATTTTTTCCCTCGACGATAATTCTGATATAAATCAGCTTGATTCGACTCAATAATAGGAAAATGTTACGTCGTTATGGTTCTATCGGTATCGATGGCCGAACTACCGCAATTTGGTTTAATTGAGGCATGAAATGTATTTCATCATTTAAAAGTTGAAAGGGAACTTATAACTAATACAGAGTGACTCAAAAATAGAACCTGAAGCTGCTAGATACATGTAATTTTACGATTAACTTAAAATGTTCAACAAACATTTCTCAATAAGCTAAAGTGGATAAGAAAAGTGACAAAACGTCATTTTGAGGGACTACTACTCTTTGAATTGCGGGTTTATGCGAAACCCGTAACACTTGTATGTATTAAAGCGAATTTTAACCAATCGATAATACAGGGGCTAGCAGTCTTACCTTTTTTTTTGTGCAGGATCTAGTTCTGTCAGAGTTCTGTCACTGATGTAAGATGTAAGGATTGCTACTCTGTATTCTTTGGTTACTAGCGAAAGTCCTTGATAAACGGAACAATCCAGCTAAGTACCTAAGAGTCTCTAAGTCCGTTCTCTAACGGCGACGCGCATCGCTCTATTGCCATGCGCAAATTTTACTAATAACGGTTGTTGCTAATGTCTAATCTAATTAATAAACTAATATATTACCGCCAAATAAAACAAAAGTATATGTACAACCTATTACCTAACAAAATATAAGTACGAAACAACGACTTTCATGTTTCGCAGTAGAAAATGATTAACATATTATTCGGTAAGTTTTTGCTCGGTAAGGGAAAGCTCCTCTGGTTTATGGCCTCCGTGAGGTTGTATTTCCAGCATTCTAACGATTCGAAAATTCGAAAGTCGAAAGTAATATGAGAGGTTGATGAGTCCTCCTCATTACAGAAGCTACAATGGGTTCGTCATTATATACCATTTTATGTAGATTTTCCTTAGGGTACAGTATCCGGTATTTAGTCCTGTAACCAGTCTTACCTTATTCCTATTTAACCGTAGATCAGTGCTTTTTATGGTACGTTTACCAAAGTTTTGCAAGTAGAATGTTTCTGCTTCACTCCAAGATCTTTGGTATGCCGAAAACAGGATCTGGTCCTGTGAATTCATTTTCAGATTGTTTCCTTGCTAAGACGTTTGCTTTTTCATCGTCCTGAATTCCCTTGTGTCCAGACACCCACTTGAGAATTATCTCATTGTGTTCTTGACAGTGCCTTTAGGCAGTTCAGAAAATTTGGGAGTAATTTAGAATTAATCTTATTACATGCCAGATATCCATATATCTTTTCCGAAGAGACATCATTTCTGAGAAATTTCAGATCGCAGATACTATAAATACTGAAATACTAAATTAAATATTATTAAAACTATTGCGGTTGCCATACTTTACAATTTATTTTGATTTGATGATGATTTCCAGCAGTTGAGCCAGGTTTAAATTCTCCCCAGTTCTGCAGTCCCTTGGCTTGTTGTGTCACTAGTTTTATTGCATTATAGAAATGGGTTGGTTGCCTTTATATATTTCAACAGCTTATTCACTAAGTTTTCTCTCGGAAGGGACTCTCTATAATTTGTGGCCACGATGAGGTAATGTATATCCAGCGTGCTAACCCTTAGCACTCGAAAATCACATGAAAGACTGATTCGACTTCCTCATTACATAATCTATAACGGGTTCGTCATTATTTACTCCTATTTTGTCTAGATGTTTCCTTAGGGTACAGTGTAGGTAAGTATGTGATACATCTGATTTAATTCCGATTTAACCCCAGGAGATATGCGGTCAGTTTTTCTGATGGTGCTTTCGCTAAAGATTTGCTGTGGTTTTTTCCTTGAAATAGTTTTCCAATGAATTCTGTGTTGTGTTTCAACCCACTTTGTCACATAGCTTCACACCAAGATTATTGATATGCAGAAAACAGGTTCTGGTCCTGTGAATTCATTTTCAGATCCTTTCCTTGATAGAATATCTTCCCTTGAACTTACTTGTGTCCTGGCACTCACTTGATGATTACCCATCGTATTCTGGCAGTACTTTTAGGCAATTCAAACAATTCCGGATTCTGTTTTAATTAATCGTGTTACATGCCAGAGTCATTATTGCCTCTTTACTATCGGAGTAGATAAGGGAGTTTTTGCCTTAACATTTCACGATGTTTTCCCGCAGGAACCTGTAGATTCCATGTATGTTGTAAGATGCTATCACTTCTCATTTTAGACAACGAGTTTTTGTCCATGTTTTTGATACTCCCATGCCCTACAGTTGATTATCAAGAGCCACAGTTTCCATTGCATTCCAGCTTGTATGCATCAATTCTTGTCTCCTAATACCAATAGGTGAAGGTTTATTTTAGTTTATTTGACAATTGCTGCTGAGCAAATTAAATGCGATGCCATTTACTCAAGAATGCGTAAATTATGAATCTCCATCGCAGGAGCCAGGTTGCTTCGTCTACTTGACAGGGAGTTTCAGCGCTCATCAAGTTAAATGAAATGACGACATGCCTGTTTTCCTAGGAAATAGTTCTTGGAAACTGCCGCAGTTTATAATGCGAATGACTTTAGTCAAAGCATGCGTGATCATGGGAAAGGAAGGGTGGGTTGAATTATAAACATATCAAGAACAAAAAAGTCATTGTAAACATCATAGATTAATATCTAGAAGACGCGAAGCTTTAAGCCTAGTTCAAAGTACAGCAGAGCCTGTATCTGTAACTCGGTGTATTCTTTTTTTGGTTTTAAATTTTCAGTATAATTAGACTGAGGAAATTTCCTTACCTAAGAAGTAGACATTGACTACTGAATATCCTACTGGTTAAGTTGCAAATGGGATTTGGTTATGATGTGTACACGTTTGTAATGTGTTTACATTCTATATTTCCCCCTTTTTTATTTGCTTGTTTACTGTACTGAAAATTACACAAATTGTTCTGTTATTCTTCAAACGGTTAACAAAGTCTTTTCATTATCCCATCTTTGACCATCATCTTGCATTTTTTTTAAGTAAGGGAATTTTTTAGTGGGTATGATTTTTTTTGCAATTTTTTAAGAATCAATTAAGGGTCAGCCAGCATTACCCAACTATTACTGTAAATTCAGTATACTCTTTACTAGTAACATAAAGCATTTCTACGTACAGCCTACCTAATTTCTTTTAGCTGAGTCAGTTGGTATAATTAGGTGGATCCGCTGCTATAGGCTATTAATTTTTTTCGAGTACTTATATACGTTTTCGTGTATTTTAGTGTATTATTATTTTAAACAGGACCTGATGGGATATTTACTTTAAATTAAAGAGTATGTACAGTAGACTGTGTAAGAGAACCGCAAGTACATAAGATACTTTTTCATTCATGGTACAGTTATAAAGCTTTACTAACTATAGATATTGAATTACTATGTATAAGGAATGACGTGTTGTATTGTGATTAAAATAATGTACTTAGGTATAATGGGTATTGCTATAATGATTATGAATATAATAACAATATTTATCTATATTATTATATATCTAATATTTATCATATATAAATGTGAATATAATAAATATTAAATTTATTATACATAGTACGCACCAAAAGTAATGGTCCATCTAGTCTATAATTTCTAAATAAATTGAGATAACTCCACGAAGTTAAAATGGATGTTCGGGGGTTTTTGGAGGTGATGCATTTAAACTCGTCGCAACACTGTATTTTTAAACGTTTTCAGATGTTGATAGCCAACACTATATAAGGTGTGGCTATTAAATACCGAACTGCTGTCATAACACTTTTTATTCGTTATCAATTACAGTAGCAACTTTTTCGCCTTCAATGTACTCCCCTTGGCGATCTCTACACCGCTCCATACCATCTTTCCATCCATTGTTGAAAGCAGTGCTGGAAGTCCGCTTCTGTCAGTTGGTTCAGAACCTCCGTCGCTTTAAGCGCTTCCACACTTTCGAATCTTGTCCCCTTCAGTGTCACCGTGTCTAACAAGCCTGGATCAGTGTCTATGTTGTTCAAAATGTCAGCGCAAATGTTCACTCTTGATTCCATTTGCTCGGGAGTGAGAAGTAGCATCATTTTTGCGCAAACATTGCGCATGTTGAATGATTCATGCAAAATCTAGCGAACACATTCTTTGTCGATTCCTGTTATTTCAGAAAGCCTTCGGATGCTTAGACGACGATCTTCGCAGATTAATTTATCAATTAATATCAATTTTTTCAATGTTTTGCTCTGTTTTTGACGTTGAGGGCCGTCCGGGACGCGGATCGTCTTCGGTCGTTTCACGTCCCTCTTTAAACCGTTTTAATCATTGAAAAACTTGTGTGCGGAATAAACATTCATTCCCGTAGTATTCTTTAACATTGCATAAGTTTCTGTAAAAGTTTTCCCCAGTTTAACAAGAAACTTGAGATTAACCCGTTGCTCTATTTGAACACTTAAGGGGCACACCTAGTGTGAAACTTTGAAAAAAAATCGATTTTTTGTTTTTGCATATTTCGATAGTCTATACCTTTAAAAATAACATACTAAAATTTCACGTGCGTATCTCAAATAGTTTTTGAACTATAGCCTTCTAAAGAGTAGCCGCTCATTGGTTAGAAAGTTACGTTTGCTACGGGGCCTACCTGAGTTATTGTTTGGACTCTGTCGTCATCGTCGGCGCCGGATTTATATTTAACGGGCCCTTGGGCAAAGGCTGTGGGGGCCCCCTTGTAAGAAAATCAATTTTTTTATTATATAAATTATATATCGGTTATTAATTATTATATTCTCTCGAAGAAGTTTTATTATTTGAATGATCAATGTGTATGTGTATGTTCCACGTTCTTTGATTTTTCGAAAATGTAGGAGACAAAAAATATGGGTTATTCAACTTGTGGGGTCACCTGGGCACGTGCCCAAAGTGCCCTTATGTAAATCCGCCACTGGTCATCGTAAGTCATTATAATAGGACTCCAACAGACGGTTTTTGAAGAAGAGGAAGGTGAAATGTATGGGCCTGAAATAGCAGATTAGCTCAAGGTATGATATTTATCTATTTATAACAATGAAATCAATCATTTTATCTTTGAACGCGTTTTTCTCCAAACTGCATTTTTCTAATTTGCTTCAGTTATAACTCAATTACAAATCATCCGATCGATTTGATTTTTTTTTCTGCTTATTTTGTATATGTTTCTCTATACAATGACCCTCCAGTTTTTCGATTGTATGAAAAATGTAATTTTGGCACGCTAAAAATCATCAGATTTTTGAGCGAAGTTTTTAAACTTTTTTTTTTAAACTCTGTCATTTTCTTAAATTCCCTTTTTGTTCACAATCCTGGGTCATTGCATAGGCAATACCTTGTAGTTTAATGGTTTTTTATTTTTTTTATTCCAACCACTGTGAAGGCCGCAATCACTGCAGCAGTGGAGGAACTTTTTTTTTTCGAGTCTTTGGATATAGCGAATAACTCACTGAAAATTATTTTTTTTTGTTTAAAAATCTTACTATGTATTCATTATTTATGTACAAATATATCCTCGAAATTTGAAAACATTTGATGTAGTACTTTTTTTTATTTAATTCCCAAAAATCACCTTTTTTTAGGCGGTCACACTAGGTGTGCCCCTTAACATTTTTTCGACGCGTCACTGGTGCGTAGACTAATTAAAACGACCGCTACAGTCAAACTGAGCGACCTACTGGCTTGTCCAGCGAGATCAGGGTGGGGAAAGTGTCACCAGATACAGTTCTGTTCAAACTTGTCGCGACACGCTCGCAGCGCGCTGGTAGCAGTATCAGTTCGGTTATTTAAGAGCCACACCTCGTATACTGTTTGACCGAAGACAAAGTTGAAAGGTTCATTCATTACTTCTGTTTCAATTAAAGCCTACTTTGATAAAGTGAAGATCTGTAAATCAACATAAAAATGCACATATTTAGATACTCCCTTTCAAAGCCCCCCACCCCAAAGATGCTCCCTTTTAACTACAAGGCTCGTCGATTAGAATGGTGTAGGACTAGATAGAAAAAAAGTGCAGCTTTATTTTCTTCAGTGATTAGTCTAGATTTTGTTTAGGTGATCACGGTGGACATAGAAGAGTGGGGGCTCTTTCAGCAACGTTGAAAGGGTAACGCTACACCTGGGGCACCTTGCCGCATATAAATATCCGATTACTTCGTGATACTTTTGTTGGAGCTACAGACAGAATGGTTCCAAGAGCACCCTTTTTAGATGCTCGCTTTCAACGCCAATTACAAGGCTCGTTGATTAGAATGGTGTATGACTAGATTCGAATAGAATGAGAGTGGAACATAATTTTTTTCAGTGATGAATCTAGATTTTGTTTAGGTGATCACGGTGGACATAGAAGGGTTGAGGCTATTTCAGCAACGTTAAAAGAACTTGAAGTGTGTATACACCTATGACACATTGTCAAATATAAATATCCGACTACTTCGTTATATTTTTTTTGGAGCTACAGACAGAATGGTTTCAAGAGCACCCTTTTTCGATGCTCCCTATCAACGCAAATTACAAGGCTCATCGATTAGAATGGTGTAGTACTAGATTCGAATACAACAAGAGTGGAACTTTATTTTCTTCATTGATTATTTTAGATTTTGTTTAGATGATCACGGTGGACATAGAAGAATGGGGGCTCTTTCAGCAACATTGAACGAACTTGAACTGTGTATACAACACGCTTGGAAGTCCTTGCCACATATAGATCGTCTGATTCAGTCCATGCCTCGCAGAGTTAGAGAATGTTACAATAATCGTGGTGGACCAACTCATTAACACGTTTTTGCATTACATATGCATAGTGTAATGCTTGTTTTTTTTTTATATAAATGGCATAAGTGTAATGCTTGTTTTTTTTTTATAAATTTCAAATGCCGTTGAGATGTAGGTACCTACCTACATAAAAGATGTAACGTAAATTCAAGAAAACACTTTTTACACAGAGTTCAATTTCTTTTGTTCTTCACTATACATCATCTGTGTAACTTTCGTCGTCATCTTTTCTCAAAATATTTCATACCGATGTTATCGTCCCATCCAACTGACAACAGCCGAAACACTCCACAAAAAAGAAACGTAATTGTTTGACTAATTCTACAAATTTGTGGGCACCCTATAAATTACAGCTAGCGCACAGGTAAACAAGACGGGCATTTTTCTGAATGAACTTCGAAGCCCGGGGCCAAGTCTGCGGCCAGTCACACACCTTATAATTTGGCAGGGGTGGTGTGGGCACCTGTGGTCTTTAGGCGCCTGCTCTGGAGACCTTGGAGACCGCCCGATCGCCCATCGATCGTTATCAGGATCGTCTCAAGCCCAAAAAATCGAATAGTATAAAAATCGATTGGATATTTTGATTTTTTGGATGTTTGGTATTTATGGAGAGCGCTTGAAAGTGTCAATATTATCGACAGTAAATTTTTTTTCTTACTTTGGAAATTAATTCCAAATCTATCAATTTAATTTTAAAGCATGGTTTAATTGGTTTACTGGGTGACAGAATGGATATATAAGATCCTCTTAGATATGAATTAACGATGTAACAATTAATAAGGTCTTTTTTTTAATCAATAAAACATACTTCCGGTTTGGCCAGAAGTCCATTCGAAAATAATGGGAAAATGATCAAAAACGCACTGAGAGAAAGTATCAAATCATTTTCACATTCTGTTTGCGTGAGGACTACAAGTTCAAAAATCAAAACATTTTTTCATTGCATTTTTCATTGGGTCTTCGGTTTACTAAAACTTGTAAAAGTACGTTTCTTTAATATATATACAAGGTGTTCTAAAAGTCGACAATCAAACGAAATCAGGAGATGGAGGAGGTCATTTACGAGTACAGTAAAAATAAACATATATGTGATTATCCTATTGTTGATGGTTCAAAAGTTATTTCAAAATTTGTTTGCAAGATTATTATTTGAAAACAAGTTTTCCGGTAGAGGTCAGGGCTAAGGCAGCTGGTTTTCTAGAGGTAAAACTTGGGTGGTAAAATTGTATTACTGATATTATTTAATTTTTTAGATATTACATTATAATAATTGTTCATAAGAGATATGAAATGGTCAAATCGAACAGGATTTACTTGTAAAAAAACATTCGTAGAAAAAATACGTTTAGGAATAACCCTAATGTGTTACGACGTTAGAATCTGCATTAAATGGACAACTTTTTCTGATAGTTGGTCAAATTCCTGTACCTAGTAATTTTTTTATAGATGCACTAGGCATTTTCAGGGAAAAAATACAAAGGACAATGTTAAAAATAGCCGATTTTTGGTTGTTAGGGGGGGAACGCATGTAGCCCAGAAAAAATGATTGATTGCTGTCAAAAAAATGAAATATGACCCCTGAATACTTCAAATGGCTGGGGAAATGTTAACTTCACCCTAAAACGGTAAAAATCACCCCAAAATCGCTAAAAATACTTGATAATTTTCTGTTTTGGTCAGATCTCATATAAACCACAAAATAAATAACAGTTGGGGATGGTTTAAAAATAGTAACATTAAGTCTTCAAAATATGAAATCGATGAGAAAATATCGCTTTCACCCTTAAAAAATATAAAAACTACCCCCAAATGTCTTATTTCCGATTCCTAAAAAATTGCAGATCTCGGGTGTATCCTGGAACGCTTGAAACCCAGAAAAAATGATTGAATATAGTCAAAAAATATATGAAATTACTCCTTAATATATCACATGTTTGTGGGAAAGTCTATTTCACCTCTAAATATAAAAAAAAACTTGTAAACTGCTATAGCCCATCTATTATATCTTTTGACTTTAATAGAAAAACTTTTTTAAAATGTCCAATCAATGTCCAGTCAATGTTGAAGGACCAGGTTAAAATGATTAAAACTGGTTCAAAAATAGTGAAAGACGTATTCAGTACATCAATCTGACTGGAAAATTGTCTCTTTTCACCCCTAAAAAATAAAAAATTTTCGGGGTAAAATTGACATTAACTTAATCACTTGATATTTTAAAAAAACTTGTTATTTTATTTTTAAATCATCCCGAATATCATTTTTTAGTTTATAAGTATTTTCAGGCAGAAGACAAAAATGAGATATTTTTAGCAGTTTAAGAGTTGTTTTTATTTTTAGGGGTGAAAAGAGACAATTGATGTACTGAATACCTACTTCTTTTACTACTTTTGAACCAGTTTTAATCATTTTACCTGAGTCAAAAAGTCCTTCTATTAAAGTCAAAAGATATAGGCTATAGCAGTTTTTTTTATATTTAGGGGTGAAATAGACTTTCCCCCAAACATGTGATATATTAAGGAGTAATTTCATATATTTCTTGACCATATTCAATCATTTTTTCTGGGTTTCAAGCGTTCCCAAGATACACTCGAGATCAGCAATGTTTAGGAATCGGAAATAAGTCATTTGGGTTTAGTTTTTATATTTTTTATGGATGAAAACGACATTTTCTCATCTATTTCATGTTTTGAAGACTTAATGTTATTATTTTTAAACCATCCCCAAATGTTATTTGTGGTTTATATGAGTTATCTGACCAAAATCGGAAAATTATCTATTTTTAGCGGTTTTGGGGTGGTTTTTACAGTTTTAGTGGTGAAGTTGACATTTCCCCAGTCATTTGAAGTATTCAGGGGTCATATTTCATGTTTTTTGACAACAATCAATCATTTTTTCTGGGCTACATGCGTTCCCCCCGAGCAGCCAAAAATCTGTTATTTTTAACAGTGTCCTTTGAAATAACATTTGAACCATCAACAATTGGATAATAACATATATGGTTAATTTGATTGATATCCCTATATTAACCCTGCAACTTATACCAGGTCAGAAGTTAATACGGTCCTGATTGTTATTGCTTTCCTCGTAACTGACCAAAAGACAGGAACACTCATAAGCACTTAATGTTGCCAGATAAGACCACCCCAGCTAATTAGGGTCCCTTATCGGACTCACACCCACAATGGTCCTTATAGCGAAGGGACGCCTGGTGGTGTAGCTTCTATTTGTCAAAAATTTATATAATCATAAGGTTCTCCAAGTGCAGCGAAGCGCTCAGTTGAAATAAAAATTTCGGCAGTCTCTATGTGAAAATATTTTGGCAGATATTCTTCTTCTTGTTTCAGAATTAACGCAGTTTACTCTTATGCAAGGACTGTAAGAAATTATTACAACTTTTAAGTAGTTCTGAAGAGCATCGGTTGCCAAGTTATCCATAAGTTTATTGTTTGATTAGAATTTTAATGAGACTATAATTTTGATACAAATTAGTAGAAATACTGTGGTTTATCATTGACTAATGAGTATCACATTGGCACATGCTGATGTTTAAAATTAAATAACAGTTGATATGTGTTATGTGCCTTTAAATTTAAGTTAATGTAAAATGATAATTAGGATTTACCACTAATAAGAGAATCGACAAAGTTGAAAAAATCAATACCGAACGGATACCTATAATTAAAGGGACACTAGCTTTTGATTCTTTTTACGTTCTTTGCAGTAAAAGAGGAGATTACACGTCATCATATTTCTTCATTACTTAGACAATATCCATCCTATAATATTATATAAGAGAAATCCCAGAGATCCTCTCAAGTATCAGTACGGGGAAGGGATGGCCTACGACTTAATATTATTTCGGTAAAGAATTTTCGTTACAGACTTGAGTAAACCCAGTAATAATAAAATTGCAGATTAAATAGGTGCATTCAAATTTATCCAAATAGGACCCGTGACCATCGCTCCTTGTCAATTGTGGCGCCCCATATGAACCAAATGTATTTGTTTTCACATTTAAATATTCACTGCTACCTCGAAAGTACTCATACTACATATAAACTTGATTGCATTATTGATTTATTATTGAAAATGTGTGTTGGCTTGAACACCTTTAGTGCTCTGTATCTCAACAAGGGTGCAACATTGAACTAAATTATTTTTAGTTTAATCGACTTACTTTGACCACCAGATTTACTGGTATAGTGTATCCATAGTAATAGTAATTTTGTGGTCCCTTCCCGTCTACGTCAAAACCTATGTAAATGTTGTTCACTGATTACTATATCTATTCGTTGGCTTAAGTATAACAAATACTGTGATTGTAAACAGGTATTCGTATTTTGAACAGAATCACTAGCAATCGAAAGTAATATTCACTTGGTCCTTGCTATCAAGGCCGAAACCTAATAATAATAATAAATAAATAATAATTATAAATTATATGTAAGTTTAATATCTAGTGTCTCCAATAGAATCCGGATGTAAGCCAAGAACGCGCATGTGAAACCGAGAGGTCATAATCTTGACGGGACATATTATTTTTATTAATCTTGACTGGACTAATATTTTTTTAAATTTAAACCCCAATTTTCATTTATCTAAATAAACACCTTGTAGACGAGCTGCTTCCATATTTTAAAAATCAAATAAATACAAATCTGATATTGGAAGCTTATTGGTCTGTTGTTTCTTTATAGCTCTTCTTTTAATAATTAAATTAAATATTCATTTTCTACAACTGTCTAGATTTATATAGACAATTAACTATATGTCATTTAGTTATTCAATTACTTACTTAAAGTGACATCAGTGACCTAGACTAAAAATAACGCATTTGAGAGCCACATCGTGAAAAAAATACTAGCAATTACTTATAATTAAAATTTATTCATCGTCTCAGTAAACAGTTACTAATTTTTTTGCTCCCTTTAATTAATTCGTTTTTAATCTCTAGTTATACACCAATTAAGACTTTTAAATGTTAATACGTCGTTAAAATTGGTAACCGGCCGCCTAGAAGTAATTTCCTTTTGCATAATTAAATGCTCTAAAAGATTCCATTATTTTAAACTAAGTGTTTCCCAGCTTTAGAAACCTCATTAATATTATACACAATTTTGATGGAAATATTACATTTACTTAACGTGGCTTATTACTGTTTCAAGTTGAAAAATTATGATATCGTACTAGGAACTGAATACAAATTCATTTTACATTTCGCGATTTTAAAAATCATATTTACTACAATTTTAAAACTTTTTATAATTAACTCCCTGTTTAAAATTTTGATGTAAATAAAGTAATATTCCACATGAATTTTATGGAAAACTACAACTGCTAAAGAAGTTCGCAACAGTTTTAATGCAACGATTTCTTTTTATACATATGCTGCTTTAATTCCATACAGAATAAAGGTTAAGTCCTGCACAATTTACTTCTCCAGAATTCATAATTTACTACTCAATATATTTCTCACTCGTTTCTCACATTTACTGTTATAGGCAGAAAAATCTAAAACTGCCACACACTTTCGGATACGTACAACTCTAGATACTTAAAAAAAATGGATTAAGTGTATAAGATAAATGTGATTTTTCTCAGCATTTCCCACGAATTGATTTATTTTGTATTTAACAAGGTAACCCAAATGACTGTGTTTAAATTATCGCTTTAAAATTTAGATTCTACATTTTAAAATTTTACATTTATTATTGTACATTACTATACATTAGACATTTATTATTACTGAATAAATGTTATCTTTAAAGTATGGCATTGAAGATGATCACATATTTTGTAACTTAAATTTTTAGATCTCTACAGTTTTAGATAATCTCTTATTTTACTTACAAATTGGGATCGATAGTGACAAATGATCAATGAAATCACAAACATGTGATCTAATTGCAAGTAGGGTTGCTAATGTCAACGAATTATAGGCAATACTATGAATTGTGTCGTTTTTGGTTATCGGTGTTGGTTATAATTTTGATAATCTAGATAAATAAATGTCAGTGTAACAAAAATGTTTTTCAAATAATGTAAATTTTTATATTCTATACCGTGTGTGTAAAGCTGACATCGGCCAGTTATGAAAAAGGACAAACAGAAGTGAGACGACAGATAAGAAGCAACCGCACACGCATCGAAGGTAGTGAGGGAATAAGACCAGCCCTCTCACCACTGTACTTGTTATTAGACAAAGAAGTGTAGTATTTGTCCTTTTTTACAAATGGCCGATGTCGGCTTTACACAAACTGTATACGTTGTAGTAACTGAACACAATTATTGACTAAATGATGTTTGTCACCTTAATTATACAGTCGGTCCACTTAAAAAAGTGTTAATTAAATAATAAAGGAGCTATACTTCTTATGAATATTTTTTTACAAATATCACTTAAGCATTTTTTTATACACTGTTTTGTTTTGGTTCTTAATTTATTACAATTTATTTTTATTAATTAAATAACTGATTACATTACGATTAGCAAATTTATTGAGACGAAGTAATAACACTGACTGCCTGACACGTTTTTTTTACACAAAGTTAGTAGCTTAACAGTTAGTACCTACTAGTTACTAGCTTAAGAGTTTGCTAGCAGTAATAAAAGGTAGGAGCTGAACATCAAATGTTTCTAGTACGTCACATTTTTCAGTGCGTCACATTTGACACAAGTCAAGCAAAATAAAAAGAAGGGGTACTTATTGTACCACAAATATGTAAGTTAATGAAAGATGAAAATATAGACCCAAAGCTGAATACCAAAGAGTTTGCCAAACTGAATTTCACTGAAAGCTGTAAACTTTAGTCAGAAATTTAGCCTACAAAGAGATTGGATGCACAATGTCGCTCTAGAGGTATTTTCTTGATTTCTCCTCCAACTTTGGAGCAGTTGGCGCTTAATAGGGTGGGCGGTTCCACCAGGATGTGAAGAGGCATGAGGAGTGGTTTCAAGGTCGTTGGAGTCTATACACCATAGACATACGTCTATGGTGTATATTGGATCTAGATAGTGATGAGTGTATGTCTATGGATGATTCAATCTGTGATTGCTGATGGCTTTTTGAGGGGAAAGGATTTGTCTTCCCATAAGAAAAACAGTTAAAGAAAACAGGTATTTAATAAAATTGCCGCCTGAGTTATTATTTTATTTAAAATAAACTTAAAAGACTTTAACAATTTTGACTAATACCCAGAATACGATTAAGTTGAAAAATAAAAAAAAAATACTTACATCCATGATAAATTGCAAAGAACTATGCCCAGTTTCTTATGGAAAATGGGCGATAGAGACATTTCAAAACCTAGCTAGAATTGAAGGACATTAAGAAACTCCAGGTTTCATTGTTCTAATTCGGGTCCCTTAGGTCGTTGAGCGTTCCAAAGTCTCCTATTGCATATTCATTTTTAATGTGTTCAGGGCACGATTCCTGCGGTGATGGTGGTAACGGATATTACCAAAATCTTTCCAAGTAACGTATCTTAGATTTATTTGGCGCTTTCTGTTGATCCGACTAAGTCCTTGGAGGCATTTGATGCAGCCATGGCAGAAAATATCGGATATTGTTATCATGACAGCGACGCTTCTGGAATCCTGAGGGGGAAGACCAACGAGTGGAGGATATCATGATGGTGGTGTGGTATCTGGGGTATGGGAAACACCTACAAGAAGACGTGCAAGCATCTGCAGAATCTGCCGAAGACTGACGAAGCTAAAATACAATAACGCCCTTTCTTTCCTATATACCCAATAGACCCAAGTAAATCCTTTCGTTTTAGACTCAGATAGTGTCCCCCTAATCACTGACATATAAATTATTATGTCTCCGTTGTGGTCAAATGTGCGCGTTTTTCGTTCGTTTTAACCCTTTAACGCCCAAGTGAACGAGAAATATCATCTTTTGAATTTTGCCATATCTAGTTATTCTAACCTCAAAAATGAGAAAATTAAATTGTTCTCATTGCGTTTTCTTCAAGTACACATCTCGAGTGCACGTTTCTATTGGTTTTTGAGTGGTACAAAGGACGATAACACAGCTGAAATTGCGATTTAAAAAAAAGAATCTTGAAAAATCGTTATTCTTTAATAGTTTTTGTTAACAATTGAAGGTTACATCAATCTTTTTGCAAATTTTAACCATTCCATTCGAAAGAGCGATCTCGACAATATAGGGATACATGGTTTTAGTTATTTTTTCTTTATTTTTTCTATCAGTAATATGAGCCTCTAAGTTCATGTCTCTTGACAGTGCACTTGGGCGTTAAAGGGTGAACTAATATTACTCTAAAACCAGATTTGTTAGATAATTCCTTTGGTCAGATTCGTTTTCGAAGCGAAAATATGTGAATCAGGAGATTATTAAAACTAAAGGTCTATCCTATTTACGTATACTAACTACTATGTATGTAGACATATTTTTCGAAAAAAATTCTCTAGCATTAAATATGTTAACTTTTAATAAAAATATAAAAACGATTGTTACTGGAGACTTTAATATCAATTTTACAACCGATAGCAGAGATAAACTGACTCTTTTAAATATCTTCAGATCCTTTGGCTTCAACCCTTTATTCGAATGTCCAACTAGGGGCTCAAATTGTTTAGACAACATTTTCCTGAATTTTATTCCAGAATCATCTAAGATGGGTACAATCGACACACATTTTTCTGATCATCTAGGATTATACTTAACTTTTTTCTAATTCTGTTAGAAAACAAACACCTAAGAAAATACAATTTAGATCATTTAGTGATATCGGTCTTTTCAATTTAACTAGACACCTTGAAACAGTTGAATGGAATTTTATAACTAGCAACACCTTAAATATACAGGATAAATTTGATATATTTATCAAAATAATTATTAAAAGTATTGATACATTTTTACCTATTAAACAGAAAGTTGTTACAGAAGATGGTTCTTTTAAAATCAATTGGTTCACTAAAGAACTTGAAAAAAAAGAGAGAATTCATTCATATGCTATATGATATAAATATACCCTTAACCTGAAAATTACCAAACTTATAACTATATAATACATATTAAAAAGATCCCTTTAAATTATTAATAGTAAAACAACAAGTACCATCGGGTAATATAACGGCTGAATTTGAATTTAACAGTTATTTTTCTAATATTGCAAATGATCTAATATCATGTTTGCCCAACAGTACTAACACTTTTAATCGTTACTTAGATAACAAAGTTAATCCTGCAGAAGCTGAGTTGTCCTTTTCCGAAGTGTCATATATACAAATACTTGATGTAATAAACAATTTGAATAATACACATAGTAAAGATGCCTATGATATAAACATGAAAATTTTACACGCGATAAAGCACATTATATTAGTGCCTTTAACGAAGTTAATAAATCAGTGCATAATGACTAATGTTTTTCCTAATGCTCTAAAAATTTCCAAAGTTATACCTATCCATAAAAAAGAGTCTACTGATAATCCTGAAAACTATAGACCAATATCTTCAATACCAATTTTTGCAAAAATATTTGAGGTGATTTTGAAATTACAAATAACAAGGTTATTTAGAACATAATAATATTTTGAATCAAAATCAGTTCGGTTTTAGGAACAAAATGTCTACAACATTAGCCATAAACTCTCTAGTTGAGTTTATAAACAAGGGATTTAAAGACGGTCAATTTGTCTATGCTAAACTCCTCTATTTAAAGAAAGCGTTTGACTGTGTTTCTCACGATATTCTAATTAAAAAACTGACATTTTATAAATTCAGTCAAACCAGCATCGCACTAATTACTTCATACTTGGCAGACCGTTACCAATTTGTATGCTTTGATTATAGGAAATCAGAACCACAGAAATCAAGCGATCTTGGGGCTCAGTTTTAGGTCCTACTCTCTTTCTAGTGTACATAAACGATTTACCGAATGTAGACCCTATGACAAATTTTATTTTATATGCTGACGACACTACTATAGCCCTCAGAAATAACGAAATTAATAGATTGCTAACAGATATGTCTAGAACACAATCTATCACTGATGATTGGTTCAAAGATAATAAATTAACAGTAAACCAAGGGAAAACAGAAAATATAATATTCACTTTAAAAAATCTTGACACCGATAAAAGCGTGGAACTAACAAACTGTATTAAATTCCTGAGAGTATATATAGATAACAAATTGTCTTAGGTTATAGAGATGACTGCAAAGAAATTTTCAAGGAATTAAAAATACTGACCTTACCCTCCCTATACACACTTCAATGTTTGCTACATATTAAAACTAATTTACATCTATACAAGCCTCGGAATCTAATTCATGAACATCTAACCCGAAACAGAAATAACATTGATGTGGAATACCTACGCCTAATAAAAACCAGAAATGGATCAAATTATTATTCGGTAAAACTTTTTAATACACTACCCAGTGAGATCTGAAACTTAAATTTTGACCAGTACAAGCAATTCTTTAAAAAAATTCTAACAGAAAACCCTCTATATGAAATTAATGATTTCTTTCTTTTGGATTTTAGTAACCTACGATAATGCTAAAACCTTCATTTCGACTAGTATTGATTTCGTTTTTATATATATATATTTTATTTTGTACTTTGTGTTATTTGTATTTTATTTTTGTATTCTTGTTATTTTTATTTATAAAATTCTACAATTTGACCTGTGTAAACACTACTAAGTGTATAACACCAATACATTATTTATTTATTTATTTATTTACTACTATATGTACTTTGCTTGTAGACACAATTTTCCATCCTGTAAAATTTCAACTTATCTAAATGCGCACGTACACCGTGCATCTACAGCCGTAAAAGGCAATTTAAAAAGTACGTATATACAAATATAACCGACCGACTCGAGTTCATACATAATTTAGATGGAAATTTAACACAAGACTTAACTCTGAATCGTAAAACTTGGGTATTGTAAACAAGGCGAGCGTTTAAAGAGCGTTTCCGCTAAACGAGCGCGTTCATTTATCTTAAGTGCGTTCACTGAACAGGTAATGTATGCGTCGGTTAAAAAATACAAAATTGCCGTAATGAGAACAATTTACTGCTAATCGTCGGGGGATCTTCATCAGGAATAACTTAATGAGCACTAAGGTTTTTTTTTTAATGAAATTTGCATTGTTTATAAGTAGGAACATGCACATGGGTGCACTTAGATATGTGGTAAATTAGAAAATTAATAAGATCAGTAACTATACAAAGTAATAGAATTTGTCGAAAAGTGCCGCGGGTTTATAGGCGTAGGCATCATAATACCGGGTGTCCCAGAGATTTCTGACTCATTTTGATTGTAAATATCGTTTTACATATTTATTTCATATTTGATAATTTTGGACTTGGCATAGTTTGGCTTTGGGGTACAGATACGTATATTTAATGTTTTTAAAGATTTTGTCTAGTGTTAAATTTAGATGTAGAATTTGTGACAGGTGTAAACGTTGCAAACACAAAACTAGCATTACATATTTTTAAAAGCTAATCCGACCATACTGAAAAACTGAAATTCATAAATGTACGTTAATTGTTGATTGACTTAGTACCTCAGTTTATAACTCAACCTTGTTTGCTGTAACTTCTGGTGGGTTACACGTTCATATTTTGCAATTTTTTTCTTCAGTCCACAATAATAGATTCTAAATTAAGTAACTAGATTTAATTTAATCCTGCGCAGAAAATTGTTTTTTTAGAAATAATTAAAAATGTGTTCCGCTAATGAAAAGGAAATTAAAGTTTAAGTTTAAAAAATGTAAGGTATGTTAGATCCTTGAAACAATAATAATGAAAGTTCACGGTAACGTATGGTTTACGACCACCTTGCTCCTCATTCTTCGCGGTATTAACGGCATTTCCCGCATTTTTATTACCTACCTCGCTACATTTTATACTGAAATAATTGCATCTTTGGGCAATTGTTGCGAGCCAAACGCAATTAGTGGTTTGGCTGCATTTTTATCGAAATCCACAACAGATGTTGTTTTGCATTTTTATAGAGGCCGTAATTAACTAAAAAGTGCACTAACAATTTGCTCCGCGTAAAAATAATGCAATTTTTTCAATAATGGCCGGTAATGACGAAATTAGCATTTAAAATTTTACGCGAAAACATGAGTTTTAATTAAAAATAACCTGTAGTCTGGGTATTATTTGAAATAAAAAAATGTTTTAGGATCATCAGACTTGCATAAAAATTACCAATGTGAAAGTACTGGTTTTGGTTCGAGTTTTACTTTAAGTTTAATATATTCTATTTAAGTAAATTTACGTTGCTCATTTATTAACTCGTTTTAAATCAGCGTCACAATATTGACAAAACGTAATATAGTTCTAATGGAAAGAATATCCGTCCCCCAAAAATAAATAAAATGTTTATCTATATTTTATAAAAACTGTAATACAATAGCATTATAGGCAATATTTCATATTTAAAAAAAGTGTACATTAGTATGGTCCATTAAGAATAAGAACACGTTTTTTTGGATGGCTCTTTTATAATGTCATAGTACAATTTATTTGTTTTGTTTTCCATAGTGATCAAATCGCCCCTCACGGCCAACTAGACTATTCAAAGTGAAATAACAGAGCTAATCCAAACAGATCTAAAAGAGCTGATTCAAACATAGCCATGTTATATAGAGACATCCAATAAAAAACGTCATCAAAGTTGACCAAGAGAAAAAAGACGTATTTCTATTCTTATTCGAATTTATAACCTTATCTACTTGTCAAAACTGTCACATCATATCATGTCATAACTGTCATCATATGACACAGCTATTGTTTATTTTACAAATTGTGACAGTCACTTGTCAAAAGTTTGATATAACCGAAAAGCTTAGACATGACCGCTATTTCTGTCTCTCTCGTTCATAGCCAGAGTTGATGACGTTTTTTTTGGATGTCTCTATATGTGTATATTGTTGGAATGTGGAAATTAAATTGATTTTAAAAATGTAACAATATATTAAAAATAATAAGTTAACCTTTTTTTTTTATTTTGCGAACATCTTTTGTTTTTCTGGTTAATCTTCTGGTTAATAATCATCTTTTTCTATTTTTTTTTAGAAATATTTTTTAAAGAGGGGGGGGCAAATTGTAATGAAGGAGTATGTAGTTTTTTAATTGTTATTAACTTTTTTTATTTCAATGTCGAAAGGTAAGGTATTACAATAATTAATTTTTTAATAATATAGACATTTGATGTATCCAATGCCTTCAGAATATTTTTAGGGGGATGCAGTTTCAGAAAATAACATTTTTTTAGCAACAACGACGTCACAGTTTTCAGTATCCTCCAAAACTAGTGGATGCCTAATTTCGTTGAAAAATACAGTTTATTAATATTTATTTTTCGGTGTTTTTGTTTATTTTAGCTTTATCTCACTTTTTCGTAAAAAAGTATTTTATTTACAAACTCCTTTGCTCATAAAGAAATATAATTAGTCTACGGTAATTTCGTTTCAGATATACAAGGTACAAATTGATGATAGTTTGGAAACGATTAGAGGGCCTCTTGTTCATAAAAAATGGCTACTAATGAAAGTATACATACTACACAAAGTTTTGTACAATATTGGTAAGTAATAATTCTTAGTCATTGGTAAGTAATATCAAGGTTTTTATTTATTTTTGAACTTTAATATCCTTAATTGTTAAACTACTAAAAAAGATAAAGAAGCAATAGCCGTCCGTTAGTGAAATATTTTATGTTTTTAAAAACACTTACCGTGTATCTAAGTTAATTTAAGGTCCTAACGCTAAACGTCTGGCAATAAATAAAACTAACCGTGTAATGTCACATTGCATTATCAGCAGAACGTCACATATATCTGAATTAAACACGCATTTATTTAACTTAATCCAAATATGTGGAACCTGTGGTCAATAGACAAAATAATCTCTGTTACATAATTTATTGTACTTAAATAGATACTAGCGGATGAACGTATAATTCTCATTCACATGCTAGCGGATTTCAAAAAACGTGTAAAAGATAAAAGGCCAATTAAAAATACATTTAAATATGGTGGATGACCATGCAGGTAGAATCACCTGAGTGAGTCTAAAATACTATAGATACATGGTGGACCAGATAAACAACTTGTCTTAATAGCTAATAATAACTCAGTTCCCACTAAATGGTATCTTAAAATTAAAAACAGAAATTTGTTACTACACCATTAGAAGAATAATGGCCTGCAAGGTATCTAAAGAATATTAAAAACCAGTGTTTTATTGCTTTAAGAGACAAAATTTGCTATTTGTCATATTAAGGATCGAGCATATATAATTTTAAAATTAATTTTGGACAATAGTAATTAGTAAGCTTGGCAGAAATGAGTCATGCCACGATACACACGTTTGCCATCGTTTGTTATGAAATTATAACACACTCTTCAACGTATTATATATAGCGGAGCTTGTACAACAGCATCAGCTATCACTGGACTACTGAAATAAATACGAGTTGAGGCCACCTCCATCACATCGCGAGTTTCCTATGTGTTGCTTTGCCCTGTGCCAACTTTATTAATTAGGTATAGGATGTACCTGTATTATAAAAACATTCATTACCCGGTAACTAACGTGCGTTTTATAATCCGGATTTTGGATTAAAAAAAACTACGGATAAATATAAAAAGTGTATCCTTTAATTAGTATCTATTGTAAATATGTCGTTGAATAAAACAAATGTGTACAGTAACGGAAAACGTTGACTTCGTGATAATAACTGAAAAATTCGGTGTGGAAGGGAACAGGCCACGCCTTGAGCTCCTTGAGACGGGTGCAGTTAATTTTGTACAGTTTGAACAGACGAACAATACAACGCGGATAGCTAAACAAAAGCATTTATGGGTGGAGCATTTGCACGTAAACGCTTGGTTGTTTAAAGATGTAGAATGTCAACCTGTATATATGACAACATTTGTTTCTAAAATGTTATAATATAAATCAGTCAGTCAGTGGACAGTCAGGATAACGAAACTGTTGGACACCGATGTTTTGTTACGTTTGTGCAATTTGTAATTAACTAAATACATGGATTTGATGAAATGATTTATCCCTAGTCAAGAATGTGAAGAAGAACAACTTAAGAAAATAATTATATCAGTGTGTCGTGGATAACGATGAAAGTCTCACCAGTGTAAGTGTCCACCGGTGTTCATATTCATGTCAGTGCCCAGATGATCTTTCAAATTTGCCTAAAGAACTATAGTTTAACATATTTTATATATGACATACCAGAAACACAGGTGGAAACAAATATGAATGGGGTTTTGTTCCAAAAAACTTTTAAAAATACCCAAATGTATCAGTATTATAGGCAAATCAACTCCTAAAGAAGATGAACCAATTATTTGACTACAATTATGAAGAAATAGTCAACTGCTATATTTTTTGTATTTGCCAATTTATGATAACCAGAAGTAACAATCACTTCCTACTTCTGGTTAACATAATATTGAAGAAATTTTGATTGCTCGCCGTTTTAAACTAAGGGAACGGCTTTATATAAACAAACTGAAGATAATAAACCATATGTTACCTATTTACCTTTAAACATCAGGTACCCATGTACAATATGATAATGTTGATGCTTAACATTATCGTTACTGGAACATACTGGTCTTGGGTCATATTAAAACAATTGTAGAGTAATCCACGATATAATCGTGCTTTGATGAAGACTTAAATACCTAACTTGAATATTATTGTGTGTGCATTCTTTGGAATAATTCAGGTATACTTCAATCCCATGTAAAAAGCCCAGAAATTCTATGGACTGTTGCTATTTGCTATACTTTGTCTGATGAATGTTTGCGTGTGTATGAAATTAGCTACGACCTATGTTGGGTTGCTGCATGCATTATAATAAGCAAGTTATGTATGTTTTCGAACCGCTGAGAGTGGCTGAGACATACGACCGATAAATTCAAGCAGAATTAAAAAGAGACGACGATATGGAAGCTGTCGTAGTGATAGTCAACGGCTCTCTGACATTTGAATTCAGTGGCGTTATCGTGTTTTTGCTTTTTTCATTATCTTTTACTTTATTTGTGGAGTTATTAGACAAATTCCATTGTTATTGACACGGTCTAATTGTTCTCTTTTATCGTTCTTCTTGTTCAAAGACTTACAACTAAGAGTGAATATACAATCGGTTCTTATAAGAACTAACCTCAAAATGTCTGGAAAACGCTTAAATTCGCAAGCAAGAGAGATTGTTGCGAAATTGCTTAATTATTTCATGGCTGAAAAAGAGAACTTGGGTCCTTTAATTTCTGTTAATGCAGTTCAGCAGGTAAATTAGAACATACTCATCTTATCATATGCAATTTCTCAATTTGCAAACTTTTTTCAGCGTGTTGCGGATGCTTTGGGCATTAGTTTGCGTACGGTTTGCAGTATCAAAACATCTCCTAAAATACCTGAAGCTTCAACCAACATAAAATACAAGCCTCGATTAAAATCAAAGACAGATGATTTACCTGAAGGCCACAAAGTGGAGGTTCGCAACGTTATATACAACATGTATGCTGAAAGTAAGGAATAAACGATTTTAAAAATAGCATGCAATTACTCATACCCTATTAACTGTTTTAGAAAAACATGTCACACTTAGAATTTTGAAGGAGGAACTCAAAGTAAAATGTATCCTTGATGTAAATATTAATACAATAAGCAAACTGCTTTCAAATATAGGTTTTAAATATAAACAAGACGATAACAGAAGAGTGTTAATGGAAAAGACTAACATAGCGCTGTTGAGATGTGAGTTTTTAAGAAAATACATGGTAAATCGAAATTCTAATAATTCTAGACAGTTGGTCTTTTTGGATGAAACTTGGATATTCACAAAAGGAAACCAAACCAAATCATGGCAGGACGAATCAAAGAAAAGTGTACGTAAACCAGAAGGATACGAAGGCAAAAGATTTATTGTACTTCATGCAGGTAGCAACAAAGGGTTCGTTGATAATGCCGGATTGATTTATTCCACAAAATCAAAGCTCGCAGATTATCATGGTGATATGAACGCAGATATTTTTATGAAATGGCTAGAAGAGAAATTGATTCCAAATTTAAAGGAACCCTCTTTAATCATTATGGATAATGCTTCCTATCACAGTATTCAAGTGGAAAGGCAGCCTACAACTTCGTGGAATAAACCTCAAATAATTGAATGGTTAGAAAAATCAAATATAACATATACTAAAGATATGTTTAAAACACAACTTTTGAATATTGCAAAACAAAATCAGAAACCAACAAGATACAAAGTAGATGAATGTTTACAAAGAAATGGTCATGAGGTATTAAGATTGCCTCCATATCATTGCCAATTTAATGCTATTGAAATGATATGGGCAAATGCAAAAATTTTTATAACCCACATATTGGTGAAGATGGATACGGTGATGATAAAGTGCTTGCTATGTGGGAAAAATCTTTACAGAAGTGTACTCCAGAAGTGTGGTTAGGTGTTGTAAAACACACTGAAAAAGTAATTGAAGAATGGTACAATAGGGAGCACATATTAGATAATATACCTCAAATAATTATTAACGTTAACGACGACGAGAGTGATTTGGATAGTGAATAGTCTGATGGCAGTTGTTAAAAGCCATTTTTTTATATTGATTTTAAATGTTAATGAAATATTTATTAAAAATATCATATTTATCCGTACATCCTGTTTCTTATTTATTTAAGTTTTATTTAAATATTCATTCACAACATTTTTAATTCCTATAATATTCTGTAAATAACTAACTTTTTAATAAAAGGTTACCTATTCCTAATTACACACTCAATTTTCATACTTATAAGCTTGCTCAACTAGTGCAAATTGTTGTATTTTGTGTCAAAAAACATCATATTGAATGCCATTCCTTATCTCGTTTTTTTTTTGTAATTGTTAAATGTTTCTTTAAATATAAATATACATTTGACTCTTCTTGCTCATATTACTGTGACAGATTAATTGCTTATATAATACGGATTTATTATTCTTGAGAAACACTGGAACATAAAATGGAAGATAGATAATGAATCTCTGTGTAAATAATATTGTCAACACATTTTCAATGTAACCTCACTCAAGTGTCAGGTCTAACAGCTGTTCAAAGTATTTGGTAAGTAACGCGTTGCCAATATCATAGATGCAAAAATCTAGTTAGTGACAATAAATTATTTAATGAAATTATGCTTTTAATCTTATTTGTTATAACCATACTGTTATTTGTGAAAAATTTATTGCTATATTGTGCAAGATACATTGTCATTTCATGAGTATTTATGAATAAAATGATTTTTATATTTTTTGATTGGTTGACGGGCGATGGATGAAAGTCAAAACCCCTATTTCATTTTTCTTATGTATGTCACTGCTGAAGAAAATAGTGACCTTGAATTGATTTGATTCATACGATTGTTAATTATGACGCACACGCAAACATTCATTAGACAAACTATAACAAGCTCGATCCAACTCAATGTTCTTTCTTCTTCACTACAAAACGGGCACCGTTACTTGGTCCGCCCTGTAGGTCCTTCAGCGGTCGGTCTGGCGCCTGGTTCCTTGTCCCGCATCTGATTGATCTGACTACGATTTGTCCAAGCGCTAATGTGTCTCATATCTCTTTTCCCATCTAAGTATCGCGTGGGCTCACTACACCGACTGAATATCATCAGTTCATTACTTTTATCTATGAATTATCATGAAGCCTTTGTTGGATCGTACTCGCCTTAACCGTTTCGAATCAATTGTGAACTCTGAATGCCCCGTTTGATGGGTAATTAAGGATCGATGACGGTACACGAATCGCCCACCGGATCGGTCTTGAGAGAGATGGGTTCGGAGACTTTTTTTTATTCAGGCTAAATCGCGACTAAATTGAAGAATCTTTGAGGTATAGCCACAGGAGCAGCATCACAATATACTGATTTTAATTACTAATTAGAAAGTCCAAGAAAATGATAGCTTAAAACCGTGAATAGATGGTTTTGTATATTTTCACCTTGCTAACTATTTCTTGCTCATTACTTTGCTCATTACTTTTTATACAAACCCTGTATCGTTTTTAAAATCTTTGTAATGTTTTTTGAAATATATAAATATAAACTAAATGCCAGATGACCCCATTAAACCCCATGATGTGCATATGAGCAAAATGTGATCTCGATTTGTGTTGGCAAAATGTTGCATAATAAACTAAACACTTGGTGCTTATTTTCGAAATTTAGATGCAAAAAGTGGGTTACCATGTGTTCTTGCGATATACCAAAAATGAAGTGGGAGTTTACGGTTCAAAAAAAGTTTGACGGTTTTTCCAGACCTTAACGTTATCTGTCAATTATTTAAAAAACGGTAAAAACTTTCTACAGCTAGGTTTTAGTATCAATTATGTTACAACATATATAATCAAACTCAAAATTATGTGTTTTTTTTTATTTGTAAAAAGCATTTAGGGTATTCAATTTAAAATAAGAAGGTAAATCGCCCCCTGCAATGTTTAAAAAACTGTCAGAAAAAGGTGCAAATATTGTTTACGAAACAAACGATTCTATAGACCACTTAGTACGCACTAAAAACTCACCCAGTATATTATCATCGGTAGACATCACGTCCCAAAAAATATAAAAAGTTTTTTTCTGTGGGAGTTTACTATTCAAAAAAAGTTAAGACGGTTTTTCCAGACCCTAACATAATCTGTCAATTTTCTTAAAAAACGTCAAATATTTTCAAAACAGCTAGATTGTAGTATCCATTATGATACAACATGTATCATTCAACACAAAATTATGTGCTCGTTTCAAATTTGTAAAAGGTATATAGGGTGTTTCATTTAAAATAAGAGAGTTCTCACAGGTGTATACAAACATCCTGTAGATTAGACAATATTTAAAAAACTGTCAAAAAAGGGTACAAACAATTTTACGAAACAAACGATTCTATAGACCAAATACGCACTAAAAACTCGCCCTGTAGATGTGTCATCGGTAGACATACATGTTCCAAAAAATATAATTTTAGTTTTTCTCTGGGAAAACAAGTTTTTTGTTTGCAATTTTTTTTTCCAGTGTAATCTTCGTATTTTTGTTGACAAATTATTTTAATTACGGGCGTGTCATTAGTCATTACATAACCACATTTCGGGTAAATCAGCAACTGTCTACACTGCGACCTGACTCAACCCGCAAAGAAACGAACTGATAAAGTGGAATAATGGAACGAATTACGCGTCCACTCCGTGAAGTCGGCGGAAACCTCAGGTGGACGTGATGTTTGATTGTTCAATTCCGAATCCCATCACGGCAGATTTAGAGATATAAGACCAGAAGTCTCGGACCGACCGAGAAGACATTATAACGAGATTATGTTTGTTCGGCGGGTGAAATACAGTTGCACGTGAGTAAATCTTGCGGTAAAGTGGTAATGCCACTACCGCCCGCGACTAACAAATATCCACCACGCTCCATCCACAGCTCGCCATACCGGAAAATGTATATTTTTTTCCGGTATTTACCGAAGGTCAACAAAAAGGTACAACCACCAGTAGAAGCTGTGTAAAAACGTGTGATAATTATACGGAAGAAAATTGTTATAAAAAACTTATCGGTTTGCCAATTTAGCGATTTGCCAATGGTTAAGGTGAAACATAACCAACTTTAACCCTATGGAAATCTTACATTTTTGCATATTCCTCTAAAACTGCCAGGTCAATTTAAATGAACTTGAACTCACGAAAAGTTAACTCGCCTTAAAATTTGCAACGTTGTTGACCTTTTTTCTGAACATTGAATTTTTTTCTCGCTAACATTTTCAAAAACTGTCTGCTGTATCTAATGAGGCTACTTTATATCCACAAGAAAGTTGGTTTCATTTGGTACATTTGGTGGCGAGAAAAGTTCATTTTTCTCTGGGAAAGCGTGATTTTTCAGGAAAGGAAAACAAGTCGTTTTTTGTGATTTGGGCTCGTATTCCAAAAACCATTTCTATAAGGAAAATTTAGTGTTTGAGGTTTTTTATGCAGTTTCTACATTGAATGACGAAAATAAAATAAAATGCTTCTACCCTTAAGATTAAAATATGAACGGTCTGTTTAGAAATCTCTTTAGGTGAAAGTATACTACAACATATGATCGGCACTATCTGAGTACTTAAACGTCATCATTATATTTTGAAAATTTCATTAATATATATTTTTGTTCGTTTAAATTTAAAACAAAGAAATACGTTAATATATTCGTTTGCCGTTTCTGTTTTAGGACAAATAATCAGTCGTTAATACCTCACTACCCTGTATGTTTCTGATATATTCAGGCACCAGCAAAGTACTGATAAACACTTCCCACCGCCTTGCGTTCGCCAGATCGTATCCGCAGATTACCCCGACCCCAAAATGGAAATGAAGTTATCTAGAATGTACCTAAATTGATATTTCTAATCGTTGTCAACGCTAACGAAAATCTTTGTCAAAATGTTTATATTATTCATATCTAATAATAAATAACTCAGGTCGGGCCATTCAATTAGACAAATTATCTAGAGACCGAAACCAGTATCCCTGGCCTTCCACTATCGACGAACGTAAAAACAAAGCACGGAATTTTTATCTTCTAAACACAAAACACATCAATATTTCATCTTAATCTGGAGTGTCATAAGCGCGCATAATTTTTTAATAATCACGCATTGGTCGGCCTAAAGGCACCCACACAGGTTATAGTATATCTGTTGATTTGCCTGAAAAGATGAACTTTACAGGTATATTGAAGAATATGTGTTTACAGCGGCACAAGATGACCAAAATAATAATCCAAAATCGTTTCTTTATATCCCCGCCTCTCAATTATCGCGCATCGGCGAGAGAGGAAAGTATGGTTTTTATGTAGCTATTCTTTAAAAGCTTGAAGTGATATTATGGTAGAAAATTGAAGTAATTGAAGGTATTCGTGCAAACTTTCTTTTACAAGAAATCTTAAAGTTGCAATTAGTCTCTTGTGTACACAAATTGAACATATCATAATAGTATCTACGAGTACATGTTTTGTATGTTAAGCTTTTGGGTTATATTCTCCATTTTTGTTAATATGACTCCACTTTTGTTAATAATATTCTTTTATTAAGTAAGTCATTCTTTACACAATTTTCCGCGGCTTTCCTTCATGCTGGATTCCATTTTGAATAGAAAATCTATCTCCACCATCCTGGAAACCTCTATGTTTCTTCTAACGTGTAAGACGTAGATTTAAAACTGCTCAGGTAAATCTGCACCACTTTCATTTGTAGTTAAACCGTAACGTGTGTGGCCGCCTTTATAGGTACGTCGTTCTCCTTCGTCCTCTGCCCTTCTCTCTCGAATTAATAAGATAGCAGCGCCCGCGTACCGAAATAATGGATTAATTCGGTAGCCGGGGTCGGGACGGATTTTTTTAGATGCTACCGGACCGGCTGAATTAATGATGTGCCGGACGGGAGCTGAGAATTTAATCTCGGGCTCGAAACGGACACTCGGTATTAAATTAGTCGGCGTTCTTAAGCTGTTTCATGTTAATTTTGTATTAATCATTACTACTGAGTTAAAGATCACTAGTAGAAATACCAATGCGAGAAATAGTACACCGGTCCATGCGGATTTTATGCCTGGGATTTGTGTATGTGATTATTGTAGATTGACAATAAACAGAAAAATCACAATTTGACGAAAAAGTTTGCTTTTGCAGCCAGGAGAATGTAATCACAAATTTTAAGAAAATCTAAGATTTTTTAGTTGTGCAGTTGTTAAAAACTTAAAATAAATATTATTTGTATTTGTTTACTAATGGAGTAGAAGAAGGACGGTCTGGATATAAAATTGGTTTCGCATTCTTGCATTTCCGTCGTTTAGCTGGATTCACTACGCAAAAATAACAGTCTCGAACATTGTCTCTCGCTTCCTGCCAAATTCTCGGTCTGAGAATTTCATACTTTTTATTTCGACTTTTTTTCGAAAAATTCGTATACAGTATGTCCCAATAAATCATACAACCAAATAAATTCTAAGCCACTAAACAAAGTTAAATCATCAACAAATAAAAAAGTTGTTCAATGGATAATCTAAACATCGTAGTTAAAGTTAAAATTAACCAAAAATGTCACGTACGTATATTTTTTGTAGGAAACTTTTTGAAAATACCTATTTTACTCTTTTAATTTTTATTTATGCATCGCACTGATTTTTCGTCCTATGATTCTTTCTTATAACAGTTGGGCCGGGATTAAGCGGTGTTGGCCTTTTAACCGAAAACGTTTTTTTATTTAAAATAATTTACTTTAAAAAAAATACACATAAAAACTTAACATTAATATTAAATTTTTTTATTTTTATTTCGTAGGCACTCGCAAAGCTGTACATTTCTATTTAACTGATATTTTATATCTCGTGCTTTAATCAATTTACCACATATACGATATGTCTCCGAAATAATTGTAAATAAGACCACAACTGGTTTTGTACTCCTTCCTCAATCGCTACCGCATTTACGCAGTAATGTCATAATGTCGGACAAATTCCTGAAACCATAAACCTAAAAACCGAAACTATAAAACCTAATTTCTGATAGTAGTACATAAGAGTATTTAAGATATCGCAAGTTGAGATCTTAAAATATCGAAATTATGGAAAAATAAAATTACTGTCGATGACATTTTGCAAACCATAACTTTTGAAAATTGTTTTCACAAAATGTCACTCAACATTTTCTGTTAACACACTTATACGAAAATAGGTAAACTATATAGAAGTCTCTGCAATCCTGTCATTTATTTATAAATCCATTGTTTTGAAATACAATGTTTTACAGACTAAATAAAATAATCTGTATAAACCAAGTAGGTCTTAGTAGCATCATATCACCTAAATAAAATATTACAATATTCAATAAAATAAACATATTAGTGACTTAAGGTAATTACCAACGTTATCTACTTCTTAATTTCGCGATGTTTTCTCCTTATGTGAAAGAGCAATGAAAACCATACTCGTGTCTCAGTAGAGTTGCCAAGTTTGTTAGGTGAGACTGGAACCCTTTTAAACTCAGTAAATATCTCATATTGCTCTACTCTACTAGTACTCATCAGATGCCATTATCCAACGTCATTCATCAGAGCGAATTTTTGAAAGAACTGATCGCAAACTGGTTAACTCAATGTTGAATGGACCTGTCAATTTCGTTAGATGGCACTCGAACTTCCCAGCAAAGACTCGTTCTGCTACCAACCGTCAGATATACAGAGAATGTCTTGGCGCCCAGATCGGTGCGAACCATACATCGCATTATTTAATTTTAAATTTAAAATGTATTAAAGAAATAAGATTATACGTGGTCTTTTTTGAAGTCGATCGGTTTTATGAACTTTTTACCTATACAATATGTATATGCAACGTTTAATCAAACTCGGAGGGAAACACTTGCATCACTTTCATTCATCAGGATTGCTCCTATATAATTCGATGGCTACATCCAAGAAGTCTAGAACTAAGGAGACCGAACTGCGGCTTTTCGCTGTATAACGCGACGGGCTCGAATATGTCCGCCTCCAGAGGCGCTGTAAACAGTTGTGTACTCTGGTTGCTACGGTATATAAACAGATATCTATACGTATACCGTGGTTCTGTCCTAATCTGTGTGCATTAGAGGTTAGAGTCCGTGTGAATGTCCGTGGTGCGAATACATTTGACAGACGCTCGATATTTTTTGTTAATTTGTTGTTGTTGAATATTATATTGAATCTACACAAGTAATGTCTTTGCAATTACAAATTTTCGCAATGATCAATATGAAAATGTACTCAAAATATTTCATGTTACGTGCTTCAACGTTAACAATACAACAAAGGAAAATATTTCGTTTCATAATTATATCAGTAATTTGAAATAATGTCCGGTTATTCGGACCGCTTCTTAAATCGCACAATGCAACACAGCACTTTTGAACCATATTTATTTTTGTATATATTTTTGTTAAAGCCAAACGGCATGTAAGCACCCGCTTTGACACCTTAATGATAAACGTCATATAAAACCGTAGCATGGTTTTCTATGATAAACATTCACATGTGGACCGCTGACCGTTGCTCATCACGTGACTCGAGTACATTACTGTTTACAGCGCCTCCTGGAGGCGGACAGATTTGATCCCTACATACCGAACGAGTTCGGTCTCCTTCGTTCTAGTCTTCTTGGCTACATCAAATCGGATAGAGGCAACTTTTTTCGAAAAGTTACAGGGAATTTCAATGTTCATATAAAGATCAGGTAGTAGAAATAGGATTTTGCCATCTGATTTTGCGGTAATGTTATATCATCTGAACTGAAAATGATTATTTTGTGTTTTTGTTAAACAGGCAATTGACGACGTGAACCCGGTTTGACTTGAAATTGACGTCCACCAGTGCCTCCAACATGATTGCCCCAATACAGTACCCAATTAATTACTAACTATAACCATATTTATATGCAACATTGTTGTACTAAAGTAGAACGTGTTCCGTTTCCATGCAACTCAGTGTCATGCAAAAATTGCATATTGCAAATCCTGAAAGATTGTGACGATTCGTTTTCTCATTAAAATTACAGCAAAAAAAAAATGTTTATACAAAAAACTTACTTTTCCGCAACACTGAAACAATCGATGCGCGCTTTCTCCGGTCACGTTGTCATCGTGTGGATATGATGAAAACTTATAAAATTGGTTCCTTCTAAAACTCTATAAAACTACTTACCAGTTATTTAGTAGGTATTAGGTTTCTTCCTTGAATTTTTTCGACATTGACCGTTTGTTCGTGATTCATGTCTATCGTTTTCGTTTGCTTGTAGTTGTTTGCAACGTGAGATGCAAAAATGAGGTTGAAAATTTCTAGTTGACCCCATTTTTGAAATCGACGAAGAATTATTTTGAATTTCACACAAACGATTATGAGCAACCGATCTACGTCAAAAAATTGCATATTTTAAAAATGGGGGCTACCTTCACGGAGGTGGCTGAAGACCCTGATGACGGTCTACGACTGTAGACCCTCTGAAATCCCGAACGAGGGACATCTGCCTCAATAATGCCCAGATCAAAAATGACTTAAGAAATCGCAGGGAGCAGTCCACGTTTCGCGTTTGCCTGTGAATCGTAGTGTAAATTTGGTCGTCACAAAGTGAAATGAAATTGGCTCCGGATTGTAGATATGTTTTAGTATGTAAATCCGCACCGCAAGGAGCCAGATCGGTCCCAGACCATGAATAGCAATTGAAGTGTTCATTCGCCTCCATCAAACCCAACACTTGACTGCAAATTTGCTTACGCCATTGTGCCGCAATTATGAGGATATCTGAAAAATTACGCATCGACGCCTATAACCGGGATATACCGGTAATGACACGGTACTAATATTTTCGTCTGCTGACTCTTCTCATGTCCTATGAGAGCTACATACCGGGTGACCCAAAAGTTCTGGAACGGCCGGGAATTTTAAAAACCATATATTAAATCGAAATAAGGAAACATTTTGTTGAAATCCTCTAAACTTAGCCAAAATTAACCCCCCTCCCTCTCTACATGGGTGGGGTATGGGACAATACAATTTCAAAAGGGTATTCCCATTTTTTAAAATATCTTTAGACATCTCATACAAAAAAAGAAAAACTTATATCTGTGACATTTTTTTTCTAAAAACGACCATTTATTTAAGTGCAGATTTTTATTTTTAAACAATGCAAGGTGCTACATACATATGTCTAGGAATTGGAAATTATCTTTGGAAAAACTCTTCATGTTCTAGGAAGTTCTCTTCAATCACGGAAAAGCCAATCAGCGCCCCTAAATCTCCTTGGGGGTAGGGCGAGGGCAATTTTCTTTAATGGAAACTATATTTGTTACAGATCCATAATCAGCATTTCGAAATACGTAGGTTTTGACCGAAACATTTTTTGCAATTCGTGACAAGCGATTTCACTTGGCTAATATACTTCAGAAGAATACAATGACGTTTGATCAGTCAGTACCATTCAGTCTTCCGGTACTGATCGGTCAGTACCAATACTGACTAGTTTCTTTTGCAGCAGGTAGGAGCTTCCATATGACACATAACTTGTCGTTTTACAATTTTCCCCTTCTCACAATTTCTTCTGACTAGAGTGAATAACATCTATATATGCAGTAGATGTGCTATTTTTTTTTGTGTTTCGAGATTTCAATTATGGGCACTTCAAAGGTTGTCAATATTTCATTAGTTTCATTCATCATCGCTAATGATAACGTTCTTAGAAGTAACAGACTCTACATTCTGAGTTTCAAAATGAAATAAATCTTTTCTCTCTTAGCCCACGAGACAAATTTACGACATTTGCAGTGTTCCTCAATTCATTATTTATCGATATTTCATTTTCTCGTTCAGGAACATTCTAAAACGATGTAAAAAGGATAACCTAAATTTGATCAGTCCAATATTAGAGATATCAAAATAGCCCAATTTAAGTAACTGCCGTTCTGTTTATAAAATAAATCATAAAAGTGGTAAATTAGTAATACCATACTTTTTAGGGAAGACATTTTAGCATAAAATCTACTGCTGTACTGATGACTTTTATTATAGGCAATTATTATACGTTCTCCCATTTGAAAAAGAAAACTATTTTTGCACAATAACACAAATCCGTTAGATTTTTATGGAAATTCTGTCAGTGTCTTCTAGGAGTGTGAAGAGATTAAGTTGATATATTTTTTTATTTCTTTCGACACTGGTATACTTATTACTTTTTGACATTTAATGGTTAAATAATTGGTATAAGATTCTAGTTTAGTTACTTGAGATTGTTATTGTCTTGAACCATGGTTGTGTAAATAAAATAAAGGTTTTTAATACAGTTGTAATAAAAGAATGTAGAAGATTTATTTGTAATTAGAAAAAAGTACACTTTTCTGAGTAACATATAGTCAGCAAGATATTAAATGCTAGCAAATAATAAAATAAACATCTGGCAATAAGATTTCTATAGTTAAAAAAGTGGTCGAGGTATTGATAATATCAATTTATTCATTGTTAGTACGTGAAAATTGATTAATGGACTAAGCTACTGTAGGTGAGTATCTAATAAGATCATTGGATTAATTCACTTGAGAATGCAGACCAATTAATTATTGGTCCTGGTCAGTAAAATATATCTAGCTTAAATCACTCATTTTATTTGCCAACATAGATCATGTATATATTTAAAATTTCGTATAAAATTGCTCCTTTAAAGAACCTCGTTGTCTATTCCAATTGGAACCAATTTATTGACCACGAATTCGTGGAGATAACAATTTTGAAAAAAATAATTAGGTAATCCACATGGTTTTATTCGATTTTATTTTTGTTTGCAGTTTTCCTCGTGATCTACTTTTTACTCTGGAGATTCTTCATTCCGGAAGACGTTGACCTCTAACGTGATTCATTCGACACGTCAATTGATTTGACAACCGATAAAAACTTCCTGCGTTTGATAACAGTCTCTTCTAAAATTATCTCATATCCTATTATACTTAATATGTTCCGTAATTATACTTTTACGTAGACCAATAAGTTCGGTGCAACCGAAACTATTCAGAAAAAATTAGGTTAGTGTACGTGACTCATAAGTATGTCGGGTATGCAAATAGACGATTACCAAAAGAGATGAGAAACTGAAAAAAATAAATAGACGAACAGACACATACGTGCGGTATATTACAGGATTCGAGTTAATTGCATTTTACAATAAGTATTCGGATACTGGTTAAGATGTAGATTTTTTGCTCCATGTGCTGAATACATAGTTGTAATCGCTTTTTCAGGATATAAGTAATTTCTAAGTTAATTTAGAACGTATCTATTGGTCCAAATTTTTTTAAATAATCGGGTCTGCAATATATGCTTATGTGTATATACAGTTCACTCGGTTATCCGGAATATTCGGAATCGGACTTATTCCGGATAGGCGGGTTTTTAAACCTTTGCCAGTTTTATGTTAATTTTGAAAATAATATATAAATTGAAACTGAAACAATTTTATTTTAATACATTATAAACGTCGAAAAAAACTCCAAAAATAAAAATATAAATATAAACATAAACAAATAAATAAATAAATAAATAAAACAAATGGAAAACTATAAAATCGATTAGATCGATAAAATCTATAAAATCAATAAAACAAATAAAATCAATAAAATAAGTAAAATTAATAAAACCAATAAAATTAATAAAATCAATGAAACTAGATATAACAATTACTCCTAATTGATATTCGGGAAGCGGTATTCGAATGTTTTCGGTTAATATGGCGGATGGTCATTTTTAATGATGTTTTGGATAATACGACGTTCCGGATAATCGGGTTCCGGATAACCGGGGGGTATACTGTATTATGCAGAATTATTAGTCCATATAAAAATGAAGTAGATATATAGATTAATCAAATTTAGTAGTTAATTATTTGGTGAACAGGAAGAACCTCCAAGGAGGAAACTAACACTAGTCGCCAAATATACAAAATCTCTTTATTGTCTTAATAAATCTTAAGATGCAAAACTAGTATACAATGTGTGTAAATTAAGTAATGAGACTCGCGACGTAGCGCCTGATCTAGCAACACTGCGGAGACGGGACTTGGAAGGGCGGTAGATTAACATGTAATGCACCTTCAGTACAAGTTTGAACTTGTTAGAGTCTTTTGTTTGTTCTTTGTGACTGTAGCCGTAAACCGGTTTTTTCTAGTGTGTTTTAAAAATGAGTCACATTAATTTTGAGCAACGGTGTGCTATCAGGTACTTCAGGTACGCAACGGACACTTCTGCAAAACTTCAACACGCCTACGGAGACATAATTTTTTTTAAAAGCCCAGGTTTTTCGGTGGTTTAAGGTTTAAGGCATTCTCAGAAGGAAGAGTCGACTGAAGATGAACCACGCAGCGGAAGACCTTCATCTTCAAGTACCGATGAAAATGTCGATAGAATACAGGATCTTATGTATTCAGATCGTCGGTTGACGACAAGAATGATTGGAGAAGAGTTAAATTTGGATCCAAACAGCAAGAACAACGGGATGTTGCATCACGACAATGCGCCTTGTCACACAGCCATTTCAGTAAACGAGTTTTTAGTCAGTGAAAACATTACTATGGCTCCTCAGCCTCCTTATTCGCCTGACTTGAGTCCTTGTGACTTTTTTCTCTTCCCGAGATTGAAAAATCACCTCAAGGGACGTAATTTTGGGACCATAGAAAACATTCAAACGGTCGTAACCGACCAGCTGAAGGCTATTCCAGTATATGAGTTCCAGCACTGCTATGAGGAATAGAGGAGCCGTCTCCATTGCTGTGTAGCTTCCCAAGGAAGTTATTTTGAAGGCGATAATACTGAATTATAATTCCATTCGAATAAAAAAAAATTAAAAAATCAGTCTCATTAACTAATTTACTCACGTCGTATTCTTCCTCCTGACTCGAGTCCAACCTCACCCAAATATTTTGCATGCGAGACTAATGAGGTAAAAATACAACAGACACATTTTATCTGAAATGATTCAGGTTTATGATGGTATACAGCGTACTCTTTTAGACTGAGTGTGTAGCTATCTCAAATTGGTAACGCATGAATAAAGATGAAATAGCTTTATTGATCTCCATTAATACATTACCGATGGCAATAAAAATTAAAGACCGCATTAACATTTCGAAAATGGATGTTCGGACTTTTTTTTATGGAAAGCTAAGCGTATCGCGTATTTAAATAAACACCTATCCGGGCCTTAACGGCCCATAAATTTCCCAGCGAAAGGCCAGCGCCAGACAAATTCTGGTCCGTTAGAGCTATCTCATTTCGAAAACAGACAATCGACAAAATACGTGTATCGATAAGTATCGATGATCCATCATGTTCCGCGTTCGGACAAGGACGGCACAGGATTTTCATTCAACAGACGAGGACGGGTAGTGGGTCCGAGGCTAGGCAGTTAAAATTAAGGTATCCCGAACACTGAGGGGACAGAGATAAGCCGAGACAGGTTGTTTGAAAGCTCTTCGGCGGTATTAGATAACGACGGGTGGGGGCGGGGGCTAAGGAGGCCTGTTATTTCGGTCAATTAAGTTATATTTTAACATCAGGCATATATCTAAATGAGAACGATAAATTATTGGTTTATTGTTTTTTCATAGTAGTAGTGGAAAAGTATGTTGATTATGAGGAGAATTCTTATTATTACAGTTTTATCTTTCACTTGTGCATCATGCTTTTTTGATGTCATAGAATGTGTCCCAATATGTATGGAATAATTATGTTTTCTCTACATAGAAAATGAAACATATACAGGTTGGTTAACTGAAACCATTCAATAAATGTATCAGAACTTGTGGAAATTACTGATATTTGAAAATTTGGACTTTGGTTAATAGTCCTATGACGAACTTGATGGAAATATTCTCAAGATATCAGTCACGAAGTCAGCATCAGCTTCCTGATTAATTCCTTATTTTAAATATAATGGGGCCTTTTTTATTGAATATTTAGATTTTATCCACACTGTTCTAGGTAGGTTTTCATTAGGTTTCCTAATACCTAGTTTTTACCGTTTTTGAGTTATTTCGAGTGTATTGTGTTGGTCATTAGCACCGTACCATTTGAAACTATCTGTGGTGGTATGTTTAAAAAATAAAGTCGCGAAGATATGGTTAGTAACCTATCTTCGCGACAATGGTTTTATTGTTTATTATTTATGTACAGGGTACTTAAAGCAAAACTGCCATTTAACGCTACTTCAAACCATCCAAACCATTTTTTAATACAATTCTCCATATTTTACTTTATACTTTGGGGTAGAATTAAATTCTGCATTGATCTCTATTGGCATTCATAATACATCAATTTAATTTCTTTTATTACTTAGCGTTTTTTTTTTAATATATGCTTATAACTTCGTAAAACTAAAGTCGTTTGGGTTTTCAATAGTATGTCATTCAGATCGACGCAGAATTTAATTCTACATTTTACAGGTAAAATATGGGATTTTGTGTTTATAAAAATTGAGTTTGGATGGTCTGAAATTGCGTTAAATATTAGTTGTATTGTAAGCTTCCTGTATATAATTGAGAAATTATAAAATCATTGTTACTAACCACAGTGCTAGTACTGATAATTTATATTCTGAAATGATGGCTACAGATAATTTCAATTGTAAATAACATGTAAAATCTGCAATATGCAATAAAAAAACAATATTCCATTTAAAATAAGGAAATTGATGCTGACTTCAGGAATAACCAGATATACAGCCATCTTGAAAATATTTTAACCAAGTTCCTATTAGCTTAACTCCAAATTAAAAAAAAAAATCGGTAATTTCTACAATCAGTCACACTATATTTATAAAAAGTGACTCAAGTAAAAGTTCTCCTGCATATTATGCATATATCAGATAATTTATTTAACACTGAATCACTTGTTTTGAAAATTTGTAGTCCACGTTATAGTAATTCCCCAGAATTAATATTAAGGGGGAGGTTCTCATCTAGCGATCCGAAAATAAAGTGATTTCCTCTGATTTTTTTTTCATAGAAGGAAGTAAATGAACAATCCGTGTTTTTTGACGCTTATTTGATGAGTACTGAAAAAAATATTTTCCATAACAAATAATGTCATGCGAATAGTTTAAACATTTTTTTTGGTCGGGCTTGATGAGAAACTCCCCTTAAATAATAAGTACATAAAATGTTTCCTTAGTTTAAAGGGATACTAAATTATAATGCCTGTTAGTACCTATTATATTTTTAACGATCTGTTGAATTATTGACTAATCCTATGGGATTAGTCAATAATTCATAACACCGTGCGACAATATGATTTATGATAGCTGTGACTCTTTATTAATGCCACCTAGAATAGAATGAAATCGGTTTTGCCCGATGATTGACTCTGCAATAAATCTAGGATTGTCCATCAGTAGAGAAATCTAATTACCTTCATTTGAATTTCCATTGATTTCACGCATCATAATATTAGTGGTTTGTGACTACATATATTATGTATGTATGTGCAATCACAACCACAGAAATTGTACTGCTATAATGCCTACACATGTATATGAGGGAATATCAAATAATGGTGAAGTCGCCAGTTTACACAACGAAGTGTATCCTGACTTCTGAAAACCAGCATAATAATTTTTTTCACTGAAATAAAACAACGTATATATACATATATATATATTAAATTTAATAATTTAAAAAACTAGTTTTAGTGAATCAGGGATACAAGACTAGGCCTTTACTAGTTGGAGTGGTTAAAAAAATTAAAAAAAAGTTATATCGATATAACAAGCAGTATGACAGTTATATATTATATTCTCAAGGTTTATGATTCATATCGAATCAAGGTTCTTCGCGTTTTAGTCCCAAATTTTATTAGTTTTTATCCTTATAAGTTCTTTTGAGTGTTATTTTTTGTGGCACTTTCGTGTTACCGAATCTAAATACGTCCCTGGCATGCCATAAGCTGGTCTGTGTGTGTGTAAGCAAATGACATTAATTATAATTATGTGGATTTACTAAAACATTAGTATGAATCCAGATATCGACATTTTGTAATCTATTAGAAACGACGTTTAGTCGGTTGGAAAGATGAGAATAAGCAATACGTTTAAAACCAAAAACATTTTAAAAAGAAGTAAAACAAACGGCAAGTCATATACCGAATACTAAATTGGTTTACTGTTTTACGGGTTTGGGCGGTTGGGCCGGGGGGGCGTTGGGGGGGGGGGGGGGGGGGGGGGGGGGGGGTGGGGGGGTGGGGGGGTGGGGGGGTGGGGGGTTGGGGGGGGGGGGGTGTTGGGTTTTTTTTTTTTTTTTTTTTTTTTTTTTTTTTTGGTGGTGGGGTTGGGGGGGGGGGGGGTCTGCGGGCCGGCGGGCCTGCGGCCCCTGCGCCCCCGCGGGCGCGCGGCCCCGCCCCCCCTCTTCCCCCCTCCCCCCCTCCCCCCCTCCCCCTCCCCCCCCCCCCCCCCCCCCCCCCCCCCCCCCCCCCCCCCCCCCCCCTCCCCCCCTCCCCCCCTTCCCCCCCTCCCCCCCTCCCCCCCTCCCCCCCCCCCCCCCCTTTCTTTTCCCCCCCTCCCCCCTTCCCCCCTTTCCCCTTTTCCCCTTTTTTCTTTTTTTCTTTTTTTTTTTTTTTTTTTTTTTTTTTTTTTTTTTTTTTTTTTTTTTTTTTTTTTTTTTTTTTTTCCTTTTTTCCCCCCCCTTTAGTTTTACCGTTTTACCGTTTTACCGTTTTACCGTTTTACCGTTTTACCGTTTTACCGTTTTACCGTTTTACTGTTTATATAAACGGTTATGCAGGAGTACGATGTTATAAATATTTTTTATTGACCTTGCTTATTTTTTACTAATAAACATTCCATGCAAAATAGAGGCGGCTTTGCAGATTTAATAAATCGAAATCATTTCATCAATACAGTGATTCTGCCAAACATTTAAAATGTGAAGTGATAATAGTGATGAGTTAAACAAATTAAAATATTTATTATTGTTGACGCTTTGACGGAAAATGCAAATTTAATGAAATTATTCGTTTAAATTGATTTACGATGGAAATAATAATCAGTAGCAATTATGTACTATCGTCCATAAATAAAATGTCCTATCTACAATTTTACTGTTTTCTTTACTTCTCAACTTGTATTATCTATTGAAATATATTAATTACACAGGCACTTTTTTGCATTTTATTCCTCTTCTGGATGTGTTCCTCGTCAACATCCAACATAAATCAGTCATAAATATCCCAACGTCTTTGATATTGGAAAATAAACCTGGTGAGAACGTAGGAAGTGCAGTTTAATATTCATCAAACAACCTTGTTACCGGCGATTTCCCTCACGATTTATTCGTAATTTAGGATTTTCTTATTGCCTAAAAAGTTCTCGACGACTTGTTTGAAACTGCACCACGCAGCTCTTTCTGAATTGTTCATTGTTGTGACATATACTTCATCTCTCAACATATTTCTTCTAATTTGTGATCTATGAAAAATTTCCTCTTTCAACTTAGCATCCGAGATATCAGGAAATTGTTGTTGCAAACATACAGGATTTGAAGGTCCTAGATCAGTGATTTACGATTGCTGCAGTGTTAATACTTCCAACCTAATGTGGGGACGTGATTATCTAAGTATTATGAGGCCAACGGATCTTCCCAAAGTAATATATTCCACACTATACCAGATGGCGATTTAACATCATTTTCTGAGATTAGAAAACAATTGATACATGGAACTTAAATTCTAACATTTGATATCGATTCAGCAGCTCACAATACGTAGGAAAAGTATTGTATACAGGCACACAAAATATTGTTTATTTTGTGTGCCTGTGTTATTTTAATGTTGTTTAGTCTATTTGCAATGAATAGAGGGTGGGTGTTTTTACTTGGCAGGAATGTGAAAAAAACGATCACGAGCAAACTAGATAGACTAGTCAAACTAGATAGGCAAACATCTCAAATTGTAAAGTTTTACAGATAGGACATTTTCTTTGACGTAGTTGGTGGTCGTCGTTCTTTAGATTCCTTTGGCGTTTAAGCGGATTGTCGCTAAAAGTAATTTTGTTTTGAATTTAGAGAAGAACAATTAAAGATTAATAGTAGTTACTCTTTTTAAAACGATTGAGAAAAGTTTAAAATAACCATTTTAACTGTACTTCTATTGGGTCCATAATTAATTTAAAACCGTTGAGTCATTATTGTATATTTACGCAACGGTTTTTCTAAAAGAATAACATGTACGCTTTGCTGAATCGTCACCGGTCATACGCGTCCAAGGCCGCCCACAAATTACTGTTAAACTTCCAACATTTGTCGTATCAGCTGCGCGCTTTGTGGTGTATGCCTGTTAATCATATCCGCATAACGTGGGAGAATACAATGCGTTTAGGGGAAGCAACACTGCGTAAGTGCTACTTAATCCCTCTTTTATTGTGGAGAATAGGCTACACTCCATTAGCAATTACCATCGGGCTAAAAGTTAAGTACTAAATTATATGTTTTCTCTTGGAACGTTAATGCTGTTCGGTATTATCGAAGTGAGTAATACAAAAAAGACGGCTTATGGCGCAAAAAATTGAAATGTTATCCGGCTGGATCGCAGTTCAATATACTTTATTTCTTTATTTTATTCTCTTTGTCAGTGTGTTAAACGCGGACATATATATGCACTAAAATAAAAAGACCACACTAGGGTGGGCCAAAAAAAACTTTTAATTTTTTTCTTTAGTTACCATGAAAATATTGTTTAAGATGACAAAAAAATAAGCCCGTCAAAAGGGCAGCTCTTAATTTTAATGTTAAGAGGTGTCTCATCGTGATTTTTGATTTCCATTTTTCATTTAAATAACACGGGATTTTTTTTTTGCGTTCTAACGAATTGTTGTGTGTAAAAATCAATATATATTTTTGAAGGAAATTAAACGATCTACAAAAAAGGTCTGAAATGATTTTTCGTTAAGTCAACTCATTTAAAAGTTATTCGAGGTTAAAGTTCAACTTCAAATGGCATATGATGATTTCCACAATTTTTTATACTTTTATCACAAAATAATGGTCAAAAACATAAAACATCATATTTTTCGTGAGGTTCATTGAGTATTCTCTGGTAAAACGTTAAATTTTTTACGAAATACCAATAATCAGGAAAATCGATTTTTTTCTATACTTACTTATTAAAAAGTGGCACTCAAAATTTTTGTTTTACCTGAGTAATGACTTAAAAAAATTAATTATTCCATAGAAAATACTAAAAATATAATAAATGGCTTATTTACACTTGATCATTAAGCAATGTAAGACAATAAAAGCCATTTTCCAATAATTTTGCAATCAAAATAAATTTTTTTATTTTATAACATGTACATATTCACTATATTAGAATTAAATTAATTTTTTTTTGTTACAATTGAGATATTTTTTACAGTGATTTTTAACCACTTGCAATAAATATTGCAACTGTTCTTCATTTTTAGTGAGACATTTGTTGTACTCTTCTATCAATGCAACTCCTCTCTCTGCTACATCGTCAACGACGCTGAGACGTTTGCAAAATGCTAGGTTGTCTTGATAGCTCTCATCCTGTGTCCAAAATTCTACATTATTATCGAGAAAGTTAACGGATAAATCAAATATTTTAAATGTAATCAATGACTTTTTTGAAATAAAATCACTCATGTCTTTTGATGACAATGTAATTGTAAATGATGCAAAAAAAGGTGGCGCTCAGATCGATAACCACAGTGATTCTAGCTGTAAAATATAAGAATGGTTATAACTTGATTTTAAATTACAAATTAAAAAAACAAATTACAATTAAACATTTTTACAATACTTGAAATATTAAAATTCTTTTTCAACGCTTTTTATTTGAATCGTGCGAAATAACATAAGTTTTTCTCTACGAATTCGTGGAAGAAAACGAAAAAAGTGACGAAAAATAAGTGTTATGTTTTTGAGCCCTTATTTTGTGATAAAGTATAAAAAATTGTGGAAGTCATCTTATGCCAATTGAGGTTGAACTTTAACGTCGAATAACTTTTAAACGAGTTGACTTCGCGAAAAAAATCATTTCAGACCTTTTTTGTAGATCGTTTAATTTCCTTTATTTTTATTTTTACAACACAACAATTCGTTAGAATGCAATAAAATTCCAAAAAAAAGGATTCCCGTGTTCTTAAAAATGGGAAATCAAAAATCACGATGAAACACCTCTTAGCATTAAAATTAAGATCTGCCATTTTGACAAGATTATTTTTTTGTCATCTTGAACAATCTTTTCATGGTAACTAAAGAAAAAAAAATTAAAAGTTTTTTTTGGCCCACCCTAGAGCACACAGTATTTTAGAATAATTAAAATTCAGGCAGGCAAAATTACATTACAAATGGACACTGCGTCGTTTGGAATGGTGTCAGATGCGACAAAATTGGGACCGAAAATGGAATAGTTTTTCGATGAATCTAGTTCACAGTCCTGAGCTGTCCGACGCCGTCAGGGAGAACGACAAGAAGAGAGGTGCGTTGTTGTCTGACATATGGCGTCAGACAACATGGAGTGATGTTGTGGGGTGCTATAAGTTATGAATCATGAAGTACTCTAATACTTATTCGAGGCACACTTACACTTACCGCTCAACGTTACCTGACCGAAGTTGTAGATGTCGAAGTGGTACTATTCCTTCGGATGTTGCTAGGAAGCATATTCCAAGAGGATAGCGCCACACCAGACGTAGCACAAACTGTACTTGACTTCCTTGCTACAAACAATATTGTCTATGCCTCTATTGTCTTGGTCCGCTCGTTCACCTGACTGTCACTAATCGAACATGTATGGAACATGATCGGTCAGCGACTCTCCCGTTTTCCACATCCACATTTATAAGTGTACCCCCATAATTTGAAACACTTTACTACTTTCTTGTGTCCTACATATTGAATCAATTTTATTGCCCTAACTCACTTTTTTGGAGTTGCAATTTCTATTCACAGCAGTGTATAATACTGGACGAGACAGTTTCAATAATCTCTTGATGATGCGAACATCGCCGTTGAAATGCGTGCGCTGAGTGTATAAAAGTGTTTCGGTCATGTCGTTTAATTTTTTCAGGCATACATGTATCATCTAATTAAATGTGGAAGTAGTGATCCCTTAGAAAGCTTATTTTTAAACATTTTTTTATATCTGACGTTAAACCTTTTTCTTTCTAACTTTGAAATATATCTGTACACTTACGGGTATTTCTCAGATAGTTAATGTTTAAATCCACGACTTCTGAGACTGGAAACATTCCGCGAATTCTAAAATTGCCCTTTGATGTGCGCGCCGAGCGTTCCAGATTCGGAACGGAGGAGAGCGAGAGAGAAGGCGAGCGAGGTAATTTGTCGGAGGGCATAAATAATTCCGGGGCGATTTGCTCGGCCACTAAAAGGGCTCTATCAGTGCTCAGCGATCGGCACCGGAACTTGTATTCTCATGTGGCGTTCGGCCTTTCAGCACGTATCGGCTCGCTTTACTGCATTTACTGACTCACTCGCTCAGCGCGACCCGAGCCCCCCGTGACCTCCTCAAATCCACTCCGTTGTTCGCAGTCCTTTATTAGTTTACCCTTAAGAGCTTCCTTTCAATTTTTCAGTGCGCCAGCCGTAGAAGTTTATTTTCCGATATTAGGGAGATTGTATCGTCTTTAGAGTAGGTGAAACTTCGAAAGGGACATTTTTGTTTGGAAGTGTAATAGTCTGGACAGTTTTACAACATGCAATACACGGTGATCACTTGTAAGGTGTAGGGGAAGGTGGGGGAATATCGCGCACCTAACGTTGATATTAAGTTTTCTCACTATTTTATTGTCGATAGACTCTACAAACATGATAAATGATTTATCAAACAGTATACTGTAAAAGCACTAGACAATTATTATATAATATATCCTTAATTCTGTACAAGATGACATTATAGAAATAGTGTAATATGCGCGATTTTACCCAACCTCTGGGGGAATTCTGCGCAGGGGATAGGGTCAAACTGTGTACCATTAGAAATATTTGTTTAAAAAAAGAAAACTGAACAATACCTTTAGTAAATGAAATTTAAACATAACTGAAAATATACACATGTGGAAAATGGTTACAAAATTATTATTAATAACACTATTAAAAAAACTGGACGTTTTCGAGGAAAATATTAAAACTAAAAAAACATTTTTTTTAGTTTTAATCTTATCCTGAAGATGCCACCTTAGTTGGCGAAACGCGCGTCGAGAAAAGTTGTAGTTCGGTGTTTCGTGGAAAACGTCCAGTTTTTTGTTTCTACGCCGAAGGTTCCATTAGCCACTCCAATAATATTATTATTTTCGTTAAATAACTTTCGTTATATGGCAACTTCTCTTTTTTAAATACACATCACAATGATAATTATCTGCACTGTCCCATCCACTACACTCTGACTGTAATGTCCGAATTACATGTTCACATTCAATGCATACATCATCGGTACTACCGACTATATCAAGTTCGTCGTCATCACAGAGATTGTCGTACTCAATATCTGATTCCTCAGTCTCTTCTGGACTTCTATTATTTTTGCTTTTCGACTTATTTTATTTTTGTTATGTTTTTCCTTTTCTTTTAGAGTAATTTTTAATGGCGTTTTTGTTAATACTTGAGAATGCTGCCGCTTATTCCCGGTTCTATTAGTACCTTTGGGTACACGACGTTTTGGAATAGGCGCTAGTTCAGAAATCGGCGCATAAAAGGGAGTTGTAACTGCATTATCTACTACCTTGTTTTGTAAACCTGGAACAGCTTGGGAATTGCCAACTTCTGGCGTTACAGGCATCACAATCCACTTCGACTTCAGCTTCAACAAATAGTGCTCGAAATTCGTTTCCTGGTGCGAAATCTTGGGCAACAGATTTCATTGGGTTTAGAAGAGGTATATACTATATATATGTAAATTTAATGAGGTAATATCGCGCAGTAATTGCCTTGCGTGACTTTACCCCATCTCTAACGCGCGAAATAACCCCACTGCTACATCACAACACAAAATATGTTATAACCTGGAAAAGTAAAGCAAGAAGGCAAATTGTATTTATACATGCTCTAAAGAGACCAATTCACAACTTACTGCCACTGGGGATAACTGTTTAATATAATTTCAGTAAATGTAGCTTCACTTCTTAGCACTAAACAAATTAATAAGAAAATGGTACCATTTACCTACATCGACATGACAAGACGACCACAGAAAGAATGGGTTTATATATGTATTTTCCGCGGTTTGAGCTTAGTCCGCTAGACGACAACACTGCTTAAATGTGGTTAATATTTACAAGTTCTTTGCAACACCGATGCGCGGTTTTACCCTCTGCGCGATATTCCCCCACCTTCCCCTACTCCGTTGGGATCGTTTAAACTAAAGAGATAAAGGGTTGCTTAAATTACAAAAAAGTTTTTTGTAATCTAAGGCACATTTTATGCCATTGAAAAATATGAATAGAAAGTGACGTGCATCGCATCGTTTCCGAATGTGCTGAAAAAAAAAACTGAAAACTCGTGTTTTCCTGTCTCTTCTATATCTTTTTTATTACTGAGGAAAATGTAATACAATTTGGTATGATTACCAAACATCGGTTTATGCTGAATCTGTTTGAGGTTTCAAAAATTTTTTAGACCAACTAAATTCTCATGTTTTTATAAGCAAGTTTTGATTTTCTTATGGGCGTCATGTTGGATTTGAATTTGGACCCAACTGTGATATATCGTTGAAATCGTAATTGTATTCTCTATACAGTGGCATAAAAATCCAACATGACGTCCCTAAGAAAATGGAAAACTGTTAAGACCAGGTTCTCATCTAGCGACCCAAAAATGACACGATTTTCCAGAATTTTTTTCCATGGAAGGGAAATAAATGAGGAACTCAATGTTTTGATACTTATTTAATAGGTCTTAAAGTATGGAAAACATTTTTTATATTGAAAAATAATGTAATAATTATTGTTTATTTGTACTGAAACGTGGCAGCCTCAAAAAAAAGTATCCAAGCGGGCGGCACTCTGGCGCTCGTTCCTATCATGTGAAATCAAAAAAACCAAATATTTTTATTTAATATAAAGTCAAAAATTGAAAAAATGGCGGACATACAAAGTTTTGTGTCGCGTTTTCGCGCTTTTTTTTACTCTTCAAAGTGCCGTAAAAAATATAAATAATAATAAATTTAATCATTTTTTAGGTCCATCCTCCAGTAAATTTAATCTACTTTGAAATGAAAAAAAAATATATGTATATATAGCGATATATTCAGTAATTTTTGAGATATCGTGCCGCCCAGTTTGAAAAACACGACTTTTCAGGAAACGCGTTTAAAGTTTCGGTACACGAATTCTATTACACGAATAGTATTCTAGTACATGAATATATTCTGACATCTGGCAGCACTCGAGGTAGCTACACTTACCATGGACACCCATGGTATGGTAGTAAAGGTGGGAAATTCAAAAATATTACGGAACGCACGCGCTACCGCGTGAATTTAATTTTCTCCTAAAAAGGTGATCCCAATTTTCGCTATAATTTAAAAAAAATAATTTCGTACAAACCCTTCTGGAAATATATTCTACATATAATTAGCTATAAAAAAAATGCAAAAAAATCGAGTTTTTGAAACCGCTTGATGAGAACCTGGATTTAATAAAAACATGAAGGGCAAGTAGCCCTGAAATTTTTTTGAAACCTCCAATAAATTCAGCATATAGGTTTATATAATCGTACCAGAAGACTGGATCATTAGACGTACTACTACTATCAGTAACAACAATATACAATTGGACTAATAGTTACAGATATTCAGTGATTTTTCGTAACAATATTCAATTTAAATTATAACAATTTTCAACAGAATGATCTTTCTTACATTTACATATTTTTTGCATTCCATTTATTGACAAAAGCTTTAATTTTTTACCTTTATGTGAGAAACACACCACAGAGTGTCGTTAAAATATTTGCCGCAATTGAAGAGATTTAATAGTAGTTACAGGTACATCTATCTGATGATGCCTTTTGGTTTTAGCCTTGTTTGCAAAAATCCGTTTACTAGCTATCAATATCGGGGGTGAAATATCTGAAACACCTAAAATTCATATCAAAACATTAACGACCTTATTACCGCAAAAATATGTTGTTTCGTCCACTGTCAGACACGTAAATTTATTGCGCATGTCTTCTTTGACATTTTCCAAGACATGTTTTGATATGTCTTCTAAATATGTATGCCTACTAGGCAATGGAAAATCCGATACATGTTTGACAAAAAAACGTATAAAGTGAATATTGCCGACCACGTTCCACGAAAGGTTACATGATCAAAACATTATGCACAAATCAAACCAAAAATTCCTTTTTTTCTAACAGTACCACTAATATTTTGGTGATGTATATTTGAATCTAAATGTCTTTCACACTCTCGGCGTCAACGAAATATGTATCGACGATTGCAAGGAATACATAACATGTGTGATCCTTCTATTGTAAACTCCTCCTAAATTTCAATCATCTTTTTCAGTCTATTCACAAATGGTAACAACTGTGCCATTATTGTAAAAATCCACACAAAAATGTCTAAATAAAAATAAACATCTAAATAAAAATAATAAAGCTTGCCCCTCGTCTATAATTTCTTCTATAATAATTTGCAAACGATGTAAGACATGCATTTCAAATTTGAGATACCTACATGTGCAAAATAACACAATTTGCAAATATAAAAGTTTTTGGCTTATTCGATTGGGGAGTTGAGGGGGGTTAAGGTGGGTATTTTTTGAAAATAGATAAAATAAATGTTTTTAACATAAATTTTAATAATTACACAGTGAAAGGAGTGAACATTAAAACACTATAATAATATTTTACTCTTCCTTCTCCCTCTGTCCTTGGAGTACGGAAGGGGGGAACTAAAATAAAATATAAGAATCATATAAAAATTTGGGAAACTTATGTATAACCAAATCAAATAGTGAGTTTACGTTTTTACGTCTTTTTGTTGGTGGCGTTGTACATAGGAGGGGGAGAGAGTGGTTGTTTTGTTGTATATTATTTTCATTTTATGAAGATATTGTTGTGACGTGTCATTTTATAAGTTTTTGAGGAGAATTCAAATATCACATTATTAAGTCTCTACTCTCATTTTTACTTCCATATCTAAAATAGATCATGCATGTCAGAAAGATCATAAAGGTCACAGATAATACATAACAGTATTACACTTTTATAATCTGATGTTTTAGCGGTTTAGTATAATTAAATTGAATGTGGAAGTAGCTATTCCATTGGCAGTGGTTTTTATTCAATGTGCGCATTGCGTCAACCTCATCAGGAGACGATTTAATTGTCTTCTGGCTTCAATAATAACAAACTAGTAAAATCAGTTTATAAAAAAAATGCGTTTAAGTTCCTTTAAGATCCTTTAACTTGTAATATGGTGTCATATTACTTATTGATTTTACTTACCAATATTGAGGTTAATGGCTGAACCCGGTCCTGTGAAGCTCAGTCTTTTTGTACTTTTATTTACTATGTCGGTAAAACATTGTATTCAGATCATCGTCTGCTACCATGAGTCTCTCTGGTGATGAAATAAGCCTTCTCGACGAACTTATTCTACGCGAGACGTCTCAGGTTATAAATAAAGCAGGGAATGCAATTTGTACTCTTTAGATGGTGTTTTAGCTGTGTGCGCATCACGTTTCTCATTTGACATGATTCGCGGTGACAGCGCTCGATGGTCGGCAATTTCTAGCGAATTAGAGGCCCGACGCGACCAATGAAGCGTCGCGACGAATATTCCCCCATTCCATAACCGCTCTCTTGCCGGCGATGAACCCAATGAAAGATAATGCGATGCGAGTCCTTCGCATGAGATATAAAATTGCAAGGGTCTTGAAAAAGATTGGCCTCGTTCGAACGAACTTAGCTTCATTAAGGAAAAGAAGAAATAGTCGAGGAATATTATCAAATATAAAAGAGAAAATTGGATTGATTTACAAAATAAGTAAATAAATTAGTAAATAAAAAATAAAATAAAATAATAATAATAGCAAGGGGACAGTCCTCAAAAACGGAAATGATAACATTTGAATTCCCAAAGAGAAAGTATACAATAATATAATAATTGGATACCATTTTCTCTTTGGAGTATAGCTTAGGCTAGAAAATAATCAGGTTGTTGGTTCAAAAGGGGGTAGAAACACTCACGAAGCTACGCACGTGAGGCCATGGAACATTCTATGTCTTTATTATGAAAGAGGATCAATAAAACAATGAAGTCCGTTAGTATTGAGAGGCTGATGACATAGAATGTCAAAGATTAGGCAAACCATCAAGACCCATGACGTCATGCGTCACATGGTGCATGGCATACATGATGCTCGATAGAGTTTTTCCCTACCCCAGATTTTGCCCTTTCAGGTGAGGCAAACCATCTTTACCAAGCGTGACGTGACGCAAAACCATGACACAGATCGCAATATTTTCCAGGGGCGATCCCATAATAAAGACATAGAATGTCAAAAACCTTTTTATGAAAAATGTGTCAGATCTCCGTTTTGAATCACCTCAAATAAAAAATAGTACTCCTATGCGACAATGTAAATGTATAAAAATTAATCACTCAATGAATTGAGGCTATTGTTCTCTTCTTCATTACCTATTCGAACAAGTTTTGTTCCTGCATTCAGAACCTGTATGCCTGTGTTGCACAGATTGCATTTTTGTCTTTGGAGTTTCAGCATTCATAATTCAGCAATGTAAATCTCCCTTCTTCAGTACTCTAACAAAGTTTGTGTCCACACTCACAGTTGCTGCACAGATTCCACTGATTTTTGGCCTTGGAGTCCACATACAGTTCATTACAGGGTATGCAAACTTCATCACTCTCTTGTTCCCCATCAGATAATATCATTAGTTCATGAGTTATCTATCCTTTTCTTCGCCATTTTTGCAAAATTTCCCTTTTTGTTTCTGCTTTTTTCAATCTCAAAAAAACATCAGAGCTTACCTCAAAAACCATTAAAACAGTATGTCAACTGGATATTATTTTGTAAACTTAACCTTATTAACTTATTAAGCTGAAAAGCTATACACTTACTTTATATACGTAGTGTCAAAGTTCCTATAAAATCTATGTCAAAGCCACCTAATATCTGTGTATTAAAATCAAGCCCTATTGTGTGTTAATGTTTCAATGTAACTGATGTTTGATTGCATTTTTTTCTTGAAAATTCTTAAATATATATTTCTGTAACATCAAAGTGTTGATAACAAAAAAGCACTATTTGAATAATCTTATGATTCTGTTCCCATTATGTACTGTTCCCATTTGAAAACATTGAGAAAACATGAAAAATTCCTCTTTGCCATATTAAATGCTTAAAAATGAAAACTGTTAGATAATTTAAATATTTCCACGTCTACTTGACTGAAATGTTTTAATTAACTCTAGATCAAAATATGTAAATAAAAAAAATAAATTACATGATGTGTCAAAAAACTGACCAATCATTAAATCAACATAAATTAAAAAAATATGATTCCATTATGTGCCATTAAAGATTCGGAAGTTGAGGTTATTTCTGGTTAAAACATAAGTGAATAAAAATGTATGCTCATTATCCAATAATTCTAAAATTGCTTTATTTTATGTCTGAAAGCAACAAAGTTCTGGGGGTGCGCCACTTTTGAGCATCACCCGGTATAGGCAAACGTGATAATGTTAATGATTACACAGGCCCACAAAAAAATTTTTTTTGACTATGGATAAGAACATTGTTATTCCATATATTTTTTGACGCTTAATCCAAATCCTTTGTACGTTGAACCGTAGCACGTCAGGATCAAGGTCATTTCAAGGTCAAATCGCGAAATAAAGGCTTAAAAGAGAATAAACCCATATATCGTTATGTTTCTGGGGTCACTGAATCCAAATCCCGTATCCGTTGAACCGTAGCACGTCAAGATCAAGGTCATTTCAAGGTCAAATCGCGAAAGAAAGGCTTAAAAGAGAATAAACTCATATCTTTATATTTCTGATGTCGCTGAATCCAAATCCGGTGTCCGTCCAGCACTGAGTCCAAATCCGCAGAGTCCAAATCCGGGCACCAGGCATTCTATATGCACGCACATGCATACAGTCACGCACACATGCACTTACATGCGGACACAAGTACACACTCACGCATACACGCTTTTATACACACGTGTGCATTAGCGCACACACGCAGAAATGTGTGTCTGGTTGTAGGAGTCTAAACACGTTTATTCAATGATTCACTCACTGATTTTCAGTAAGATGATTACTATGTAGTTAGACGATATTCAGTAAGGTGGCTACGAGAATTGTTATCAACTCATCTAATGTACATGGATACACGGACTTAGATATGTTTTACCTTAACAAATAATAGCAATACATTCACGAAACCGAAAATCCTTAACCACATTCCCCTAATACAGCCTAAGGTACATGATGAAAATAAGACCATTTAGGGTCTTCTATCATGGGTTTCAGATTTTGATTTAGCAACTTTAAAAACATACAGATACAAAATTTTGCCTCATTAATGCGTTTTTTAGTGATTTGACTTTCGAGTGCTCTTCGAAGTCGCGTGATATGATAAGAATAACATCATATTCTAATTCAGCGGTCCCAGAAAAAAATATATATATGGGTTTATTCTCTTTAAGTGTTTATTTCACGATTTGTCCTTGAAGTGACCTTGATCCTGACGTGTTACGGTTAAACGGACATCGGATTTGGATTCAGCGATCCCAGAAACAAATAGATATATGGGTTTATTCTCTTTTAAACCTTTATTTCTCGATTTGACCTTGAAATGACCTTGAACCTGACGTGCTACGGTTCAACGGACACCGGATTTGGATTCAGCGTCAAAAAATATAGGGAAAAACTATGTTCTTATCCATATTCAAAAATTTTTATTTTTTCTTGTGGGCCTGTGTTATTATCAATACCGTTACGTTTATACAGAGTGTCGGAAATGTTAGAAATATTCTATGCAATTCCAGCCAAAAAAGTTGACACACACACACACACACACTGTATAAATGTAGTGATGTAAGTAATGGTTATTGTTATTATTATCATTTTTGTTTACAGTAGGCCTTGGATTGAAGACGTCGAATGTCTCAATGTATTATCCCTTTTATATCCTAACTTTTGAACCAATTAAGCTGGAATCCGTTTTAGATCTGCTTCTTAATCTAATCAGATCTAGATTTCGATTTGGTACGAAATTTTATTCTGATATCCTGAAGCAGATATTTTTGAGTTATTTTGAGTAAAAGAAAGATTAACAGACAGACGAACCGACCAACCAACAGACACACTGACGGCAGTGTGTTTTGTTCAGACTTAAAATTTCGACATTTCAGAACCCTTTAGGCCTATTTAGGCAATGCGTTTTTATAATTTATTTTCTCACCGATTCTATACTTCCACTTCTATTAATCCACTTCGTAATTCTGGAAGTAATACGTCTATTTGCCGGCGTTTCGGTGCTCGACTTTCGACTTTTGCGGGTCGCACAAAGCGCGCAAGTGTATATTATTAATTCCGACGAAAGACACTTTAGGGTGTAAGTATTATAAATCAAGTGTCCACGTGTACATCTGAAGGGCCGGCTGCGAGTACTCTCGTGAAGTTTGCGCCGCGTGGCGGGATCGTTGCGCCCGATAAGTGTTGCAAAGTGACCAGCGGCGGCTCGTCAGAGTTGCATATGCTTATTTAAGTCCTCTTGAGCCTTTATTAGATAATTTCCTGGTGAGCACAAAAAAAAAAACGTTTTCGCATGCTACATTATCGTTTTGTAAGAAACTGTTAGAATAAATGGAAAACAGCGAGTGTATTACTCGGATTTCTTGTGATCTCAGAAGGGCTTTTGATTGTATAGATCAAGAAAAGTTACGCTGTTCTGCATTTTGAAATTTTTTGTTGTTCCCTGATATGATGATATATTTTTTTTGTCTATTGTAATGTGCTAAATTAAAATATGAGTTCGGTTTTTATTTATCACCCATAAGTTTTTAGAGAAGGGAAGAATATAAAATATGACAAACCCAAATCATAAGCAATCTAGCGAATTTTCGAAGATTAAGATTAAAAATTCGTTAGTCAAACCACTGAGATAGCTCACGAAGCTACGCACGTGAGGCCATGGAAAATTCTATGTCTTTATTATGAAAGAGGACCCAGAGAGAGGACCCAAGAGGCAAACCATCAAGACCCATGACGTCATGCGTCACATACATGATGCTCGATAGAGTTTTTCCCTACCCCAGATTTTGCCCCTTCAGGTTAGGCAAACCATCTTTACCAAGCGTGACGTGACGCAAAACCATGACGCAGATCGCAATATTTTCCAGGGGCAATCCCATAATAAAGACATAGAATGTCAAAAAACCAAAATCGCTTTTTTTACAAAAAATGCTTCAATTTGTAGCGAAAACAGTCATAAAATCAATAAACTGTTTTGTTGTCTTTTTTCGCTTGTATTTGTCGGGATCGGTTTTACGTTTGAGGGCCCAAAATTAGTCCGCTAACATGTTTGGGGTCCATTTTCCACTACACGCTTTTCTATTTGAGCTTGCTGCTGAAATATGTCGCCATGTTCATCTAAAACGGCACCAAAATTGTCAGGGAAGAATTCCAAATAGGATTTAAGAAAATGCAGCTTAAGTGATATGTTGCAAACTAACGTCTTGTAAGATTGGATAAGTTCTTCAACTAGATCTTCATAGTACGCCTATTGTTTGTTACCTAGGAAGTTGCTACATACATTCTTGATTCATTATGGAAGTCTTTAGTATTTAAGGCTTTAACAGTTTTTATAAGCCCTACTTTTATATGTAGAGGAGATAAATACACTTGCTGCTGGTCTACTAAAGGGTCATTAAGGACGTTGGACGTAATGCCATAATGTTAGTTTCTGGCTCTGCTATCCCATTTGCATAAAAAACAACAATATTTGGTGTAGCTACTCCGCAGTCATATAAGTAGTGCAACAACTTTTATGATCCTCGTATTTAATGCTTTAAAGTCATATACGCTTGGTCTCGTACGTTTCTTTCATCTTTACAGCATAACCCGCGGGAACAGATGGTTGTTTCCATTAAACAATAAAACTATCTTAGGATTTTTATTAGAAGAGATTGTTGCTCTCTAGAATTTGCTACGTGATACGACAATTTACAGGTCAGTGTAAGGGTTACATAGGTAGAAATTATCGAAATAACACAGTTTGGCGATGAGGATTTTCATGCAGAACGGTCTTATTGATAAAACTAAATGCATATGGTATGCGGGGGTGTTGAATTAGACTGGGTTGCATCATTTTTGAAAAACTGACACCAGTATTTAGTGAGGCACATTGAAATGAAGACGGTAATTTTCTAATTAGACATACAGGGTGTCCCATAATTATGTTAAAACTTTTCTGCGGTGTATTCTACACATGGGGTCTTTCGTATAAACTTTTTTCATTGTAGCTCTCTTTACTAACTTATACACACATACAAGGCAAGCCAAAAATATGTTTTTAATTTCTTATATTAATACGGAATATCGTAAGAATTTGAAATCGAAAAAATGGAAGGAGGTAAAAAAGTTTTTGCAAGAACTGTGCTATATCGAGCATATTATTGGAGTGAAAAACATTCTGTATAAAGTTGGCGTGTAGTAGGATCAGTAGTAGAAGTATGAGTCCCTCAAGGTTCGATACTTGGGCCGGTGTTCTTTTTGCTGTATACCAATGAACTGGATGTATTTTTGATTTGATTCTTTTCTTATTATGTATACTGATGATCGGTAGACTAATATCAGACAAAGTGAATATCAGTTTGGACATTAAATGTTATATTACGTTCCACATTTTGAATAACTGGTACAGTATTCATAAACTACATTTTAATGCGCAAAAAACTCATATCAGATGGTGTATCAGATTTCATAGTCGTCAAGAAGAGTGCAAGAGCTTGAATATAAACAACAACTTCGTCTAAGGCAGTAATGTTAAATTTTCAGGAATGGTTTTTGACCAAAACTGATTTTTATATTTAAATTTGGTTTTAACAACTAATAAATGTAACTGATAACAGTAACAATTGATAAATGTATACTATGGTTTAGTTAAATTTAAACTAAGGTAGTTAAATTTAAACTAAGGTATGATTTATGTTTATGAGGTAGGTTCACGTTGTGGATTGATGTTTTTATGTTCCAAAAAATAATAATTTTAAGATATTAAGAAAGTAGACTTAAAAATGTTTTTAAACAATACAAAATGTTTATAGCTTAAATTATATTTGTGACTCATTAGATTCAAGGAAATTGATCATTCCTGTAGAGACTGCAATTTTTCAATTAAAGGATTTCATTGTAAATTCATATACATTATTTTTAAAATGCAAAAATGCTCGTAAACTGGTACTATAAAACACTATACTTCGGGAATGTAAAATCGCCCAAAAAAGTACTATTGATTTACTTTTTAAATTATATTCAGTAATAAATACATAATAACTACACCTAAGAGATTACTATTTTTTACCACAGAAATCAAATGACAATTAAATAAATGACACTGTCTATTTTTTTCATAAATAAATTGTTATATCCTGGAGTGGGTACTGGAAGCTTCGATGTAGTAACAAAAAAAACGGACGTTTTCCACGAAACACCGACCTACTGTATTTTTCTCGACGCGCATTTCGCCAACTAAGTTGGCATCTTAAGGAGAAGGTAAAACTTGTTATAGGCTATTTTTAATATTTTATTTTTGCTTATTTGAAAACTTGGACTTTACTACATTATAGGTACATATCTGCTTGTAACGAGTCGCCTCTGAAAGTGACTGCGTACGCGATTGGATACTGTTTAGTTGGCGGTTCGCGTGACTGACCCCCCAAATAATTGCTCTTATGCAGTCTTTTCATTGCGGTTTTTAACCTTAACGAAGCCCTGCGAATGGCGAGAACACTCAATCGAATTCGGCATTCTCGTGGTCCTACAACTAGGATAACTTCGCGTCGCCAGAAAGTGTTTATGTCCGTGATGCTTTTTAACCAATGCAGAGTGATTTAAAGTAAAAGTGGACAAAAACAGGTCTCATTTTGAATTGAAAACAGAGTTTTTATCTGCTTTACTATAAGAAAAAAGAACGCTATTTTTAAGTCTAAACATATTTTTAGATTAAACTTATTTCAACAAACGACAAACTAAAGATATGATTTAATCAAACCTAATTTTATATAACACATATACTCAAGGAATAAGGTGTTTAAGGACATACTCAATTCAAAATCAAAATCTTGCTCCAAACATATTTTATTTTAAATTATACAAATTTTAATTTCTACAACATTGCTTCCAATATCTCTCAACATTCAAACAAAATAAATGAATTTCTTGTTTTCAAATTTCATCCACTTCCAAAGCAAACATTTAAAGTCCAAGCGTATTTTAATTTTAGCACCATTTTTTTACCCTATTGGACTGAGCGTTATTAAGCCAATCTTTGTACGTCCATATTTTTAAGACCAACATTTTTTCTAAAAAAAATCTATATGTCAAAATATCGTATTTTAACGCAGTAACCAAAGTATGGGTATAAAGTATAATAGTTGGGATAACATCTCGGATATCAAATTATACCATTTTCTTAACAGCCTTAGATATGTATGCGGAACTATCAACATCAAATTTAAATATTAGACAAAGCATAAAACCTCTTTTACCTCGAGTAATATCTGAAAGAAAAACAGATTTCTGGAAACTTTGTATCCAACGTTATAATGATGCCCGTCAAATAGTTTTTCCCGTTGGATTAGTCGTCAAAAAAATAAATAAAAAATTGCTCAACATAGACCCTGATAGATTTTTTTTATTCTAAAATGAAGTACCGTCCTAGTCAGTATGTTTTTTTTACTATAGAAAATTTCTTAAATTGTTTGCATCGTAAACATGCACGTACTAACTGGATCATGTGTTATATAGTGGATGAATTAACGAAATTTGATATGTACAAGTATAGAAACGCCTCTCATATTTTCGATTCTAAAATGTAAATTACTATAAATGGCGAATGCGCCAGTGTTGACATTGGCTTACTTCATTGTATTATACAGTGAGGTTCATAAGTAACGGATACATTCATTATCTACGTAATTTACAATTTATGGGTAAAATCCTGAAACACGTCAATCTTTAATTCTAGAATGACATTTTTAAGCATAATTTTATACCTCCCCCCTCCAACCCCCTTGGAGTGACAGCTACCCCTTTAAATTTTTTAAATGGAATGAGGGTACGTGTGATAGCTCATTTGAAAGGGTTTTTAATTCTCCATCCAGCAACATAAGATTTTTTTAATTTCTATAATTTTTTTATTGAAAAATATTACATTTTTAATGTTACTAAGTAAAGAAAGGAACATGAAACAGAATAGAAGAACAGTTTAAATCAAATGTTCAAACTGGGCGCCCGTTGCTTCTTGACAATAATATAGGCGTTGCTGAAATTCTTCTAAAACATTTTGTATTGTTTCCGGGGTGATTTGATTAATGTTTTGCCTAATTCTGCCTTTTACATCTTCTACGTTATTTGGTCTGTTGAAGTAGACTTTCGATTTTAAGTAACCCCATAAAAAATAGGAAACGGGGTAAAATCGTCTACCGATCCATCTATTGGGAAAAACTTGATTCAGATAGGCTCTTACTTCCAATGAAAAATGTGGTGTAGCTCCGTCCTGATGAAACTAAATATTTCGATCAATTTCATCGGGGTTGTCATCATCTGGGAAAAGCATTCTTAACTCTGGAACTAAGAAAATTTGCAAGAAATCCAAGTAACGCGCGCGAGTTAATGTGCCAACAAAGAAATATGGTCCAATAATTTGAGAATTTATAATTCCTGCCCAAACGTTCACCTCAGGATATTGAGTATTGGCCTCCATCATCCAATGCGGATTTTCTGTACTCCAGTATCTACAGTTCTGTTTGTTAACTGTTCCATTTAAGACGAATGTTGCTTCATCAGAAAAAAAGAATGTTTTTTTTATAAATAAGGATTATCTTGGCATCTATTTGCCATGATTTCGCAAAATTCCAGTCGGCGATCAGGGTCATCGTCATTAAGTTCTTGAACCAAATGAATTTTATATGGGCGGTATTTTCGTTTTTTAGAAGACGCAATATGGACGTTTCCTACCAGATTTAGGAATATCCGTGACATTTCCAAATTCACGAAATTTCTTTTCTACTCTACTAACCTTAGACTGGGAAATGCGGCGGTCAGGAATGTCAGGATACTTAGTATTGAATATTTCGCATACCTGCTTCTGCCTTCTTGTTTTATCACCACATCCTAATAATATCAAAAGTTCAATTCTTTGGGTATCCGAAAGACTCATTGTTAAAATAATGCTCAACTTGACGATCAGCGATAAATGACATAATAGAATAATAAGTTTTCACAGATGTAGCAAATAAAGATATTTAAATGTATAATTTTTTTCTGATATGTAAAAAGAAACCCTTTTTACTTTTTTCTTTTTGTTGGGTATTTTGTGCAGCGCATCAGGGAAACCGATACATTTAAGTTGCATGTTGACACAAAATTAACTAAAAACGTCAGATTTGACAGATATTTGGTATATATGCACTTGATTGTATACATTTCATAATAATGATAATTTTGAAATTATCAAATTTATTTTCTTGATGAAAAATATACAAAATTCAAAAAACCTCATATTGCTGAATTAAGAACCCTTTCAAATGAGCTATCACACGCACCCTCGTTCCATTTAAAAATTTTAAAGGGGTAGCTGTCAGTCCAAGGGGATTGGAGGGGGAGGTATAAAATTATGCTCAAAAAAATGTCATTCTAGAATTAAAAATTGACGTATTTCAGGATTTTACTCATAAATTCTAAATTACGTAGATAATGAATTTATCCGTTACTTATGGACCTCACTGTATGTATTAAAAATATGTCTTGAATATTTATATTTTAAATAAAACGTTAAATACAGCATGAAATAAAACTTAAACGTGATATCTTATTACTTAATAATACTTACTTAATACTTATATCTGATTTTTGAAACAAATTATGAATTGAAGGCGCCATCTTCAAAGATTAAGCAAGGTAATGCAAATTGGGTTTAATCGACATCAAATCACATCTACTATCTGGAGTTTTCATTTAGTAAGAGACTTTTTGAATATCCTGTATACCGGGTGATTCAGTTTGGTATTCGCGGCCCTGTACATTTTTCATTTGCAGGAAAAACTGAAGCGTACCATATACATTTGAAACCTGTTTGAAAATCTCTATCATATAATAATTTTCCTTAACTTCCAAGAGGACACGCAAAAAATTTTATATTCAACTTGTTTTTTTTTTAATGGGGCGGTGCTCTTTTTCTTGGTGTTATTTTTGTGCAGTGAGCACAGTTTCCCATGCAAACTCGCAGAGTTCATTTAAATTAAATGACAGCAACATGTTTGGAAAGCCCCCAAAAATTATACATTAAGGTATTTTTTGAGTATCATTCCAAATAATTGTTAGCTACTGTCATTAGCAGTGGCAGCTGGTGGCAATTGGAATCCTCTTATTTTCGTAAAGAAGCACCGGAACCACACCAGATTTTAGGAGGAGGAGGGAGGAGGAGGATTATTATCGGTTCCAAATGGAAGACTAGAATAATAAAAAAAATCAAACGAAATATGCGAAACATTTATTCAAAAACTATCTGGAAACGGGCTGCAAAATATTTGCGAATTTTTTTTTACATATTCTTCAAGTAGGTAAATAGAAAATCATTCTATTTTATTGTATTTTTCGAAATTTCGAAATCTGTTATAAGTTATTTTTTATATAAAGGATATTTGTATTTTTATTTTATACCAGCATTGCATTTCTGAAATTTTGTAATGGCTTTATCAATCTCCAAGATATTTTGGGGGTGCAGACATTGTTTTTTAATTTTTCCATAATTTAAAAAGTTTGTTTTTGGTATTCTAGCTTTACATTTAGGTGTAGCAATAACTCCCCAAAATATGGTGTGGGTACCATAATTCCTTACGAGGATTTCAAATTCCACCTGCTGCCACTGGTTACTAGTACTATTATTAAATTGTTCTAACAAAAACTATTTCTTTAATCATCTCAGACGGTACACAAAAAACCTTTGATGTATCATATTTACTTCCAATTAATCATATGACAGTTTTCATGGCAAACTGTGCTCAATACATAAAATCACTTCTGAATTTGGTTTATAAGTTTTTTTTTTCTGTTTAAAAAGTTTTCACACAAAATTTGTTGGGAAATTAACGAAAAAAAGCACCATCTCATTTGAAAAAAAGATCAATATCGATTTTTTTGCGTCATAGTCAAGTTATTTAAAATTACCATTCGATAGATATTTTCAAACAGTTTTCAAATATACAATACTTTCTACAACTTTAAACCCCACCACTTTAAGCTCCACCTGCGTTGCTAACTAACTTATAAAATGGCCGGTGTTCAAAACCACCGAGGAGGGGTTTATCTATTGCCTATTTATTAATGCCTCTCCTTCCATACCGCCTTTTTTTGCAAATATATTTAATTTTTTTAGCTTAATTATTTAATAATTTAATTTAATATTTACTATAGCCAAGGCAACACGGTCCCTGTAAAATATGGTACGTTGCAGTTTTTCCTGCAAATAAAAAAGAAACAGGGCCGCGAATTCCAAACTGAATCACCCGGTATATAATATTAGTAAATTCAAAATCGATTTTTTCGGCCGCTAACGCCCTTTCCTCGTGTGCTTTCGCATATATATACACGCATATAGGTACGCGTAAAAAATTCAAAGCGAAGCAACAATAAATTGAATAAGGGCATAAAGCGAATCGCACAAAGACGGACGGTCTCTTGTAAAATAACGGAGAGGGTTAGGGCAGACTCTCCGTAACCGGATATGTTTACCAGAAACCTCGATCCGGAGTCCCAATCCATGAATAACAATGTAACGACGACCCGTGGAGCTCTGCCTCAATCACCTTATCGGCAAACATATCGCGAACATGTGGACGGAATCCCAATTCACCCCGCCGCGTCGTGTATCCAATAACTCCGTTCTGTGCATAGATCAAAATTTAAATTTATCCTCCGCTTTGATATTCATCGCCCAGATCTGCTAGCTATTTAATTGCGTTTTAACCATTGTAGATAGAGATGTTGCCAATGGAATATTTTGTAGTCTACAAAATGTGATTATTTTTATTTTATTTTTCTTCTTCTAGATTCTAGAAGAAGAAGAAAAATAATCACCATTTCAGTTAGAGCAAGGTACATTAATATATGTATGTATATTGGATAAATTTTCAGTTTTTGAGATGTGATTAATGGATGTCTTTGGAATTTTACCCAAGCCACCTAATTATATAATATCACCAATATTATTTTCTTTTTTGTTTCTGTTGTTTTTTTTTTGTTTTTGAAAAAAAAAACATTATTATTATAGGTTTTTTAACTCTTACAGTTATAATTTCCGCATAGGAAACTTTTTATCTAATTTTGTTCATTCACTTTCTAATTTGGAGCAACTGAAAAATGTTAGTAAAACTAATGCTACCACGAAAACACTTTTGCTGTATATTTATTTTAGCAGATAAATAACTGTCAAACACAAAGCGTCTAATCTGTTAAATTGCTACGCATTTTTTATAATGGAAAAATGAGTGATAAAAAAATATAGCGGTATATAAAAAATATTGCAATTTTAAAGAAATATCACAAATTAAATTTACACTTTGCTGAAGGTATATAAATCAGCCTTCCTCCATTATCACAGTTTTGTAACTTTTTTGCGTTTTAGAATCATTCTTTTAAAATATAAATCTTCTTATAACTCTTTCGCAAAAAAGTATTCTTGTATCTCGAACATGTCGTTGAGTAAAAAGTGCTCAATGCAAAAAGTTTAGGTAGTGGAGTGGAAGTATAGTATTTCTGAAAAATTAAATTTTTTTATTGACCTGAGCTGTACTGAAATGTCGAGATTTCAAGTTAAAGCGAAAAAAATTGTGTCTATTATTGTGATGTCTTTCTTGTGATGTATACGATAACTCGAGAACGTGTTAAGATATTTTCAAGAAACTTGGAATACTTATGGACTATGACAAGATCTTCAGGTGATTAGATTTTGAGCTTAATTGGTTACGTGGCACTTGCCTTTCCTTGTCTATGGGTAATGCAAACGATGCAAGATCGAAGGTATTCCAAAAGATACAAGATAAGTTGTTGTATGGTTTGAGTATGTATTATACAAATTTGAAATATATATTATACACTTCAAATTTGAGATATGTACAACATACACAGTGCAAAGGTGTACAAGTGCAAAGTCTTGAGATATGTACAACATACACAGTGCAAAGTATACAAGTGCAGAGTCTACAAGTGCAAAGGTTTTTAGTTATTTTACATATTTATGAGTTATCTATGTATATACGGGTAAATCAAATCATATTTCTGTTTGTCTGTTGAGCTGTGATTAAAATACATGAAAACGTGAAAAAGCATTCATTTGTACATTGGAAATTTTCTTCTTCAAACTCTATGGATTTTTAAGATATTAGCGTCAGAAAAATAAATTTCAATATATACAATCACCAATTTTGTTGCTACTACTGAAACTTCAAAAATTATGAGAAACATAACTAGATTCCAACTTTGTGCATACACCATGTATCTCTTGAACTTCCGGCATTGGCACGAGGCATATTGAGCTCAATCGTAATATTTACTTAGGTGTCTACTATCTCCAACTTAGAGATTTTTTACGAATCTGTATGTAAATAGTTGCCTACTTTATACCAGTAGTTCTCAAGCAAACACGTGAATTCTTCAAACATGCTAAAACACATTTTTTAAACAATATTTATTGTTCTTAAATAAAACAAAAGAGTTAAAAAGAAGAGTCCAAAAAAATGTATGTAAATTGGACCGGTACAAATATCAGCCATTTATAAAACGGAAGCAACAATGGTACATAAATGTTGTTAAAAATGGCGGAGGCGCGCTGTTTTTGACGAATCTATAGGGGTTCCTCAAAATTGAGTACCATTTTTTTGAAATAAAATAAACACCACGTGAGAATTTTGTACAAATTTTGTACAACCATTTAAACATCTTATATCAAGGTCTGGCTATTAAATGGAATGAAATCCCCTTTTTTTTCCAATGGTACTCCCTCCCCTCGCTTCACACCGTTCCATTCGTTTGTTCCATTGGTCAAAGCAATTCTTGAAGTCTTCTTTTGTAAGAGCATTTATCAGCTCCGCCGATTTTCGCTTCACCTCTTCCATTGACTCGAACCGGTTCCTTTTGAGGCAGACTTGATCTTCGGAAAGAGGAAAAAGTCACAGGGCGGTAAATCAGGCGAGTACGGCGCGTGTTCGAGCACTGGAGTGCCTCTAGCGGCTAAATAACGCTTCACAGACAGCGCGTTATGGCCAGGTGCGTTGTTCTGGTGCAAGATCCACGACTTGTTCTTCCACAACTCCGGCCGTTTCTTACGAACTCGCTCTCGCAGTGTTGTCAAAACTTTCAAGTAGTTTGGTTTACAGTTTGACCCTCTGGACTCCATTCAGTCATCACGATGCCATTGATGTCGAAAAAAACGATTAGCATGGCTTTAAATTTTGATTTCGACATCTTTGCTTTTTTCATTCTTGGCGATGCAGGAGTTTTCCAGTGCATGGATTGCCGCTTAGTTTCAACGTCGTGTTGGAATATCCAGGTTTCATCGCAAGTGATGATATTTTCCATCAATTCAGAGTCTTCATCTAACCTCTCAAGAAAATCTGAGCAGATCTGTTGACGGACGAGCTTCTGGTCAGGGGTAAAAGTTTTTGGGACGAACTTCGCACAGACTTTCTTCATGTTCAATTTGTCATGTAAATTTTTTCTAACAGTTTCTTTATCGGCGTTTACAGTCTCAGCAATCATCCGAATGCTCATACGACGATCCGGGCACAATTTCATTGATTTTGGTCACTGTTTGCGGAGTTGAAACAGAGACAGGTCGACCTGGACGTTGGTCATTTTCGGTGCTCTCTTGGCCTTCAGAAAACCGTCTATACAGGCCTCTTTTAACAACTTATAGCACTCAGTCGGAGTTTTTTTTTTTTAATTTAACGAGAAATTTCACATTGATCCGTTGCTCGTGTTTTTCGTCACACATTGTTATCGGCACGAGAAAAAAACACGTTTACTTCTAACCTCTATAGAAAAAATACTACTACAGCGACAAAAGCGTATTTTCGTACTGGAATAGTAGACACTTCCCAGTTATTTAACATTGCATTCGTCCCCCCTCTCCCCTCTAGGACGCCTTCTGCGCGCGCAGTCTCGTTATTTAATAGCCAGACCTCGTATATACTACATATTGGGGAAACCATGATAATGATAAAATAAATAGTAAAATCTGCAAAACTTGTTGCAAAAATGTCATTTCAAAAAAAAAAACAAAAATTCATCGTAAAGGTTAAAGTTTAAACGTTATTAACATCTTTAAAAGTTTCTTGTTAAACGAAAAGTATTTATTGAATTGACCGATGAGCTCCGGACTACACAGAAACACATGGAATTTCTCTACTGCTGAACTCTTAATCCAGAGTAAAAATATTTCGTCGCAGCCGAAAGCCTGATGGGCTAAAGAACCTCCTGTAGGTCTGGTAATCTTTCAAATCGCAGTTTCCCGAAAAGAAACCCCACAAGGACAAATGAATCGGGGTAATGGAAAATCTCTTTGTTTGTTTAAAAATAAATAGCGCCGGGGAGGAGTGAAATCCTCCCGCGAAGAAAAGAAATAAAGTCGAGGACCAGCATGTGGTGATGTATGATGGTAAAAAGCGGCCGAATCGTAAGGCAGAGGACAGTGGCAGTCCACGGTTTTTCCTCTGGGGTGAAGATATTACGTACGTTAAGCATTTTGGCATTATGTGTATGTATTTGGCATCTAAAGATGCGCCAACTAGTTAGTTCAAACTGTATAGCAAATCAGAGCAAAGGTGTCAAAATGAGATGCAAATGGTCATGGAGGCGAAATTTGGACACATAATGCTCTTCCATGTGCCTAAATACTACGTACCATGCGTAAATTGATAAATTATTAGGTGTAACTATTGAAATACATATTTATATAGAAGATGTTATTCATCAGGGGGGGGGCGGGGGGGGGGGGAAAGCCCGCCCCCCCCCGCGGGGGGGGCGGGGGGGGGGGGGGGGGGGGGGCGGGGGGGGGGGGGGGTTTTAAAAATCCGCGGCGGGGGGGGGGGGGGGAGGAAAAAAAAAAAAAAAAAAGGGGGGGGGGGGGGGGGGGGAAAGAGAAAACACACCCCCCCCCCCCCGGGGTGTGGGTGTGGGGGGGGGGGGGGGGGTGGCGGCCAAAAAAAAAAAAAAAAAAAGAAGAAAAAAAAAAAATAAGAACCGCCCCCGGGGGGGGGAAAAAAAAAAAAAAAAAACCCCCCCCCCCGCGGGGGGGGGGAAGAAGGAAGGGGGGGGGCTCCCCCGGAAAAAAAAAAGGGGGGGGAATATTATTATTATTATTATTATTATTATTATTATTATTACAAAATTAAATTAATATTCAATATAGTGGAGCCCGGGGTTTGAAAAGGTTTGAAATGAAATAAAACTCTAATAATAAAAGTCAGCAAATTATAATATTATCAAAGCAAACGATTAGTTATCCATCTTTGTAACTACAGTCATAAAATGTACCTAATATTGCTTGTCACTCCAGATATAAACACTACATTAAAAAATATTTTTTTCTCCGTCTTACCCCATAGTAGAGACAAGTTGGGTACCCTACAGAACAAGATGGGGTACATTTTTCGTATTATACCCATTAGTTTTAAATAATAATAACATGAATATATATTTAAAAAAATTTTATTCAAACAATCATTTGAGACAAAATAAAAATCGTTTAAAATATTTATAATAATTCAATGTTCACAGTGAACACAAACATGTACGGCGTCTTCATCTCCATCGTTTACTCCAGCACACCTGCAATGAGCCCAATTACCGCACACTACATAGTTTATCCATTCCTCAACAGATTCTTTATAGAGACTATGGCAATAAAGACAAGGAGTGTTTTCATTATTATCTTCACTTTCCAATGAAAAGTTGGACTTTCTACGTTGTTTCTTTTTTTCTCTTTCAATGACTTTCCTTCTTCCTTTTTCCTAACAGCTGCTATCTTCGTTGCATTGCGTTCATACTTTTTGTTTTCCATTTTTCTTTTTTTCAATTTTCAATTTTTTCTGTCTAATTTCTACTTCTAACTATGCTTCGTAAGGGGACCATGTGAACTGCTGAACTGCCCCTCTATTGAACCCGGAAGCTCTTGCAGCAGACGTATTTTCGGGTTTCCTTATTGACAGTTCAGGATGACGATTCAAAAATCCTTTGAGTCAGTCCGTCCCTGCCTTTTCGTTTTCACCAAATGGATGTGGTTTGTGATTTCTAACAGCCAACTGATCAGCTAAAGCCCTCACATCATTTGTACTGAGGCCAAAGAGTCGGCTTTCTGGGTCTATTAGGAAATTAGCGATTTCTCTTCCTTCTTCTACTGTGTTCTTTGGGCCTAGAGGAACCTTGTAACTTATGATTAGAACATAGCATTAGATTAGCATTTTTAGCTTCTCTTGCCTGTTTCACTTTTCTTTGTAGAGTCGTTTGAGGTAGTAAAAAACGTCTTGGCCGCTAAGTAATTTTTCCATCAATTGAGGGGTACATATGCAAAACTTACATCATCCATAATTTTTCGAAATAGAGTTAGTGACGCTCTTGTTCATCGTGTTGAACTACACCATTTTAAATTTTAAAAGTGGTATAAAACTCACATATTCGTATTTATTTTAAATTGTGGAATCTGTGAATTGTTTCAAAACTCTTGTACTTTGTAATTTTAGGTTCATTATAAAAATATTTCACTTCATCAGTCAATAATAATAATAATAATAATAATACTCACCCTATAATTACTCCGAAGAGTAACCCCTTAGGTCCTCTCAGGGACCTGCGCGGGAAGGGAGCGGCTATTATTATTATTTGCCATGGCGCACTGGGAGCGACTTAAGATTATTTCGGTAACGCATTTGCTTTACAGTCTTGAGGAAAACCCAAAAAACTCAGAACATTACCAAATCTAGGGGCATGTGCGGTTGGATTGGCATCTGTGCATCCACACCTATATACTAGTGTATCAGTGGTTGCATATCAAGCCCTGACGGAGAAAGCGAGACAATTAAAAATCGCTACCCCGGCCGGGACTTGAACAACGCGCACAGAGGTATCGCGACTGGAAAGACGGTGCTTTAACCCACTCGGCTACCCGTGCCCCCAATGATGATAATAAAACCGTATTCTAAGTATTTTGTGCAGCTTTTTATTTTGATTATGAACTACCTAATTACATAAAATTTTTATATATATACCATTGAGTTTGTTTCCAAGTTCCTTTTCTTAGCTTAACTTCATGAATTTTAGTGTAAAAAAATAATATTATGTAGAATAATCTGGAGAAAAAACGACCATTATCCAAAAAGTTGTACCAAAACTCACATTATCCAAATTTTAATTCACTTTCTTGGAGTCAAATATTGTTGTGCTGTCATTTCACCAATTGAGAAGCAAAAGTAAAGTTCTAATACAAATACCAAAAAAATTTCAGAGCGTCAAGTCACTTGAAAAGTGAGAAATCAGTTCCTCTTCCTGAACAATTTTAAAAAGTGGATAATGTGAGTTTTGCATCTATACCCCTCAATTACAGTTGTTACCGCATCTTCATATGATCTTTCAGTCTTCCTCTTGTAATTTCGGACCATCCTACAAGAACAAAAAATACATCAATACAGTATATTACTTACAAGGCGAGATTAAGATTAGGGCACTTTGTACCCCATCTTGCCTCTTTACGGCCTTACCGTAAAAAAGTTGAATAAATGGATATGTATAATAATTTTATTACTGTACAAAAATGTCTTACCTTGAACCTAAATTCCAAAGTTTCTTTATGTTACAACTGCAATTAGCTGTTAGATCTTTACAAGTAACAGTCACGTTCTTTCGTAACACTTTATGAGGAATAAGATCGAAAACTGCATAACAGTTTTTTCCGATTTACGCAACGACGTGACCTCTCTCTTCAACTGTTGACAGGGCGTTAAACGCGCGACGATAGCGACGTTCAAGTAATAGTTACTGAATGTAGGTGTGATGTTCAGTTTATGCGAAAAGGGGGTTCCCCGTCTTGCCTCAATACCCCATCATGCCCCGGGATCCCCTACCTATATATTTTTTTAATTACATAAGCGGACGAACAAAGATTAATTCAGAATTTGCTTTGAAGTACAGAAGGAAATGTGATAGAGAATATTCAGAAGTATTTGTTGAGTTTAAACCAAGCTTTTGTCTTATGCATTTTAACCAGGGGCATGGAAGTTTGCAAAAAAAAATGCAAGAGAAGTGCCTATTTGCAAATAGTATTTGACTAACTCAGGATAATTGTTTTTAAGTTTTATAATACTTACCTACGCAGTTGTATAGTAGTCTCTTATACTTTAAATATACTTTAAAAACGAGTGCTTTTGTTTATTTTGTAAAAAAATACTATCCTCATTTTGTGTTTTGTCGTAATCGGATAGGGCCTGCAACAAATTTTGATACATGGCCCATTTACTACTAGCTACGCCATTGATTTTAACATTCTAAGTAATTATTAGGTACATAGCGGTTGCATTGCAAAATTAGCGCCTATGTGCTATGAAAAATGTTTTATCATCGAATTACAAACAAGCTTAAGTAGATATGTGGTGCTCTTGATGACACTTTAAGAGCTAATAGTAAAAAAAAATATGATGTTAAAAAATTGATCTGCCATTGGAGAATCCGTAAATTCTCATCATTTTTTCTCTCCATTAAGTACATGGATATAAAGTAAAAAAGTAAATAAATAAAAAGCAAGGTTCTCGTCAAATATATTTACATACCTACACAAATAATGAGCGCTACTTTTCTTTATCGTTTTCAACTTAAATGCACAAGGAAAAAGAACTTTTTAAACGCAAGCAGGAGTTGAGAGTATTGCTATTGTATCGCTTTTCCGCATCCGCTTCCGCATAAGCTCAAAATATTCTTCAAATTCCGCAGTCATTGTCCACTTATTTTATTCGCATTGTTTCCATGCGCTTCCAAAGTACACAAAACAGCGCTGTATTAAATGTTTTGTTTAATTTTAACGAATTACATCTTATACCTAGTAAGTAAATACCTACATATGTATGTCAATACTACCTACTTATGCACAATATGAAAGATCATTCTGTATACAAGTTTCGCAGTTTATGGGATTTTGTACTGAATTTGGCACCCTGGCTATGATTGGCCGTACAATTTAAAAATAACTAATAAGTATGTTATGTATGCATATACAGAATGCCATAATGCGTACGACAATCATATAGGACTACAATGTGTCTAACTTATTGTATCAATAACATTAGAGAAATGAAGGGGGAAAATGTTTTTATACTTACATTCGACTTGAATAATTTTGTCAACCGCGGGTTTGACATTATCACAAATACTAGAATTAAATACGCTAGCCAACTTTAAAATAAAATAAAAATAAAACCAAAGTCTGTGACTGAACGTCTGGAATGTGAAAAAAATTAAAGAGGTGGATATAGTGGAATAAGACGTGGAACAATAATGCCATTTTTTCGGCAATCCTAAAGTGAAACTTGACAAATGATGGTTTTTCAGCATTTTTTTAGCTCGTCCTTTGTCATTTGCTGTCAGATACAACACAGATGAGATCTGATAAGACTGGAATCCAAATCTGCAATTTCTGATTGTAAATGGGACAACATAGGCATAACAAAAATGTGTGTGTGTCTCAGACTAAACCATGTTATTTTAATATTTTTATATCTTTTCATTTCAGTTTAATTTCAATACTTACATATTTTTATTCGATGATGTGATATACATATTTAATGTTTATTTTTACTAAATAAAAAAATTAATGTTAAATTCGATTTTTTTGGTCCTTTGGGCAGCACGCTGTTACAAGAACAAAATAATTAGGTGAGTAGTTTTAATTGATTAAATAAACTTAGTGACAAGTCATTAAAAAAAAGCATAATCGAATCTGACTATGAACGAGAGATATGGAAATAGAGGTTATGTCGAAGCTCGAAGTGAAAATTTGTTTGTGACTTTGTGACAAATGACTGTAAAATAAAAAATTGCTGTCACATAATGCAACAGCTTTGACAATTAAATAAGATTATTTTCAGACTATGAATAGAAATACATTTTTTTTTCTGTTCGGCCAACCTTGATGACGTTTTTTTTTTTGTGGATGGCTCGTTATTTTAGAAGATATTAATAAATTATAATAGAAAACAACTAACAATTATATTTTTGCTGGTTGGTATCGATTTTGACCCTCCTAACAAAATATTCTTAAAGGAGTTTAATCATATTTAGATTGTTGTTTAAATTGGGCGCATTCAGGGACGTTCAGACACTGACCGCTATGTGTTAGTAGTTAGCCTTTTCTGACAGTCAGCGGCTTAATACTCCCTGAATCGTTTGTATGAGTTTCGCAAAGATCTAGAAAACGTAATATGTTCTATTGCATAGATAACTTTCAAGAATCATGGATTCATAATTCCCTGCCGTGTTCTGTGCTTAAAGACACTTAAAGGACAAAGGTTCGTTTTCTTTTTATATAACTTTTGTTTAAAAACAAGCAATATTTTCATTTCTATAACTTTTGTTTAAAAGTAGGTTAAAATTCGGGTTGCTCGCAGCACAGATAAAACGACAGAGAGAATCATGATAGAATTATTGCCAGTCAGCATCTCAGCTATAATATTTTAGGCTTAGTAAATTGGTCAGTCGCTGAGATGAAAAAAGTGTCAGTCACGTCCATTCAGGGAAGTAGCTAAGTTAGCTACTCAGCCGCTGAGCGTCCCTGGAATTGTTTCACTTTGGAAGAGTGTTTACGGTTTATTCTTTGGAGTATAGCAAAATGTGAGTTCATTTTTCAATTGGAAAGAAATGATAAGAGGGGCCTTTTTCTCACAAATCATTTTTATTCCGGTTTCGGTCACTAAATGACCATCATCAGGCAACAAAAGTTACAATAGGCTACAATTGATACTTAAAGTTAGTGCATGTGATCTATCTGTTTTTTATAAAAATTGTTGCATGTAGTATTTATGCATGGTTTAAAGCTTATTTTTACATTTTATTTATTTGTTAAGAAGAAAAAGCATTATTTATTGTTTTAATAAGAAAACATATTTTAGTTTACTTGGTTATTAGAGTTAAAAAATATTTGTTTTACTTACATTATTACTTTAATTTTGATTATTGATGTTATGTCAAAATTCATCTAGTAGATGTATCAGTTTTTGTCTTCTTTTCTATTCTGTTGATTAACTTTCCCAATCTAGTTTTTCTTGGTTTGTTGCAGATAGATTAATCAATTAATTATTTGGTTTTTGTGATAGTGCTAATCAGATTTTCTTTTTTAAAAAACAATTTAACATTTATACAACATTCACTTGTAGACAATGGACTCACAAACATGTCGAAACTCGTAGTAGGTGAAATTATTAAAAACATTTGATAATTCTAGTAAATAAGTCCGAAAAAATTTTCTGGTTTTTATAAGCTAATTTTTCTACCTTTGTATACTGTTAGTGCCCTCTATTTTTAAATCCACTAACTAACTGTACAAAATCTATACTAACCTATTCATCCTTTAGGAGTCTATATCTAAATCTATTTTATTTAGTTACATTTTTAGTCATTAGAGGCGCCTCAGAAGAAAACTTCGTAAATCGGGTTGTGGTTTGTTTCAATTTGTGCATTTAAAATATTTCCTTTAGATTCTTTATGATATATTAAAATTTCTAAACATTCTAAATTAACTAAATAGTTACCTTTACCTGCTAGATATAGTGCTTTAAAGTTTTGTTCTATAATAAATTCATGGTTGTACTCTCTTAAATGGTCAGAAAAATGTGTATTATTTACTGTATCAGGTCTTATAGTTCTAACTAAGGATTTGTGAGAAAAAGGCCCCTCTTATCATTTATTTCTAATTGTTTATGGTTTATTTACTATTTGTGGGCAATTGTTTATTCTTTTGAATTGTGTGTATTCTTTTAGATTCGCTATTTATAGGTACCGGAAGGTACCTTCGTTGTTTTGAATTTATTTTATTATTTCCTATAAGTATAACTAAACAGCGAGTTTAAAAGAATACACACAATCCAAAGGACTGTGTGTAATAATATAGGATCGGATATGGATCAGATCCTACATATAACTTTGGTCCTTTGAACTGGATCTTCTTACAAGTCTTGAACATTACTCATGTTCATAAGATCCTATATTATTTCATAGCGTTTGGCCTTTCTTCTTATACAGCCCGATTAATCATGTTTAGACAGCAGTTCAAATTATAACAAATACATTTTTTATTTTATTTGTGAACACCTCTTCTTGTACACTTTTAGAGCGTGCCGCCGCTGGAAGAAAGAGAGGCTGCGGTTAGTAGGCGGTCGACTTCGGGACCGGAAGATGGATGCGTATATGTATTGTTTCCGGCTCCTCTAAAAGAAACCCTCTTAATTCGGCGCGTTACTTAGCTAACGACTCCGCGCGCAGTCAGAGAGTCGGAGCACAATGGGATTTGTCGCCGTCAAAATTAGCCGTAAATGAATTCTTTGCGGGCTCGTTTATCAAGCGGGGCCCTTTATTCTCTTTATTCGCCACACTTTACATTACATTAAGTCTCGTTTCGGTTGCTTTATAGCGGAGAATTATCGCCCATGTATTCCGATATTAACGCCGAGAGTTCCTGTAAACAGGGGTCCTCGCTTACAGATAAAAATTATGAAATCTAAAGAAGCACAGCGGCTCTCTTTGGAAATGGATATTATGGAATATCTATATTGTTGCTTTAATGGCGACGTAAATGAAGAAAACGTGAAAATCACAGTAGACTACTCCACTATACCAATATGTTTTGTGGGTTGGTGAATCTGAGTTTGCCGTTGGTGCCAACACATAGTTCGACCCCCATCTCAAGTAGTCTAAATCGCCAATTTTGATATTTATAAGGTAGAATCGTCGTAAAGAATAAAAAGAGAGATTGTGATTTTTTACTCACAATTATCGCTCGTGGCATTCATTGCTTGAGCGTACATTGCTACAACCAATAGTCTTTCGGCATTTCTTCTCGTTAAACATGAGCGATTTGGCCTGTGCATATGGTTATAGAAGGAAAATAGTCGTTCAACATCTACAGAAGTGAAAATTCAAAATAGTTTACATAGACAGAGGACGACGCACCACGCACATTATTTTCACGAATATCGCACAGTTGTTTGTATCACTAACATGTGTTTGTTGTCACTAACATCAGTACATTATTATTTTTTACATCCACAGAGGACAATGCACATGATACTATTATTTCTATAGTTTTAGCCGTTGTTTGCAAAACCCGTTTACTAGCTATTAATGTAGGGGAAGAAATAACTGAAACACCTAAAATTCGTATCAGAACATTAACGATCTTATTACCGCGAACATCTATTATTTCATCCACTGTCAGCCTCAGAAATTTATTGCGTGTGTCTTTTTTGATATTTTCCATGATACTGGTAGTTATCGGTTGCATCCATAAAATATAAATGTATAAACGATTTTTTTGGGGATGTTGGACAAAAACGAAGCACTAATTTTCTGCCAGAAAATGACTGACTACTGAGGGTCCGAATCCTCAGACTCAATAAGCTCATAACCCAGTACCCTGAAATCCAATAACTCAACAGTCCCGTAGCTGCGCATATAGAACTAGAAACGACGTATGTCGGAGGTTTTTTAGTAGATTCAAACCCAGTAACCCCGTAGCTTGAAGATGTAATGAAGATGTAATAACAATAAAGATTTGAGAATCTTTACTCACAAGGTTCTCAAATCCACTCCACTTAGCTCTACTATATAAATTGAATATATTTGAATATATTGCAACACACTTTACAACTCTTCAACTTTATATCCTTAAGCCCAATAACTTCATACTTAGACCGAGATATTTGTAGATCCCAGACATAGAAACCATGTATCTGTGAGCAAATAATCAAGAAAATAAACCTTGGAAAAAATTAGAACTTACTTCTAATATATACTTATAATAAACTATCATCAGCTTGACATTTGTCAAATAAATAAAATCTTCGAAGTAAAGGTTTCTTTCTGATTTTTTTTGTGTAATAATGCAATGGTGGGCACAAGAACTTAACTTTAAATTGACCCCAAAGTAAAATATAATCAGCGGTGAAAATTATGCGTAGCGAATAAATACATTCATATTGAACTGAACTAATAGTGACGTAGTCATCATTTCATCATTTTATATCAAGTACCTATCTTGATATAAAAATATTTTGACTGTATTAATTAGCTTTTGTTATTACCCATTGTTGCGAAAAACATGTGGTTGATGGTACAGTGATCAAGATAAAAGTAGGTACAGTGGCCATTGCTTTATCATATTAATAAGGGATGGCTACTGTACCTCCATTAAAAACAGGTCTCTTTAATTTTACCCTTGTTTTGTACCCTAGTTTGTTAATGTATAGTATTTGTTAACGTATAACCGTTAAACTATTTTGCTATATAAGTTTCAGTTGTTTTTCAAATGAATTTAATCAGCATTTTTAAAATTATTATTTTTGTGATATATTTTTAACACATCATTCTGACAAATATCACCCATTTGTATTGTTTCCCATTTTTTTAAGAGTAATGGCCACGGCCACACAATACCATATCCTAATTACCAGGGTACCATCAGGGTAGGTACAGTGGCCACTTTGCTTAAAACTGTTGCAACTGCGAAATTTAATTAAAATATTATGTTTTCAGTCTTAGAATGGGAATCTGTAGAGAAACATGTACAATTTGTCAGCTAGTGCTATCAAGGTCTGGAAAAAAAGGTTAATTATAGCTTTTATTACAATTTTTATAAAAATATGGCCACTGTTCCACTGTTTATATAGGGGAGAGCCCTATATAAACAGTGACTAAACATATTTCTTTTGGTAATACGCAGTATCGTAATACAGAAAGATAATAATAACTGATTATCTACTTAATCATTTATTTTGATTCGCTTTCCGTCAATTCATATGAATCTTTATTTTCCTAACCAACTTAACATTTATTTCCAATACGATTTCTCATACGCAGCCTGTCCGTAAATGTCACGCTACAGAAATCTGATAATCTAATTCTTATATCAGTGGAGAATCACCATCGCTGTCAAATATTTCACTCGCAGTCCGGTGAACAGATACCAAGGGACGATCTTTTATTGGCAATTTGTCCGCTTTTATTATGAACTTAGGGGATATTTCCATTCCATTTCACATGTATGACATGGAACTTGATGACATACTCATTAATATAAGATACTCATACGCTAGAACCTATAAATAAACTAGGTATGTTATAAACAAATTTGAAAACAGTAAAACTAGGATTATATCTATCATTCGAGTCCAAAAGTAAGGTAATAAAACAGAAATTATAATAGCCATAAAAAATATATTATTTAATTTTATAAATAGTTGACAAAAAATATTTTTAATGTGTAAATATGTATGTGTGTGTATTTTTTTAAGTTAGGTTATTAATTTATTTTTTAAGTAATGTTAAATTAAGAGTTAGTTGAAGTAAAAGTTTTGGAAAAAGAATCTCACTCTTACGAGTAATGTTATGACTAGTGCCTAAGGATGTTATAAAGTTGTAATACTTTATACATAAACTATGATATTAATATAACGTTAATAGACAGTTATAGACAAAAAAATGATATATGAATATTTTAATAACGTTATGTATTAAAAACAAAGATTATGAGAAACAATTATCTAACAATAATATGATGAATATGATGAGATAATAACATTAAAATGATTTATTTTTTTCCTCCTGGAGTAGGTACTGGACCCTTCGGTGTAGAAACAAAAAACAGGGCGTTTTCCACGAAACACAGAACTATCATACTTCGCCAACTAAGTTGGCATCGTCATGAGAAGATTACTTAGTTGGCCAAACGCGCGTCGAGAAAAGAATAGTAGTTCGATTTTTCGTGGAAAACGCCAAGTTTTTTTTCTTTTTGTCCTGACAATTCATACATTTCTCTATATCTAAAATTTTACAACCATCCGCAAAGATACAGTCATTAAAAAATCTTCAGATTTTGATTTTTTTTTCATCATAGAGATATAATGTAATATACATATGTTTATACTTAACAGTAGTTATACAATAAACTATCAACAAAGTAGTTTTTATATTGAAAAAATAAAACAGGTGAATGTTTATAACAAAATAAATAATAATTAATTAAGTAAAGATACATGTATCTTAATATAGATTTTTAGAATAGAAAAATCTAGATTTATATTTCGAATATGAGAAAAATAAGACATTGTATCATCAATATAATAATAACAAATAATAATTAAATTATGTCCAGATTTTATGGACTCCTGTCCATTTTCACAGAGACACACGGTATTGCGTGTCCACCCCGAGAATGAAATTTATCTCACCCTTCCAATACGGCTTGTCATATAGAGGGGTGCGCTAATATAGAGCTAATAACTCGAAGTTAACACTTCCGGTCCACTGGTCCTGCTCCCAGTACACATTCCGCTCATATTGTGCTTGCGTCCCCAACACTTTAATTGCTTCTGAAAACGTTGACGTCGTTCGTAGTTATCTATTATAGCTTCTTTCATAATTGTCTGGAATACGGTCACAAAAAAAAAAAAGGCAAAGGATGCATATAAGTTTTTATTGTAGGTGTATTTTTGCCTTATTTTCACTTATTTTTATTCCACTGGCTGGAGTACCGATTACCTATAAGAGCACCGTTAATTTTTTCTTTTATTCAGGCCTATGACGTACGAGGTGTGTAAATTAAGTAATGATACTGGTTTTTTATTTTTTTTTATTCGAATATAATTACAATTCAGTATTGTCTCCTAGATAGAACTTCCCTCGGAAGCCATACAGCGCTAGAGACGGTTCTTTTATTCCTCATAGCAGTGCTGGAATTCACATACTGGAATAGCCTTCAGCTGGTGGGTTACAGCTGTTTGAATGTTTTCTATGGTCCCAAAATGACATCCCTGAGGTGATTTTTCAATCTTGGGAAGAGAAAAAAGTCACAGAGACTCAAGTCAGGCAGAGGAGCCACCGTAATCTCTTTACTGGCTAAAAATTCGTTTACTGAAATGGCTGTATGACAAGGCGCATTGTCGTGATGCAACATCTAGTTGTTCTTGATGTTTGGTCTCACACGCATGACCTTTTTTCGCAGTTTTTCAACAACCTATCGGTAAAAGTGTTGATTTACTGTTTGACCTGGACGCACAATCTCTTTGTGGACAATTCCCTGGCTAAAAAAGCAAATCAGCATGCATGCAACTTCGACTTGCTCATTCTTGCTTTTTTAGGTCTTGGAGAGCTTGAAGTGTGCCATTCCATGCTTTGGCGCTTGGTTTCCGGATCGTACTCAAACACCCAAGTCTCATCACCAGTAACGACGCGGTCCATAAAATGGGGATCATTTTCAATCGATTCCAAAAAGTCAAGACACCTTTCTCTTCTGGTGTTTTTTTGTTCCTGCGAAAGGTTTTTTGGGACCATTTTTGCGCAGATTTTTCTCATCCCCAATTCGTGTTAGTCAAAATCTGATGAACAGTGGTGTAACTCTTCCCAGATCATTCTTGTCGTCAACCGTCGATCTGAACGCAAATATACCATATTCTATCGACATTTTCATCGGTTCGGAATTATTTAGTAGATGAAGGCCTTCCGCTACGTGGTTCATAAAAAAAAAAAATTTCAATCGACTCTTTTTCTTCTGAGAATGCCGTAAACCACCGAAAAGCCTGGGCTCTCGAAAAACACTGTCTCCGTAGGCGTGTTGAAGTTTTGCAAAAGTATCCGTTGCGCTGTGTCCCAGTCTGAAGCAAAACCTGATACCACACTGTTGCTCAAAATCACTAATTGTCACTAATTGTAAGTTGTCACTAATTTTTAAAAATTTGGGATAGCTTTTAGAAAATGAAATACAATTTTTCGGAACTGACCTAATGCAGTGACTTCGTTTCCGTGTACAATGGCCATAACTTCACTTTTTAAACTTCAGGTGTAGATGGGGGGTGGTAAAAAAAAAAAAACCCCCCCCCCTTGCCCAACCAACTGCTCCGTAAAACTGAGCTTGAACTTGAGTTTTATTCTTCTCCTGAAGATGCCAACTTGGTTGGCGAAACGCGCGTCGAGAAAAGTGTAGTAGTTCGGTGTTTCATGGAAAACGTCCAGTTTTTTATTTCTACGCCGAAGGTTCCAGTACCCACTCTAGGTACATTGACTTCGTCATCACATTCCAAAATTATTATTTATCTAATAATATTTTCCAATTTACCAACAGCAATTTCAGTCTTGAATAACAAATTCAAATATGACGTAAAGGTATAAAATGGCAGGTTTTTTATATTCCCCAAGAATTCTGTTACCATCCAAAAAATACCACTCAATTCATACACAGAATTCATTTAAAATAAAAACGAAAAAAAAAACTTTTTCTAATTTCTTCTAGTAGTGAATTTATACTTACCTAATTATATGTATGTTTGCTGTAGGTAAAAATATGTTTCTTATATAGAACTGTCGTTAGTTTTTATTGAACTTTTTATTACACGACATAACGCAAGTTTTTGGAAATTTTTTGACTTGTGAATTTACAGATCGCGACAGTTGATCTGAAGTCAGAAGTTGATGTGTCAGATATGCCGTTGTTAAGGGAAATAAGTTGAAATAAAAAATAATTGCAGATTTAAATTCTAAGGTTGAATGATTATAATTTTTATTCAATTTGAATTAGAACGCTTAAAAAAGGGTTAATCAAATTTGAAAAGGAATAATAAGCAGGAAAACAATGGGATTCGGTAGAAAAAGTATTAGAAGTATTTCCAGTGCCAGTCGCAAAGAAATACTGAATAATTGAGATTTAGGGTTTATTGTGACAATATTTGCTTTAAGCACGCAAATGGTGACGTCCTAGTTAGATACTCAAATAGGAATTAGAAATCCATACAACTTCGTCTCAGTGCCACTTCATGAATTCTGTTGTAGCATAAAAAATATTTTCAGTTAATAAGACTGAATTGAAGCTGTGGATACGTTAGTTGTGCCTTGGTTTAAACGTTAATAAGCATTTGTGATACACCACCTGTAAGTACCTACCGACCTGTCATATGTAGCTGATTTTATTAACACCCCATTTTCCCACATTTTCATTAAAAAATGTGATGTATTTAAATTGTATATACAATAGAGATTATTTACCATACAACTATATGGAAATGGGAAGTATGTAATAATGTATGTCCATATTATGTACTGTACAGTACATATTTCATTCTCTAATTGTAAGTATAATATATACCTCTGTTATACAACCAACTATACACATACAACGTAGTTCATCAGGTACTCTCCAGATGTCCCTAGTTATTGATTTACTGCTAACCAATAGAATGTTTTTAATACTCTTACTAAATTAAAATCAGTAAATATTTTTATTTGCAAGAATTTTTTTGACATTTGAATGAAAACATCTAGACATTATAGTTTATGACCTGATTTATTTTTTATTGTTAACGAAAAATGCCACTCTATTCCAACAGTGTCGTGTTCGGCATCATCATTATAACAAATGCATCAAGATGACATCCACGGTTGGATTGCTTTATGAAAACATTCTTTTCAATATTTATTACAACTACAAAGAGTTTTTATAACGTATCGTTCGTCGTCAATCGTTTTATATTTCAAATTAAATACCACGTGTTTTTCGAAGTTTTTAAATGTAAATGTAATTTCGAAATTTTTTAAATGAAATGCATTGTAAAATTGCATCTTCTATCCTTTAGAAAATACTTGTACAAAAAGAAGCAACAGTTTGTATGAAAAAATCCTGGTCTTCAAAAATTAAAATCTGTGTCTGGTTTCCTGCAAGGTGATCATTGCGAAGAATTAAATTTAATACAAACAGAGCACCATTATTATTGCTGATATCAACTGGTGTTCAAAGAAACTGCCAAAACAGTCTTCTGTTTCTTTGAACTTCTTCTTTCTTGTTTCTTTGATCATTTCAAAACTACAAAGAAACTGTTGAAACGGTTTTTTTTTTCTTTGAACAATAATTAATGACAACAATAATAATGGTGCTTTGTTTGCATTTATATTTTCCGTAATGATATCACCTTGCAGGTAAGGACACATAGTTTAATTTTTGAATATCAGGAATTTAAGAAACATTCTTAAATTTCTGACAAATAGTGCTGTCTAGCACCATACTGACAATATAAGTTACTGAAAAAAGCCTCTATATTATGATTTGTTTTTACTAAAAATGAGGGTATAGGCGAAACTCACATTGTCCACTTTTTAAAATTTTTTAGGAAGAAGGAATAACTGATTTCTCACTTTTCAAGTGATTTAAGGCACTGATTTTTTTTTTTTTTTTTTGGTATTTGTATTAGAACTTTAAATTTGCTTCTCAATTGGTGAAATAACAGCACAACAATATTTGACTCCAAGAAAGTGAATTAAAATTTGGATAATGTGAGTTTCGATACAAGTTTTTGGATAGTGGTAGTCTTGCTCCAAATTATTCTCCATAATATTATTTTTTACGCTAAAATTCATGAAGTTAAGCTAAGAAAAGGAACTTGGAAACAAACTCAATGGTATATCAATAAAAATTTTATGTAATATGGTAGTTCATAACCAAAATAAAAAGCTGCACAAAATACTTAGAATACGGTTTTATTATCATCATTGACTGATGAAATGACATATTTTTATAATGAATCCTAAAATTGCAAAGTACAAAAAATGTTGACAGTAAAAAGTTCTAACATTTGAAAACTGTTCTAATATTTGAAACAATTCACAGATTCCACAATTTAAAATAAATACGAAAATGTGAGTTTCATACCACTTTTAAAATTTAAAATGGTGTAGTTTCAACACGATGAACAAGATAGCGCCACTAACTCTATTTCGAAAAATTATGGACAATGTGAGTTTTGCATCTCTACCTACCCTCAAATGTATTTAGATACGTTTACATTTACTAGATCTGTTTTACTCTTTTTGGCAACAATGACAAATTATTCCTATTTCAGTAAGTCCAAGTTCCGGCTCCTTTTACGGAAATGGTATTGTCTATGGAAAGATGGTTCGGAAAAGTTGCTGTAATAACGGGAGCAGGTTCAGGAATTGGAGCTGCTGCAGCAAAAAGGCTGGTGGAAGAGGGACTCATCGTAAGTAACTATAAAAGATTAGGTAATTGGACACGAGTGAACAAGTCAATCTTATGGAATAGAAAGCTATTTTATTTTAATAACAAAATTGAGATGGTGTGCTTGTTTGTTATTGACCATTTTATTTCTTGAAGTTATGAACTGAATGCAATGAAACGTTATCCATAGTTTCTCCACCCTGTGATCTTTTTCATCATCATTTGGAATATTTAAACAACTTTCAACGTTAAGAACTGCGAACTATTTATTTGATAGAAATTATTGTAATATTTTTACTTTAGATCATAATTGTTTGTTAAAATTAAAACCACAATGTTGCGCATCCGGTTAGTAAAAAGAGCGAAGTATTGCGTTCAAAGTCAGACGTACAAAAAGCATAGCAGTATCGAATTATTGAGTCCAATTGACTAAGGACATTATGTCATGTGTTCTTATCTACCTATCACAGATTACACATGAACCGCCATATTCCCAGAGTATAGCCAAGGAACGCAATCATTATACCTCATGCGTTCGGGGCAATACGCTCATTCTCATAGATAGTAACACCGTCCCTTCTTTAAAAACACCTATGCCAGAGGTTATTTCGTTTTGATCGTTTTAAAAAACTGGAAATTTGATCATCAAAATTCGTTTTTAAAAAATTCGTATTTCGCTATGGTGAAAATTCCCCAAGCCAGTGACATGCCTTAGTAAATAATAAAAAGTTTTAAATTGTATTAGTAAAGAAGAAACATTTATTTGTGAACTGATACACCATTAAGTGTTTATTTAAATAAAACTATTCGTTCTTAAAAAAATCGTGTGAACATCATTTCGTCTCCAATAAGCAGTCCATTTAAAAGACGTTATTGTGTAGTACGAACCACTTCACTGTACAAAATTAATGTTTCAAGTATCTTTAATTGCTTGATTTACGTTATGTTGCAGGTTGTAGGGTTAGATAAAAGAAGCGACAAAGTCGACGAAATTTCAATAAACCTTACAAGCAAAAAAAGACAAACTATACTCATTCAAGATTGACGTCACCAAAGAGGAAAGCATTTTAAGGGCTTTTAAGTGGGTAAAGGAAAACGTGGGCCCAGTCTCAATTCTCGTTAACAACGCTGGGGTGTTCTTCCCACGACCGCTCATAAGTGGAAAAACTAACGAATGGAGGTTGTCCTTGGAAGTGAACGTTGTCGGAGTCTGCGCGGTTACGAGAGAAGCTGTTAAGATCATGAGGGAACACGACATAGATGGCCACATTATCAACTTAAATAACCTTTCTGGGCATAGAGTTATGCCTAACACAGGAATATATGCTTCTACGAAGTATGCTGTCACTGCTCTGACGGAAACTTTGAGACTGGAGCTAAATAGTTTAAAGTCCAGAATTAAAGTAACCGTAAGTTTTGTTTTAGAGTAGGTAAGAAAACAGAGGTCAGTGGAGGAATTTTGAATAATAAACTTAATACGGGGCAGTCCAGAAGTTGTGTAACGACTAAAAATTTTGAAAATACAATTTCTAAGAAATAATTTTAGAATATATACAATATTTTACAAAACTCAATCAAAAGAAAACCCCACCATCCCCTCAAATGATAGGAGGAAGCAACATTAAGAATTAAACGGGAATCTCCTTTTTGGATTCATTATAAAAAAGGAACAATTTACATTTTTATTTTTTGAAACAAATATTTTAAAGTTATACTGATTTTTATTCTTAAACAATGAAAGTTATTACAAGTATCGGAACGTCCGATTATTTGGAATCTTTGGAAAAACTCATTAGAATGCAATAATGTGCTGGAATTGATGATGGTGCCCCCCTCTTGGCAGAAGGCGAATCGAAGGCAAACTTGTAAGGAAATACTCTCCAATACTTCTCGTGAAATATGCATTACATATGCATTACATACTATGTGAAATATGCATTACATATAATTTCTTTTAAATCTTCAATATCGTTCATAGGCTATATCATCAACATTTTTCAAATATCCCCGGTAAAAAAATCAAGAGCGGTCAGATCAGGTGACTTTTCTGGTCAAGTGCAAGTGCATTCATGGGAGTACATGTATTCAATGAATTTCAATATTAATGGAAAATGACGTCAATATATCCTTCTGAAGTCCATTTGACAAGTAACGTCATGAATCGAAAAAAAAAAGTTTCAGAAAAAACCTACGCATTTCGAGATGCTGAATCCGGATCTGCAATAAAAAAAATGGTGTGCCGAAAAAGGTTTAATGGGAATTGATTATTTTTTTCCGTGATTGCATAGAACTTTCTAATACATTAAATTACTAGTTTTTTGTGTGAAATTTCCAATAATTCGGAGTTTTCCACGCTATAATTACTTAGGCACAATGATCATTCGTTTTAGAATTTGAGTCCGGGAGTTGTGGAGACACCACCGAAGAGAAGTGCATTGAGAAATGATGGTTTTCATAGGCATGCAGAGTTTAAATTAAAAGCGGAGGATGTTGCTGATGCCATAGTATACGTGTTATCTACACCTCCTAACATGCAGGTAACGTAGCGCCAGACGTTTTCTGTAAAAATGCCAAATTTCTTGATGATGAATCAAAAGGCGATTCTCTCTAAAAACTGTTTAAAAGTCATGTTGAACACCTACATAGGTATAGCTATGTATTACAGTCTTCAACAGTATTCAGAAAAACCTAATGTTTCCTTTAAATGTTTGTTTTAACATCCAAAATAGAGAAAATGTCATTATCGTCTGTCTACTTGCAAAAAACTTTTTTGTAATCAAATTTTCGGTAAAGGGTTTATTTGTTAGGAAACTCGTAAATCCTATTCGTGTTGGATTTAGACAATAACTTCTTAGATATGTAATAACATATATAGAAGTATTGTGTGTAATAAAAGTAACTAAATCACTTTTCAGGTTCAGGAGTTGGAGATAAGCCATATTGAACAGGCTAGATAATTACTAGAATATAATGTAATGAATAGCATAATTAATTAATAAAGAACTTCTGTCATGATTCTTCTTTGTTACTGTAATGTGAATGTTTATGAGTTTATATAGTTTGTATGCCTTATTGTCATAAGCATGAGCACCTCCCCCATTATACAGCCTCTATCCGAGTTTCTTTAGATTGAGGTGTTCCCAAATTGTTGGAGAGGAAGAAGAGGACCATTGAGTGGCGAGCTGACGCCAGATCAGCTGTCACTGATTATTTTTGTGGAGGTATTTAAAAACTGAAATATACGTTATTCAGTCCATGAACTTGGATGATTTAAAAGTAAAAATTCGTCAAGAAATACGACGCATACCTCCAAACAGTTTTTGACAAAGTTCAACAAGATTTTATTAACCGTCTTCAGTTAAACTTTAAAATCCATTTTCATAGTTTAGCTTTAGCTTAGTCAGATTTAGAGACCAAGTTTCCTCATCAGACCTACATCGATAATAAAATGCATCCACCGTCGTTTGACAAATAATCGAAAAAATCAAGACCTGTATCAAAATATGACAAATCATATGTATATTTTGAGGCGTCCGAGATTTTTCCGAAAAAAATAAATGACGATTTTATCCACTACTTTCCAAAAGCACTACATACTCATAAAATTTTCTTAAAGAATATATAATAATATCCAAACCATTACGTTTGAAATTATAAAAGAATAAAATATAAAACTTGCTTTTTTTCAAAACTGTTGTTTGGTCAACTCCTGTTTTATTACTGTATCCTTCAATTGAAGTGAAATTACACATGAAAACTTCGACGTAGATATGCACTGTAGAACTTGAAGTGCAGCAGATTCTAGACGTGTGGATATACACTGTCTGCAATTGAAATCGCAGGTCTAGAAACATATGGTAAAATCACTGATTTTTTCAGAGACGTATCTAGGAAACTATTAAAAGGTTGTAATAATGGTATGTTGTACCACCCCCGAGAAGAGGAATTGTGGACATATGGACCGAAGAATATCCCAAAGGACGGTAGCTTGTTTGTCACATGTCTGTTGACCTATTGCAGTCCACCACTCTTGAAAAACAACGGTTTCCAATGCGAAGCCGATATTCTAATAAACTGATAAGTGTATATTCCTGATGACTAGAGATAACCACATTTTTGGTCTAAATAATAAGCGACAATGGATTTCAATTTATTCAAAGAAAGAACCAAAGACTTCGTCGGAACGAATTGTCACATTATCAGAAATTCCAACTAATCACAAATGAGAAGGAAACGTCCTTGCCTTGCACATTGTCTAGTCCCCACACATTAAAACTTAAAAAAAAACAGACCGTTAAATATTATCTAACTGTAATTAATTTCGCCATCATCGTTTCTGAGTACCTGGGTGCAGAATCTTGTAGAAAATATCAGAACTAAGTACTCTCACTGGGAAACTTCTATTTATTACCAACTTCAGGTTTACAGGATCCGGTACAGGTAACTTAAATAATAAGATGTTTTACACTTAATTTTTAATTTGACATAAGATTTAGGTAGGTGATTGGGTTTTGAACACATATTTCGACAGTAAAACTGCAATTTATAGGTACTAGTCAATACTTACTTTTCTTATGTTCTTACACAGTAGTTTAATAAACATTGTATCTAAGACAAAGTGTATGTATTTACACACTAATCAGCCATACCTCATTTTGAGCCACAATGGGGTATCACCGGGTACATGTTCAGCCTACCACGACGTACGGCAATTTACACGCGCATCGTGGTAGGCTTGGTGTAGGTAGGTATGTAGGTTCAGTATAACCTCCAAAATTTGTGAAAAAAACATTGTACGTGAAAGTGTAACCTAACCTAACCTAATCCGTGATAACGTTTTAGAGGTTACAGCAAAATAAATAACGGTGATAAAATTAATGAAGAGACAACTTATTTAGATCGTTCTTTTTTAACAACTAACACATAATATATTGCTAGACATTAACAGGTCACAACTATGTGGATCAACAATTTTTTTAAATCTGTTGCAAACGTATAACGGATTTTTTACAGAGGATAAAGGTATAGAAGCATGAACAAAAATGAAATATTTACGAAAGTTGCATCACATAGTAAATGTTTTTATTTGTAAACGATGAACTTTATTAAGTTGTAAATCAATTACCATAAACCAAAAACCAAGTACCAGAAATGTAAACAAAAATGATATTCATCACCATTACATTTTCGATAGGGCAGTTTTTATCGTCCTTTTAATACATTTCATTTTTATTCATGTGACTTACCAGACAACGATTTTTTTTAGTAGGTAACAGAGAAGGGACAACGGGGAAGTAAATATAAACAGTATCTCTTTTCGATATATATAGAGGGGTGACTCATCAAAATGAGCATCTCTTAGAAATTGTCAATAAACATCGCCTTATTGAAAAACATGTAGAGATCCAACTTAAATAAATAAATGATAATACTTAAATGAATCGTATTGTCATGCACTTATAAATAATAAATTTCATGGATAGAGCAAATCAGTCCTACACTTTTTAGAGGTCTGGATCTTCGTTGGATAAGACAATTCGGTTTCAGCAACATTGTAATTTTTTCTGTGTATTGTACGTGTTGATGTTGAGTATTTTACATGATATGTTCCTTTGACTAAAAATGCTGCTATAATATCGTTAAAGTGCCATCTTAAAAATCATGTTTACGGAAACTAGTAATCTATACAGTGATCGCCAAAAAGTTTATTTCAAAATTTTTTGGAAAATAAACTAAGCAAGTAGTTTGTGCTTTTGAGAATATATGCACATCAGCATTAATGTATGATTTTTGGTTTAGAAGTCAATACGGTTTTTTGATGTGGTCAAAATTAAAAATGGTTTATTCAAACTGTGAGTTATATTTATAGAATTATATATATAGCAGTTTTTATCTTTAAATCGGTAATATTTTTCTTGCCATATCTTGCTCTTAATAATAATTTAGGCTATTGACAAGGTGGCTGTGGGACTTCCAAGATAGTCATTCTACATTTGATGGTATATTTTCTACTCATTAAGGGCAAGTTGAATTAATCGAAAGGTTTAAATCTATGGGTATGTCATATACTCATAAATTCCAAATTATAATATAATATTTCAGGTGAAGGGCTTTGCACCAATCGAGTTAATGCGCGACAATTTTCCTTAACCCTCAGTTGCTAAAAAATGTTATTAACTCAAAAAATGTTAATAATGACTAATTAAGCACAGATAAATTATCCATTGTTCAAAAACCAACGACGTATCAATAGATGAATTACTAAAATAACAACAATAATAATGGTAATCACTAATATTTTTCAAAATATTCTGTCTTTTTAATATTACCGATATAATTTAAAAATTAAAACCTAATGAGCAATAACAATTCGTTTCTGAAAATATCCATACTTTTCGAATAAAACCAATGTTTTTATTTTGACCAGATCAAAGAATAGATTTGTCTTCTGAACTGAAGATCCCACGTAGAGTTGATGTGCACTGTTCACACAAACACAAACTACTTGTGTAATTTATTTTCCAAAAAAATTGCATTGCTACATATTTTTGGCTTTCACTGTATTGTTTTACTGTATTTTGGCTGACACAGTATCTTTACAGGTGGAAACTTTGAAATAAATCATATTCATAAATGCACTATTCAAGTATTAACATAAACATATTCTATAGAGGATCAAGGCCATTTTCGTTATTAAAATTGTTCTATCAATTATATTACACATTTTATTTAATTCAGAATCGGAGGCAAAATGTGAGAATCATTTAGATGGACACCCCAGACTTCCATAACTACATCTAGGCATATAAAGGTATTATACATGTACAGCAAATCTTACATTTGCAAACTGCAATAACATTTTACAAAATTATACAAGATCTAGTTAAATACGACAGGTAAATTATTTTTTTATATAATTTAATATTTTCGTCATAACTGATCTTGATATGTTAAAAAATTCACATGCCGTATTTCGTTTTTTTCGTTCGAAAAAATCGGGACATCACAAAATGATACATCGAGTCATTTAATTAATAACTTTAGAGACCTATGTTCATTGTATAATGATCAGTACAACCGCTTTTAATGTTATTATTCAGCTTAGTATAAACGGCTAATTTGTGACGCTATGTATCTCAAAGCAATAAATTTATTATAACCTTATTTTCTTCTCGTTATAACATATAAACTACAAAATTTTATATACGTAATGTGAATTTTCACTAAGTAACGCTGCCAGTATTTACTATATTTTTTGTTAGTTTATGATTTGTTTTGGAAGACAAATCTGTCGTCTTTTAAAACAAAAAAACTGAAAAGTGCAAAAATTGTGTTATGAACCAAAACTTAGCTATTCACCTTAGTTATTATTTCCAAATCACTAAAAAAGGGAAAAGTGTTTTGAGGCTAAAGCCTTTCCTTGTCTTTACTTTTAGTTTTTTCACAAGGAAATTGAATAAAACAATAAATATGTATATTTACTATTAGTGGTTTATAATTTATCCTTGCGCAGAACGCTGTTGTGAGTTTAAAATAAATGTTTTTAAGTTTTATTTTATTTGAAGTTGTATGCATTCAGGCATTTTAAAAGAGAGATGAAAAATCTATGTTTTATAAAGAAACTCACGATGGAAAGGCACGAAAGTTACATTACATTTATTGTTAATTGTTTAGAACTTTATTCCTTACTTTCCGTTTATTATTTTTTTTTACTAACAATTTATTATTTTATAGGTGGAGTCGGTACTGGGGCTGTTTATAAAATCCGTCAATATTTGTGCCAAATATGAAAATGAGACTTAGAGAAGATAATAATAAGTAATCTTATGTAGCAACGATTTTTTGAAAACTTGAAATGTAACGACAATTGTGCGTACAAAATAAAAAGTGTTTATCGTTTGGAGACGACAATTATGGTGTACTGAAGATTGGTAGAAAACCAATTTGGAGACGAACATTTTGTACGGATCTTTATATTTGTCTGGTGCTATTTGCACAGGCATTGTAGAAAGAAAATCAGATTTCCACTGACACATTACACCATCTTATGTGAAGTACTCTTTCGGAGCAATCAAAAATAATATTGGAAAATATTATGAAAGAAATTTGCGAAATGAGGAGCTTTCTAGATATTTTATCATATATTTTTAGTATAAAAAAATCATGTCCCAGAAGTAATGGAAGGCCCAGGGGGGGGAAAAAACAAAAAAACCGAACCTCCCCCCGCGGGAGGCCGCACCAAAAAACACAAAAGCCCTATCGGGGGGGGGGGGGGGAATTTTATTTTTTTAGGTAAAGCCGGCCCTTCTGCGACTTTTCTAATCTTGAAGGGGCTAAATTATTTTCCTTATTTAATAGTAATACTGTATTTATAATATAAAGAATTACTATAGACTGAGGCATCCTAGGTAAAGTGTATAGCCTTCGATTGTTCTTAAATTGTCTTGAAGGATAATATACTATTTTCTTTTAAAATTCTAAAAAAATACTTTTAAAAATAAGACATTATTTATAGATTATAGGTCTTACGGCGTATTGAAAATCAATCTTTTTATTTCAGGACAAAAAAAACTGTGGAAGCTTAAGTGGAACTTCTGTATTTTAAATTGTTATGTTTTATTGTTATTTTGGTGACCTTTTTTTTTTTTTTTTTCCTTTGTTGCAGTGACTATTTCTGCCTATGTATTTATACCTCCTATTTCTCTTATAATTTTATTTTACTAAATTGTTTTTTAAAAAAAAAACCACCCTTTTTTTTTTGTTTTTTTTTTTTTTTTTTTTTTATTATTGTTTAAAAAAATTTTGTATCCCAAAGTGTGTTTGGTTCCCCCAAAAAAAAATTTCGGTGGGGGGCAAAAAAAAAATATTGGGGGGGTTAGGTTTTTTTTTGGGGGGAGTGTTTTTTAAGGAAAAGGTAAGGGGGCACTCTCCCTTGACATTATAAAACTGGTAATACGGCTCATAACCGTTAATGAGCTGACTTGTTTAGTGCAACAAAAATTGATAACAAAAACAGTAAATTCATTGTTGTGATGGGTAAGATGCTCATTTAGTTAATAGCTATCGTTGTAATAGAAATTTGTAAAACCTTTTATTTTCAATGAACTTTTTTAATTTTTTAAAACTTTTTATTTAAATTCTTTTATGATTTTTACTATATTTTAATTTTATTTTATATTTAAAAATATTTTTTTTCTTTTTAACAAAACATTTAAAATAGTTTGGCGTACTACTTATAAGTATGTAATTTCTTTTATAATAATAATTAAAGGGCGGATGAGAAGGCTACATTATGCTTTTGTTTTAAAAATTTTTGGGGGGGGGGGGGGGGAGGTAATGGTAATGTGACCTACTTAAGTATTTCTCTTTGTGACCTTCTTAAGAATTGTGTTTACCGAACTAGCTTGTGCCAACTATATATTAAAGGACAAAGGCATATACGCAGTGAAAATACGATTGGCAGTATTTTTTTTTAAATCGTCGAGTTTCACAAGTTTGTGTACTAACATGAAGGTGTAACTTATATCCCTGTAAGTGCTATATGTAAAAACTACACAGGCCCACAAAAAAAATATTTTTTTTGACTATGGATAATAACATAGTTTTTCCCCTGTATTTTTTGACGCCGAATCCAAATCCGGTGTCTGTTTAACCGTAGCGCGTCAGGATCAAGGTCATTTCAAGGTCAAATCACGAAATAAAGGCTTACAAGAGAATAAACCCAATATCTTTCTGTTTCTGGGGTCGCTGAATCCAAATTCAGTGTCCGTTTAATCGTAGAACGTCAGGATCAAGGTCATTTCAAGGTCAAATAGCGAAATAAAGGCTTAAAAGGGAATAAACCCATATATTTATGTTTCTGGGATCGCTGAATTAGAATCTGCTGTTATTCTTACCATATCACGTGACTTCGAAGAGCACTCCAAGGTCAAATCACTAAAACACGCATTAATGAGGCAAAAGTTTGTATCTTTATATTTTTGAAGTTGTTAATCCAAATCTGAAACCCACGATAGAATACAGTAAATGGTATCGTTTTCATCATGTACGTACCTTAGGCTGTATTAGGGAAATGTGGTTAAGGTTTTTCGGTTTCGTGAATGTATTGCTAGTATTTGTTAAGGTAAAAGATATGTAAGTCCGTGTATCCATGTACATTAGATGAGTTGATACCAATTCTCGTAGCCACCTTACTGAATATCGTCTAACTACATAGTAATTGCGTGTATAGTAAGTGCGTATATAAATGCATGTGTGCGTGACTGTGTGCATGTGCGTGCATATAGAATGCCTGCTGCCTCAAAGGAGGCTGGAGATGGTGACCACTGCCTCAATTGAGGATGTGTAGAATGATCCATTTTCCGATTCTCTGGAGTAACGAAGCCAGCGAAGGCGCGCTGTCCTGCAGGGGGGCGTTAGGGTGTGAGAATGATGCCGTAGTGTGTCCGACGACGAGTTGACTTTGTCCTCGTCAAAGTCGGAAAACCCTCATACTTAGACCTAGGGAGGTATGAGGGTTATCACCCTAACGTGTTTCTTTATATTTATTTATATAGTCCTTTTTAAACTTTTTCGCGGACTCGCCTATCCAACGTACTACGGTAAGGACACCGGATTTGGATTCAGCGACAGAAACGTAATGATATATGAGTTTATCCCTAAGCCTTTATCGCTGTTTGACCTTGAAATGACTTATCCATGTACGGTTAAACGGACACCGGGTGAAACACATTTATATATAACAGGGCTCATTATCTGTTAAGCCTTTATTTCGCGATTTGGCCTTGAAATGGCTTTGATCCTGACGTGCTACGGTTAAACGGACACCGGATTTGAATTCAGCGTCAGAAAATACAGGGAAAAACTATGTTCTTATCCATAGTCAAAAAAAAATTTTTTTTGTGGGCCTGTGCTATCATTTATACCAGTTTCCATTTATTACCTACCAAGTTGAAATATCTTTCTCCTTACATGCTTACTAATTTCACACAGAAGCTATTATATTGTTGTACAAAATGAGCTATTACACTGTTGTTACTTCGCACTCCTCATCTGACCCAAGTTGTTTGCAGCAGTTAAAGTTTGATTCTGTTAATTTCTCTTTGTGTTCCCTAAGTAACGACGCTGGAAAGGATAGAGCACTGTGATACAGATGCAGTTGTGGAGAGTGGGTCCACGAGTTGTGTAATGCAGTCAAATTATATACAGTAAGCGGCAGCCTAATGCGTACATAGGTGGATATTAAATACATATTAAATTATACATTTTTATGTCATAGTTAGTCGAATTTAATACTAGCGTCTAGCCAGCACCAGGTCACGGGTGATCCGACCAATCAAACCGAAAAAGAAAAACGCGCATGCTTCTGAACAATTTTACTGCTGAGAGATAAAATAAAAATGTAAATCCTGTAATCAATTTTCATTAAATAATAAGACAATTTTTGTCTGTATTTCCTTAAAAACTAAATTTCAATATCAAAAAAGAATCAAGCTAAGTTAGTAAGATGATTGCTTTAAACCTTTCATATCAAAGTTTTGTGACTTACTGACTTCAAGTTTGCCGCCTTCACCGCGTTACACAGGTATTTCTCATTGGCCAGGATCACCCGTGACCTGGTACCGGCTAGACGCTAGTCGTTTGTTGTCGTAATTGTCGTTTGGTTAATTTATATTTTATATTAGTATGCGAATAGTTGTTCGAAGGAGATGTGTTGGCGTATGTGTTTTAACACATACGTAAAATCATTGGCAAATGACAATACTGATTCATGATACGCACTTTTCTAATCAGGCACTAGACCAGAATAAAATATAAATTGGTATTTCAAATTTTAACTCAAACAGCCCTACCGACAAACCGGATGCCTTTCATACGCCTGCGCTAGCATTTGGATTGCGATTGGTTCTCACCTCATGATTACGTCTACGGAACAAAGAAGTTAAATTATCAATTGCCCTTCATCCGGCTATGTACGCATTAGAATGCCGCTTACTGTATGTTACTCTTGCTTGTAGTCAAAAGAGTGTTGTTTGATCTGAGTGTTATAGTTTTCTTAAAATTTAGTATTGGTTCTCATTAACCTTATATGGTGGGTAATTGATGTCAGAATGGAATTTTTCTTTTCTTTTTCGTTGATATTATTACAGATTTTGTCCATTTTTATTGTTAGAAATAAATAATAAACACTGCATACTTCACGGTAACATAAAAATATTAGCAAAATAATTGAATTGTTTGTTAATTAAAGTTATCATAAAGTTATTATAATAAAGTTATAGTCTTCTTAACTGGTTCTGATTTTCCCCTCATTCCCCCACATCGCCTTCTTTTCATACAACAAAAAATAAACAAGAAAGGCGACAGATTCATTTCCTAAAATATCAGGAAGCTAACAAACCTCTGAAAATTGTAAGAATCATCCATGAAGTTAGATGCTAGATATCTGTTCCAGAAGCACTGCACGTGATCATTAAATTTCTATCACAACATTTAGAATCCTCATATTTTTAGATTAATTATTCTTCAATATATCACAGTACCTATTTACACTTATAAATTCTGTATATATTCTAACTAACTGAGATATATTGTAGACCGTTATGTCGTCTAATTTATCTTGCAGTGTTTTGGAACATAATTGTACATTGTACCTAAAAGATAGAAAACCAAGAATGTCTAATCTAATGTCAGTGATCATAACGTTAACAATTGTCATTTATAATTAGGGTTTGATGTTTGAACTCTATATTTTGCGCGTGAAACAAGTTATTATTTAATATTTTTATGTGTTTAAACATGTTAGTGTTTAGAAAAGATATTTAAGTAAATCAGTTCTCCTTTTACAGACAGCTAAATACATACATTTCAAAATTTAAAGTGAGCTACGATTACGTGCCTTTGACATTGTAAAAACAATATAAAAAAAATTATGGAATCTTAAAAAAAATGTATAATATACTTGTAGTTACTGTCAGTGATTCTTAGATGAGTACTAAACATATTGAGCGATTTTCTCACTATAAGATAAAAACGTTAAGAAATCTTAGCTTATTAATAGGAAAATAACAACACTGTTCTGCATGAAACAGCTCCCCGCCAAACTAATGTGTTATTTCGATAATTCCTACCTATGTAACCCTTACATTAACCTGAAAATTGTCGTATAAAGTAGCAAAATCTAGAGAACATTAATAACATGTTTTGGCCTTTCCTATAAACCTACCGAGTGACGACTGTTTATTGAGTCTTCGAAGACAAGTCTGAAGGCGGTTTTATTGTTTAATGTATATACGAAAGAAACGTACGATGACAAGCTTATATTACTTCAAAACATAAAATGCGAAGATCATAAGTGGAATATCTATGCCGATCTAAAAGTTGTTGCACTACTTACAGGACTGCAAAGTGGTGTCACCAAACATTGTTGTTTTTTATGCGAATGGGATAGCAGACACATAAACCAACACAGTGTCGTTAAAAAATGGTCGTTACGTGAAAACATTATGCCCGGTCTGAAAAATGTTCTTAATGAACCCTTAGTAGAGCAGCAGAAAATATATTTACCTCCTCTGCACATAAAACGGAGGCTTATAAAACATTGTTAAAGCCTCAAAGACAGAAGGAATTACCTTTCTTTATTTGAGACGGAAATTGGCGCATATAAGTGAGGTAAAGCTTAAAGAAGGAATGTTCATTGGGCTGAAAATACGAGAATTTTTTTAAGGACGAAAATTGTGGAACTACACTTTCGAGAAAAGAAAATAGGGCGTGGGCTGCCTTCAAGAATGTATGTAGCAAATTCCTAAGCAACAAGAAATCGGAGAACGACAAATATAGTTGAAGAACTGTTCCATTCTTACAAGACGTTAGGTTGCAACATTTCACTTAAGCTGCATTTTCTTAACTCCCATTTGGAATTCTTTCTTGACAATTTAGGTGCAGTTTCAGATGAACACGGCGAAATATTTCATCAGCAAATTCCTCAAATGGAGAAGCCACCGCTTCTCCATGTTAACGGACTACTGTTTGGTCCTCAAACGTGAAACCGATCCCGGCGAATACAAGCGAATAAAAACAAGAAATAATTTATTGATTGTATTATATTTTTTCGACAAAAATGTGTTGTGATTTTGTTTTTTTAAATAAAAAAAAAAAGTGATTTTGTTTTTCTTTTAATCTTCGAAAACTTACTAGATTGCTTATGGTTTGGGTTTCTAATAGTTTATATTCTTCTTCCTTTCTCTAATGGGTGATATTTAAAAACCTAACCTATATCTGAATTCAGTACATTACAGTAGATACAAAAAACCTAAAAAAATATCAGGGAGTTACAAAAAATTTCAAAATGCAGAACAGTGTAATTAAGATATTAACTTACTTATAGAAAAAATTGCAGGTAATCAACAATCAAACCACATCCAATACACTCGTAAAAAATGTTCTATGAAGTAGATAAGTATAAATTTTCGCTATCACATAAATACGCATAAAGATGAATACACGCAGATTTGCACCTCATAAAGGGGCACGAAGATGTAACATCCACTTTTTTGTGTGATATCTTGGACTAAAGCGCTTTTCATAAAAACAATATATGAATTTTTCGCGTACATCCTTTTGATAAATTTTACTGTAAAAAAAAGTAATTGCATGCCAATAACATACATAAATACTTTTAATAACGGTTATCCCAAAGATTAGAGTGGTAAAAGAGAGGTAGGCAAAAACGTAGGTAGGCATCTGATCCAAAATGAGATGTAATTTTACTTAGAACCATTAGAAGGCATTAGTTGTGACCAGTCGGGAGTTAAGTTAGTAGATAAATTTAGTGTGCATCTGTGATAGCACCTGAAATCAATATCTAACCTAACACATAAGGCAAGAGATGGCGATACGGTTGTTTAAATGGCATTTAATTTAAATTTTCAGAAGTTTGAAATAATAGGAGTATAATTAATATTGGATATTGAAATAATGTACATATATACAAAATTCATATTAGGATGCACATCTGAAATCAAAAATCTGAATTTAAATAATATTCATATTTTAAGGTTCCAAATCGGTAGGTACATCTTATTCCCAGCTTGAATTAGATAAAATTTTTGCATACCTCAACGTTGGGCTAGTTGATTCTTTCAAACCTATAGCCAAAACCAATTATTATTTTAAAACAATATATGAATATTATGTGTTAACGTTATTTTCGTCACTCTGATCCGTATCGCCTTTGGCTTTTCGCCTAGGCTAAGTAAGAAAAATCTCTAGAACAACCCATATGCATCCTAGCACGTTTAGTGGATGGGCAAATTCGTAACCAAGCACCCTCAAAACCCAAATCCCTTTTGGATGTTGGAAAATCTGTGGAGGAGCTTAGTAGGCTCCATGACCCTATAATCCCATAAACTAAAAACCAATAACCCTCATACTCCGGGGATCTATACGGGGTGTTCCTAAAAGGACATAAACTTGAAAGAGTAGTCCTGAATCAAAATTATGTCGATTTAACAAAATTTATCTATATAATACCCTGCGGAGCTACAGCTCTTCAAAATTTCCATTTTTAATTAATTTTTATATTTGGGTCATATCTAGAGACTAACGTTTCAAATTTGTCATAAGAGCTTATTCTTAGGATGCAAATAAGTATCTAGATTTTTATCTGTCTCACAATTCAAGGATGGTTAACCTGAAACTTGTTTCGTTTTTGGCCATAAAATTCTTACAAATTATTTTAAGGGAGTAAACCACTCTAGAACTTATGAAAAATCGATTTTTTGCTTAAAGTGTACCTTAATATCGTGAAAATCATGTAGCAAAGTTTCTTGTACGGGAGAAATCTGTAAGGGCTCGAATTTTTAATACAGCTTGGTTTTTTTCGCTGCTCTATGCGAGCGCAATAAATAAAGGCGTCACAGAAGTTAAGCCGTATGAAAATTTCACGATAACAAATAAGGAAAGTATTGATCATATTGATCACGTATAAAAGCGTCTGGGTACTCTACTTGGTCTGAGTAACTTTGAAAAAACAAACAAGAGGTCTTGGTGGTAAAGGAAAGTCATCGACGTTTTGTTCTTTATTTTGTTATGTTACAGGGGGTGTGGACTGAGTGAAAGGGACTGGGATCAGGGAAGAACATCGTGCGCAGCTCTGAGAGCTTGCATGTTAGCTTTTCCCCTTTGTCCCTTAACCTCATTTCCCTTGTAACAATAAAAACAAAAAACAGTTCAGGTTTAGCAAAAGCAAAAATCCTAAGAGAATGAAGGTGCAATTACATTTTAAAAATTCCGTTTCTCGTTTTGTTTCGTTGGTGATGCTGGCGACAATGGTAGGGATGATTCTAGTGGTGTCGATGATTCAGATTCTTTGGGTGAATATGATGATGGAGATGGTGACAGTGGTAGGGATGATTCTAGTGGTGTTGATGGAGATCCTGTGGGTGGCGCTGATGATGGAGGTGTTGGGGGTGTTACCGACAACCCATACTAATCGTCAACATCTTCCCAGCTTCTTATTAGATAAATTTAGGTTTACAAATTTATAGGAAACTATAAATAATACCACTCTTCGAAGGGATAACGCCACATATCCCCTCCCCACACCTCACACCCCTCGCACCGTTGGCGTTCTTGATAATAAAAACTCATTGTTTTGTTCAAGTTCGAACTGACTTTAGAGTAAGTGATAACACCTTTTATATACCAATACTCTGTCAAATTATTCACATCAGCCAGCTCTCAGTCTTGAAGTATTCAAGGCCATCAAACCAGTGTATGAAGAGCTCAATAGTGACGATCTTCTCACTCGATGTATGAGCGGATATACTCAAAATAGTAATGATCCTTTTAATACCACCGTCTGGGCATTGCCTCCGAAATCTACTCAAAGTGATAAAACAACACTAGATATGGTCATGCACATCTCCATCGGTATTTACGATGAATTTGCATCAAAAAAGCAAATATTAGCTTAGCCATGGGCATGAAAATCTGTCGAAACACTTACAAATATGTGCTGCAAAATCGACGCGAAACGCATTAACAAGTGGGAGAAATCCTTGTCCGACGTTGCAAAAGAGGTAAGAATCGACACAAAATCACTAAGGAAGGAGAGGCAAAAGGAGGATGAGAATTTGGAAGATCAATTGTATGGTGCAGGCATTGCAGATTATAGAGGTATATTGAATTTATCCTTGTTTTTTTCATTACTTAAAACTTTAAATGAGTTTTTCTCGAAACAACAAATTTCAAGTTGGCCGGACTGATATCTCGAACCATTTTTGTTCGATTGGCTTGGAATTTTTTACTGAATATTCAAATCTACTTTCTCTTCGATACCACGTAGGATTTTTTTTATGATGCATAGTTAAATTGTTATTAACAATTTTCGACTGATTTTTTTCGTTTCAAACTTTTTTTTTTCAAAAACACGCCATTTTTTGCAAATATCAATTTAAAAAAATACTACTCACCTACGCAATGGTGAACCTAATATCATACTACATTGGTTTTATTAATTTTTTTTTGGATCATGATTGTATAAAAAAAACTGGACGTTTTCTCGACGCGCGTTTCGCCAACTAAATTGGCATCTTCAGGAGAAGATTAAAACTAGTTTTTATCTAGTAGAAGATTAAAACTAGTTTTAATCTTCTCTTGAAGATGCCAACTTAGTTGGCGAAGCGCGTCGAGAAAGGAATAGTAGTTTAGTGTTTCGTGGAAAACGTCCAGTTTTTTTGTTTCTATGCCGAAGGGTTCCAGTACCCACTTCATGATCATGATTGTATTTTTAAATTTACATTTATTGGTTCAGCCACGCAGCCATAAAAAATATGTCTAGGGAAAAATACTGGAAAACTGCTATTTTGTTTTGTACAACTCTGAAAAAATTTACAAACACACATCAATATTTGTATGATAAAGACCTTTTTTATCGAATTTAGATATGTTGTTCAGTTTCTTTGAAAAAATTTCCAAAGTTTGCTTTATTTTTCGACTTCTAAAGTGGTTTATACCCTTAAATCTGGTTACATCATATTAAGGAAAATTAAAAAATAAAAATAATTTTATTCCTGTTCAAAATTCGAAGTCAACCATTTTCGTGAATATTGCATTTAAAGATATATGGTGGCATTGTTATTTTATGACCGTTTAGTTTTTCGATAAGAGGTGGCTATCAAAAACAAAAGCTTATCTCTGATTAATAGACGGTAGAAGTCAATTTAACAGAAAAAAGTAAAAAAAATATTACATTTATATCAATTATGCGTTTATATTCGTTATGCTTCCTATTTTTTCCTCTCTCAATCTCGAGGTTAAAGAAAACTTCAGATACTTTACACTCCGTTAGATTGTTGGCAAATTCCTGTTGATGTTTCGTGCGATACAAGCCTCGATAGTCCACGATCCACATAAATTTCACCTAATGGAGATGTAACGGTGATGTTTAAGCAACTACATAGGTACATTTCTACGTTATAAATTCAACTATTATTAAATTTTAGAAAATAAATTCGCTTTTCTTCTATGTAACAAAACGTCATTATAATTTTTACAACGACACAAAAATTCCCTGACTAAATATCCTCGTAGAATTGACGTTAAAATTCTTTACAACAGCCATGGCAACCGTCAGTTTTACAAGCTATCACGATTTAACATTTCGACCGACGTCTCACAGCAAGAGATTAACTGCAGGTCAAGTGAAACTTGACTCACAGAAAAGTTACAGAAAATACCATAACTAAGTTTTTACATTTTTTTATGTTTCGAATACTTATAAGTACTCACTTGGTTCAGCAAATCTAATAACACAGGCACACAAAAAAATAAAAGTCCAGTACTAGAACTAGTCGAGTACTACTAAAGTCGAGCACTAGAAGGAAGAAGAAGAAGAAGTATGTGGTTCCATGCATTTTGACCCGCTGAACACGAATCCGATGTCCGTTTTGTCCGATTGGCTCTTACATTTTTCCTAACCTCAAAAAATCTCAAATCAGTAAATGAAAAAGCTGTAATGAACTGATTACTATTTCCATACGTATTTTCGGGCGCTGAAGTCGAATCTAGGGTCAGAATTGGTCGATCAGTTAGAAATTCTGGCATAACCTCAAAAAACGCCTTAAGAAGACACCGAAAAATCCGATACAAATAAATAAAAAGGATAAATGAGTTGATCACTACATCTATACGTAATTTGGGAGCTGAAACTGAATCTGAGGTCAGAATTAGCCGATCAGTAAGGAATTTCGAAATAACCTCAAAAAATACGTAAGAATTACCAAAATTCCAAAACAAATAAATTAAAAGCTTTAACCAAAAATTTTAAACCTAACATAACTTAAGGCAAGAGCTTTATACCAATAACTTTAAATTAAGAATTCTTAACCTAACATAACCTGAGTCAAAAATTTTAAATAATTTTGGAATTTTGGTAATTTTCACGTGTTTTTTTGAGGTTATTTCGCAATTCCTTACTGATCGGATAATTCTGATCTCAGATTCAGTTTCAGCGCCCCAAAGTACGTATAGATATAGTGATCAACTCATTTATCTTTTTTTATTTACTTGTCTCCGGATTCTGTGTCTTCTTAAGGTGTTTTTTGAGGTTATGTCAGAATTTTTAACTGATCTGCCATTTCTGACCCTAACATCTGATAGGGTCAAAAATGATAGATTCGACTTCAGCGAGCGAAAATACGTATGGAAATATTAATGAGCTCATTTAAGCTTTTTTATTTACTTATTTGAGATTTTTTGAGGTTAGGAAAAATGTAATAGCCAATCGGACAATACGGACATCGTTCAGCGGGTCAAAATGCATGGGACTACATACGTCTGCCTTCAAGTACTCGACTTTTTTTTTTTTTTGTTTGCCTGTGTAATCAGTTTGGAGATATAATCTGTTGCTTTAGCAGATGAGTTTGTTAATAATCAAACAGAAAAAATTATCCTCTTGGCGAATAATGTTTTCGTTGTTAGCCTTTTTATCTGTGTCTGTTCTTTAATGATGATATTGTAAAAAAGAATTTCTAATATGAGGATTTCATAGAAGCAAATTTATCAATTATTGTGATAAATTGTAGTCAATATTGTACTCACTTGTGTTCAATTATTGTGATCAGTAATTTTTTTATCTTAGAGGTTACATTCAATTTTTTTAAATATCAATATTTTCACTTGACCAACAGTTTAATGATAACATATGTCTACATATCCACATTCTTACAATATTATACTATTATATATCAATCTTTATATTGTCTCTTTAACAAATAAAAATAAGAATGTACTTGCAAACAGGATCTTATAAAATTGCCTTCGAGATAATTTCGATAAAGTTTCTTCGTGATCGTTGTTGAGGCAGTTTTATAAAATCCTGATTATGATTGTATACCTATACCGACGCGGATTCTAGGTCCATCTTCTTACCGAGTCGTGTGGACTATATTCTTTTCGTCTTTTGTATCTGTTAAAAAGAAAAACATCTCACTCCCAATATCCTAAGCTACGACACTATATCTCGTTAAGAACATAAACATTGATGATAAAGCTGACCTATTGCGGTAGTTTCCAAGTTTTTGTTCAAGTCCAGTATAAACTGCACTTTCCATTAATTTATGGTGGCAATTTATATGGCAGGGCTTCTGTATATTTCAAGTCACTGAAGTAAAAAAGATCCTGAACATGTTTTTGTGAATTTTTGACTCATTACCATATTATGCTGAATTTTTTTAGGAGACTATGTAGGCAACTCATTTTTGGTGGAACGTCGGTGTGCGAGTTGAGTTCATTAAAATCTTAAAATAATAGGACATCTGAAAATTAGCACCCAAGTGTGGTAGTCAATGAAAATATTTAACAATGCAATAAAAATTCAATAAAAACATCCCTATGTGTCTATGTTCCTATGGTCCATTGAAAATAAAATGGTTGATATCGGCTTCCAGTACAACCAGAAGTGTCAGATATTTGGAAATATTTTAATTGAATTGAGCATGTACTACTATCCTATTGTCCAAATTTTCTTACTTTAAACTTTCTTTCCTCAAACTTAGATTCCGATCAGAACCTTTTAATAAACCTGTCTGATTCTGCCAATCGCCAATCACCCTGTATAGTTTAGGATGTATATATAATTATTAGTTAGAGCAGTAATAGTTCATATAGCAATTACAATTACTTCATTAGTATTAGAATTATGCCATTCCGTCATGATCGATTATGGTATCCGATTTGGATAAATCGGAATCGGAATCTATTTGGATGAGTCGAAATTGATGAATTCTGGAACCTCGTAAGTGTATACTCATTGCATGTAACACTGAGAAGGTATGATTTCAGTTCTGTATCGCTTGTTGATTATTTTACCTTTGCCTTGTATCTTGTATCGCATAAGCAAGTTCCAGATATAGATCACACAATAACAATGACAGACTGCTTGACTTAGGTACGACTTAGGTCTAGCTGAATGAATATAGGAAGTGACAAAATGTTTTAAAAGGCCCTACAAGAGACATAGACACCCAGCAAAACTAATATCAGTTCTCGTCTTTAAATTTAATAAAACAAAAATCAAAACAATGAATTAAAAATGATCATAAAACCAAAGTTTTAATATACTACTCTATTAGATTCGCCGAATTTTTTGAAGTTTGCTTTATTCTCTCTCTTCTCTAGACTATTCTTTTGACAGCCACATTAAGGATGTGGTTTATTAATTGTGTGATGTGGTTTATTAATTGGATTTTAAGTTCATTAAAAACTGGAATATCTCCGTTATTATCCAATTTGAATGTTTCTGTCAAAATGTGTTAGTTTTTAGTATCCTACATTTTGACTCAAAATAGTATAACCCGGGCAATAAATTTAAAAAAATACCTACATGGGTGTTCTGGCTCTTATCTGGTCACACTTGACCATTTTCGTGTATATTTTCCAGTCCATAAAATCTGCATAGTCAATTTTCAAGTTCATTACAAATTGTGGAAATCGCAATTTGCAGTTAGTTTTAAGATTTGGTAGGTAGGTGCTTTGACATTTCTGGTTTACAATATCAATTACTCGTGATCGTATTCAGTATATGTATGAAAGAATTTTCGCCTTGGACTGTATATCAATCAGATGTTTAAATGTTGAAAAGTAATACGACTGGACTAGTCAATGATCCTCCATGGAGAATGTTCACTGCCGCAAATGGTCAGCTAGAAGAAAGATACAAAGTATTTGAGATCATTTTGGGAGAAAAAGACATTTTCCTTTTTAATTTGTATGTTTATGTTATAACGAGATGAAACTAACATCAATTTAAACCTGATAAACTAAAAGAGTAAACTAGAAACGTACTTATTAATTGTGTCAAAATATTACGGAAAATATTTTTAAAATACTTTTGAAATTTAATAGTATTTCAAGTACATCTTTTGTTATATATTTACTATGTCCTATATTTTTTTCCAAATTTTTTTCCGTAATATTTGCCTAAAAAAGTAGCATAAAAAATACACAAATTGATAAAACATCGTAAATAGATGCAGCCATTTTTTCAATATATAATTCATGAAAGGGAGCTTTAATTTTGGGTACCGATTTGTATTTTCAAGTTATCAAGCCGTAGTACTCAGTATGAAACAAAAACATATTCACCGATTTATATTTGTATTACTCTTAATGACATATATATATATATATGTATGCCATTTTCTTTATCTCATTAGATTTATATATGCAAAACATAGAAAATATGCAATTATAGCAACAGATTTCTAATTATATTTGATAGGTCACGAACAGTCTTATGGCACACCCTGTATACTTAGTAATTCATAGCAAATTCTAGAGGTTACTTTTATCCTGTAGATCACGTTCGTACTGATTTAATTCTAGCAATGTCCATATTGAAAATAAAAAGATTTATCATATATATCTCCATATAAACTTATATTATCTATATCATTTTTTCCTAACGTATGTTCCCCCATAAACAGTTTTTAATTTATAGACATGACTCAACATTTCTTTCATAAGCATTTTACTTTATATTTTTATTATTATAACAATTTGCAATAGGGTATTGCATATTATACAAAGCATATTTATGGGTGTATATATTAACATCTATTAAAAAACATCGCATAAAAGGGTGTAAAAAGTTTTATGTATTTAAAAAGTCATGCATTTTAATTGACATGGGTATTAAGGGGTAAAATGTGCGCTATAAGTATTACATATTTTTTTCAAATATGTAGGTATGTTCATCGTTCGATTGTCTAAGATAAGTGTCAGGTATCTGGTGGTCATCATTACGTACAGTGCATTAAAAGTAGCTTTGCACCTGGCCGTAGCAGATAAAACTTGAAATTGTGCTTATTTATTTTATAGCTGCAGCCATGAAATCCTCGAGGAATACAGTCTGCTATTGTTTGATGTGATCAATACGCGGGCAAAGCTATTCTTGGTGTACTGTAGTTGTGGTAACGCAAAGAATACGACCGCTTTGATGAAAGTAACGTTTGTTTGTAAAGAAAATTTGGGCATGTGTCGCAAAATGTGCATAATGGGTTTAAATGCATAGATACATATCCATGTATCTATATCATATGGGGATAGGATAAGGCCGTAGCCAGCCCTGTTTTTTAGGGGGGCTAAAAAATGTCGATTGAGGTCGTGAAATATATTTTTGTGTTCAATACAACACAATAACAACCAATAATTGTGTTACCAATACAACAAGTAACATTACACTAAATACTTCTTTATTATGAAAAAACTACATTTTAATTCACTAAACTAATTTGGCAAGAAATCCGTAGAAAAATGTTGGTCTATTTTTTAAATTTTCAAATGGATATTCGATGCATACGGAATATATGCTATGGAATATTCGATGCATATTGGGGTAAACTGTATGAAAAATATTTAGTTTGTAACATAAAGAAAAAAGTGGATGGAATATAGTATATTTTTTTTTAGGTCTTTAAATATAAATTATAACATGATTAGAACAATTTTCTTCTAAAACAAGACTCTTTTAAAACAATGTTTATCGACAAGCACGGAGCACATAACAAGACCTGATAACTTTTCCACATAATATTTTTTACATTTACATTTAATTTAACTGGTGAATTATAGTTTTAGACTTTTCACCAAACGGCAGTTAAATATTTCACCCCGTATTTCACAGCTAAAATTTGGAGGAAATTTGAAAAAGAAAAATCCTCAGATTCTGCAGATTTCATTTGTTTAATTTCATCTTGCAGATTCATAGATTTTATTGCAAATGATTATTTTAAAATGTGCTATTTGTTGATGTTAAATAAAGCAGTACATTATTATTAGTAAATAATATCAAAATATACTTCACAACCTCAAGTGAATTGCAAAAACGTACAAAAAATCACAGTGATACTTAAAAAAAGTCTGAATTAATGCCTGAAACTTCATTCATTATCGTCTTTAATAAAATGAAATAAAAGTATGTTTAAAACCATTCGACGCCTTTCAGCCCCCCTGGTATCACCCTGCCTACGGCCTTGTACATATCTAAATCAATAATTATTATATTGTAAAACTATTTTTATTATCACATGAAACTTGACTTCCTATCAATATTTCGGATATATGAACACCTATATACATAAAATATAATACACGAAAACAACATAATTGTCTATATTAACTGTTTATATTACTCTAACTAACTTTTTAATCTATACCGAGTAACTGTTTTCAGCAAGAATAAATATTTAAACATTATTGACTTTTTGAATTTTAGACAAAGTTCATACTGGTATGTAGATGATTTTGTTACATATGACAGACATTTTCTAGGTGCACTTGTAATAAAACTTTTTATGTAGTTGCATTCAAAAATAAATTAATACTGTTTGATTAATTATTATTCATAGAGCATGGCAAATATCTCATTTTTGTTTGTACTACAATTTACATAAATACACAATTTTTTATATAAATTGTATTTTTATTCTTAATTTACACAAGCTGATTTACACTATACTTTGTGTTGTTACAAAATATGTGCAAAATTTCAAAACAAACTGGTCGTTTTAATGTCAAAACAATATAAATTGTAATTAAGTTTAAGTCACTTATGAGACCGTAAACTATATCATATGAGTCTGTTACCATATCCATTCTTGAAAAAGAATATAATTCATAAATAAAAACACATTTGTAACATTGGAGTATATACCTGGCATTGTTGGAGTACATGGAGTTATAACAATTTGTTGGAGTATTGGAGAATGTTATCTGAATTACCGAGTTTGCTAACTCCTAAATACCTATCTGAAAAGTGCTTGCTAATTTTTATTTCTGTGGATTTTTTTAAAAACATTTGTTGGCTCCTCAAAGATCTTAATATATAGGGTTTCTAGGAAATGCGGGTACAACCTCATGTATACTATCACAACCATATTCAATCCCAAAACTAAATTGTTTAGGACAACCAAACTATAAGCCATAGTTGCTTCGTTTCAGCCGTTAGATGGCATTCGATTGTCAGAGGAAATTTTTACGGTCGAAAATAAATTTTAAATTATCAAAACCTGGTTACTATATTTACTGGCAGTCTGAGCAAATAGTAAAATATTGGTTGTTGAACGTTGCACGAAGTTGAACTTTTTATCCTTTGATTAAACGAAGCTCTAATCGGTGTCTTTTTGGTCAAGTAATCTCTGGTATTACACTCATTCAAGAATATCTGGTATTACACTCATTTCCTGGACACCCTGCATTTAAAGCTATTTTTTTGTCGTAGCGCGTTATCCTAAATGTGTTCTTGGTGCAATATAAATTTTACAAATGTTTGTGGATGAGATGTTCGGAAACTCCATAATAATTCAATTTAGAAACTTCGTAAAGTCTAAGAAAGTGTTTTCAATAAAATGTATATATTCCGTGCTTGAAGTTTCCGAGAAGTTCACACATTTTCACTTTCGGCTTAACTTTTGGGGTGTAATACGTGAAAAAAGAAAACTCTTAGACTCTGTGTAGTTAAATAATAATGCTATTTTTACTTGAAACAGCAGATGAATGTGAGTTTTAGTAACGAGTAAAATTTATAAAAAGTTTTTCTGAAAAATCTTTCTAAATTATTTAAGACTTTATCTTACAACCCCAAATATTATGTGATAAGCTGAATGTTTTACTTTTGAAGACGTTTTTAATTAAAAAAAACCTACATTCAATACTCCGATAGTTCAATATGCTTGTTGTACAAATTGTAATAGAGGAACATTAATAGCGATTAGCCTTTTTTTGCTGCCAGATCGAAGTCTTTACTTTGATCACTAGTAGAGGAGGATGTTAAAAATATCAGTTTTTGAGCCCTTTGCGAAAGGTGAATAGCCTTTTAAATTGAGTGTTTAGTTCTTATTACTTCTTTAGTTAGTTCTTATAACAGAAATTATGAATAATTTATCCATGAAGCTTGAACTTTTACATGCTAGAATGCTTACAAATCAGCATCTTATTATTGTTCTACATTGTTGATTATTGTATTAACCGTAGTGATTATTTCATTTTGAAATTTTCAAAATATAAAAAAATCCAAATATATAAAATCGGTTTATATATAAATAAAAACGTTTTCAATATTAATGGATATTGGTTTCACTATTTTTAATTTTGAAAATTAGTCAACGATACCAAAGTCAGGAACCCAAACAAAAAAAAAACTAGATAGATACATAGATAACAAGTTTCAGAAAAAATAAAAAGCAATAAAGATTCGTGCAAAAAGGAATGCTGCTTTTTGACTATATGAGTCAGTTCAAGATAAATAAACTTTTTTTCTGGGACACACTAAAAAAAATGGAGAACAATATACTGGAGAACAAAAAAATGCAACATTCGGCATACAGACTTCAAGCCAAAAATATACATGTTATTACTAACATGTATATGTTGTTGCTAACCTTTTTACAATTAATATTAGAATCACTAGTAATTTCGTATACACGTCTGTCTACAAATGATATCAATAATTAAAATATATTAATGATAATGATTTAATATGTTTTGCTGGTTTAGCTTATGATGCAAATGCACAAAAATGTAAGCGCTGAAAGAAATGATCTATATATCGAATTGCCAGGTATTTTTTATATGATTTGTCAGTTAAACAGTATTTTTTGTAGTCGTATTAAAAGTGTTTCATGATACATGGGAAAAATAGCTTCTACGATTATGAGAACATGGAGAAAATGGCCTGAGGATCAGTATTGAGCCCAAAAATGTGATGCACTGGTTGCCCTAAGAGTATCCAGAGTATCTTAGGAGTTTCAAGAAACAGTGAGGAATCTAGATTTTGTTTAGATGGTCACGATTATCGAAGACGAGTTAGGTCTTTTCGGTGTGAGAGGCGGAATGTTAACTTTCACGATAGGAATTGTATACAGCCATTACTCGAGGCACTATGGTGTAGGGGGCACAAGCGTAGGAAGGAGTCATCCCTAGTATTCATCAGACAGTTTAACTTTATGTCACCGAAATATTTTGCCACCGGGCAATTTGCCACAAGACATAAATCATCTGCTGCCTCACAGAATCAGTGTAATCAGATTGTGGTGGACTAACTCATTATTATTATTATTTGTTTTATATTATATATAGCATTTGTGTAATGCTTGTGGATTATGAAATGCTTTAATTTTAACTTCAAAATGCCGCCGATATGTATACAAAAGATGTAAAAGAATACCAAGTAAAAACTTTTTACATGGCATTGCATTTTTTGTTGCTCAGTATATAGGTTTTTTTTAACTTTTCGCACAAGGGGTCAAAATTGACATTATTATAACATTTCCCTTTGTTTCTAAAAATCCATCTTTGTGTTCTAAAAAGTGTGAAACTTTGTGTGTGTTCTAAAAAGTGTGAAAGTGAGACTGAAGATTCCTTTGATGAGCCTGTATAATATAATTCGACAACACCCTGTAGTTTTTAGTTGAGACTATGCTTAACTGGAGAATAAGCGCCTATAGCGGATAATTAATGTATTTACCGCGTTTTTAATTCGCAAATTAATATTTCGCATCGATACCCAACGAATTAAAGATAACTTTCGCTGAACTCTATATCGGACTGGCTGCATCTAGACGATCGCGTGTAAACGGAAATGCCCCCGCCGAAGGCGATTCCTGAGGTGGCGGCGTCTGTGATGAAGTCGGCCACGATGAGGGTGTCCTTACCTTGGGTGATGGTGGATGGTGCCAGTCCGCCCTTCCCCGCCTCCTTCTCGGCCAGGCGCTCTCTGAGGAGTCTGATTTTCTCTTCTTTCTAAAAGAAGAACGCTGTATTGTTGTAAAAATAATACACAGTTAAGACAGTGAAGGGAGAAGCCTATGCTACTTTGTGGCAATCATTGCGTGCTTCAAACAGTTTTTCAATTAGGGTAGGTTATGATATTATTATGAAGTTGGCAACATCCAGTTTCAGCAGTGACACGTGACATCACAGTGCAGTTGTTACGTCTGATCGTCACATAACTAATAATGTGAAGGAGATTCAAAATTAAATAAATTAATAATATTTTTTTTAAAACAAGCTTTTATTTAAATGCTCTAAAAGAAGAAAATAAACTTTAAATTGAATCAAACCCATCAATTTATTACATTACACAATTTATATGATATAAAAGCTTGTCACGAGATTTACTTGTGTAGATGTATTTACCTATTTTATAAAATACATACTTTTTTTCTTAGATTTTCTTATGTCACGATCAAGTTACATAATTGTTACATTCTTGATCTACACAAGTAAATCTCGTGACAAGCTTTTATATCATATAAATTGTGTAATGTAATAAATTGATGGGTTTGATTCAATTTAAAATTTATTATCTTCTTTTTAGACCATTTAAATAAAAGCTTGTTTACATTTTTTTTATTAATTTATTATTAATTTTTTAGTTATCGTCGTTTTTTGTATCTAAACGTTTCTCAACCTGTTCATACTATCCCTAACCTATACCAAGTTATAACTCTTTAAAATTTGTATGGTGGCCATCTTCTTTTTCGTCATTTTAATTTTTTTCACCGCCGCTAGAATTTGCCTAGGGTATAGGTTGATATTAGTTCAGACACGACCCCGCTAAGTCTTACTGTTTAGCCAGGCGGTAGTACACCATCTCCTCGAAGGGTTGAACGCAGACGTCAGTTTAGTAGTATTCTTCTTATCAAATCCTTTCATTTGATTCCCACATTATGGGAGTGCTTAAAAATAACTAGTCCGCCATCTTGGACGGTCCGGCATATTTGATTTAGAGTGGTCATTTTATTTTTTCGTATTCTACTCAGCAAACCCTTTCATTTGATACCTTGGGGAGTACACAAAAAATAATTAGTCCGCCATCTTGGACGGTCCGCCATATAGGATTTAGAGTGGTCATTTGTATTTTCGTATTCTTCTCAGCAAACCCTTTCATTTGATACCTATATCATGGGAGTACACAAAAATAACTAGTCCACCGTCGGGCGGTCCGCCATATTGGATTTAGAGTGGTCAGTTTATTTTTCGTATTCTTCTCAGCAAACCCTTTCATTTGATACCTGTATCATGGGAGTACACAAAAAATAACTAGTCCGCCATCTTGGACTGTCCGGCATATTGGATTTAGAGTGGTCATTTTATTTTCCGTATTCTTCTCAGCAAACCCTTTCATTTGATACCTATATCATGAGAATACACAAAAAATAACTAGTCCACCATCTTGGGCGGTCGGCCATATTTGATTTAGAGTGGTCATTTTCTTTTTTGGTATTCTTCTCAGCAAACCCTTTCATTTGATACCTATATCATGGGAGTACACAAAAAATAACTAGTCCACCATCTTGGGCGGTCCGCCATATTTGATTTAGAGTGGTCATTTTATTTTTCGTATTCTTCTCAGCAAACCCTTTCATTTGATACCTATATCATGGGAGTACACAAAAAATAACTAGTCCGCCATCTTGGACGGTCCGGCATATTGGATTTAGAGTGGTAATTTTATTTTTCGTATTCTTCTCAGCAAACCCTTTCATTTGATACCTATATCAAGGAGGTGCACAAAAAAACTAGTCCGCCATCTTGGGCGGTCCGCCATATTGGATTTAGAGTAAATTCATTTTTTATTTTCTTATTTCTTCTCAGCAAATTTTTTCATCTGATACCCATATCATGGGAGTGTGCAAAAAATAATTATTCCGCCATCTTAGACCGTCCGCCATTTTGAATTTAGAATGACATAACTTAGTTAACCATGCATTGTCATCCAAACTAAACGTGTATGCAAAATTTCATCTCAATCGGTTGAGGATAACTACTTTAAAATTCAGTTGCAAGATTTGACCCGAACATACATACAAACAAACAAACAAACATACATGGCAAGTTAAATAAAAGCTTGTAAAAAGTATTCTTTGAGAAAGTGTTTAGAAATGTCCTTGAGTTTGAATGTTGAATACAAAACGAACTAGGCGCTTCGATAGTGTGCGCTTTTAAAAATTACGGATAAACGAAATAGGAAAATCTTCCAATCGTGGTCCTGCTGAAAATGCCCTTCCATACCTTCCATAAGTTCATCGTCATGTAATTGTAACGTTTTGTTCAGTTAGGGTTCGTTAGGTATGAAAAATTCAATCACTCACTTTCAACTAACACTATTTATTTAAATTTAGACAAATACGGATTAAGAACTAATTAACAAACACTACTTTATTTTTGTACAATTTATATTCGATTGTTTTTATGAAGCCCGCGAAGGCTCTGATTTATTTTAAAGAAAGACTGCTGTTCCCGCCGCTACAGAAACCTTATATTTATCTCCTAATAACGCTAGAAGGCGCTAGATGAACTCTCGGTCACTCTGGTTTGTTATCGAAGTTTGCGAATGGTCGAAGATCGTAGCAGTGGCGGACGCGTTACGCGCTCGTCACATAATTAATTCATTGATAAATAACACAGGTCTACAAAATAAAGAAAGTTCTGTCTTGCAATCAGACCCATCATTTCCTATGTATTTTGGAAGCACTGAAACCAAATGTGGCAAACAAATTTTTTTCTACTGCATCAATTTTTCTCTCCAGCCCCATATAAACCCCATAAGCTCTTATAGAGGAAATTTTTTGAAAACATTTCTTTAATTATTTTTTATGACCTTTATATATATATATTTTTTTTGTCGCTGATCACGAATCTGAAGTCAAGAATAAATTTCGACTTAATGACAGCTGTCAATAAGCTGTCAAATTTCATTAAAAAAGTAAAAAGTTGATATTCTGAGTACGATGCTGAAGTCAAAAATGAATTTTGACCTAAGGACAGCGTCAGCAAGCTGTCAAAATTTCTAAAAAAGGTAAAGAGATGATGTTTAGTACATGTTTATATGCAGGGTGGACCATTTAACCTTTAATAGGAAATAACTCGGCCGGTAAGCGAAAAAATAAAAAGTTTTATACAAAAGTTGTTGGGCAAGGTGGGGGACGTACGACCATAACCTTAAATTTTACCTCGACGTTGACCTTGAGGGTTATTTGAAGGTCAAAACAACTTTTTCAAATGGAAACAACTATTTTTGACCCGGATTTGAAAAAGGCCGGGAAAACGTCCAAAATGGTACTTCTCAACAAGGTCATGGCAAGGTCGAATGAAGGTCAAATTTTCGAAAATTGTTAAATAACGAGGGCTAGCTCGGGATAGAGATTGGAAACATTTGGATTGAGATTGGAATTTAATTTTTCGGTTTTTAAGGTTATTTCAAGGTCAAAGTGATTTATGAAGCGTGAAACCCTACTTTTGACCTCTGATTTGAAATCTTTAACGTCAAGGTCATTGGTATCAGGAAGTGACTTTATTCGACCCTGACAACTTTAATCAGAAACATTTTACTGTTTCCAATCTCTATCCCGAGCTAGCCCTCGTTATTTAACAATTTTCGAAAATTTGACCTTCATTCGACCTTGCCATGACCTTGTTTTGAAGTCCCATTTAGGACGTAAAATTTACCGGTATTTTCAAATCCAGGGTCAAAAATAGTTGTTTCCATTTGGAAAAGTTGTTTTGACCTTCAAATAACCCTCAAGGTCAACGTCGAGGTCAAATTTAAGGTTACGGTCGTATGTCCCCTCCTTGCCCAACAACATTTGTATACAACTTTTTTATTTTTTCGCTTACCGGCCGAGTTATTTCCTATTAAATGTTAAAATGGTCCACCCTGTATATAAACATGTACTAAACATCATCTCTTTATCTTTTTTTTTAGAAATTTTGACAGCTGTCATTAGGTCAAAATTCATTTTTGACTTCAAAAACGTAATCAGCAACAGAAAAAACTTAATAAAAATGCATTTAATATCAACTTTTTACTTTTTAGTGAAATTTGACAACTTGTCGACAGCTGTCATTATGTCGAAATAAATTTCAGATTCGTGATCAGCGACCAAAAAACCAATGTAAAGGTCATAAAAAATAATTAAAGAATTTTTTTCAAAAAAATTTCCTCTATAAGAGGTTATTTGAGTTATATGGGGGCGCGAGAAAAAATTGATGCGGTAGAATTTTTTTTGCCAAATTTGGTTTCAGTGCATCAAGATACATAGGAAATGATGGGTCTGACTGCAAAGACAGACCTTTTTTTATTTTGTAGACCTGTGTTCGCAGTTCGCAGTGGCAGTTACGGTTTCGTTAAAAATATACTGGTCATATGATTCGCCTTTTTGAAACTGTTAGCCACACACTATTTTTTATGGATGTAAAGGAGTTCCCACAAATGCAAAGGAATTTTCTACGGACCATGTACGCATATTTTGTTTATTTATATATCCTGAAAGATAAAATCAGGCCTCTTCAAATAAATTCCTATGGAGAATGTCATCGTTGATCAAGTTTACAAAAACCACAAGGAATATGCTGTTCTTTTCCTAAATCTAAGTGCCTGAGTTTGTGGACTGCTTGAATTTTACATGGATATGGATATAACTGCAGATACTATTTTACTATAGTATGACATGTTCCTACGGATAATTGATCTTGCGACAATGTTGCAAATGATTTGCTGGATGAGTTATCCGTTTAACTTATCAACAAATATCTGCGATACAGTTAGTGGTTCTTTTTCCGATACAGTTTCACAAAATTTGTGAACACAAACATGATTTACAAGTTGTATGTAAGTGGTTACAGGTTACAGGTATGCACTTATTAATTGAATAAATCACAGCCTACCTTAATTGAGAATTTATTTTAATATTAGGTTAAACATGTTTAATCTAAGGATCTATTTTTCGTTTGATAATAGGCATTTGTTTAATAAATTTTAAATTTGTTAAAAACTTTCTGAAAACTGACAACGTCCTCGAAAATTGTGTGTGTTATTGATACTACCTGTGTTATAAGTCGTTGTAAATCTTCATTTTCACTTAAGAGTTTCTGATATTTCTCTTCATCCTCCTTCGATGCGCCAATGTCTGGGTTATATTTACTTTCAGCCTTATCTCTTGGATGTCTAATTACTTCAATTACCTAAAACATATGTATATAAGTAATGCGTTCATTTCATTAATACACAGTCACTAATAAACTTTTAACCTCAAGAAAGAGAATGTTACGTGGGACGACAGACAGTGTAAAAGTTACTGATCTTTTAAACATTTGTATAAAACTGATATTAAATGTTGAAATCCTGTAAATTATTAATAATGAAGAGTTTAAAAAAAATGAAAAATGTGAATAAATTGGGGCTTAACTTTAAATTAGGTACGACTTCAATATTTTCTGGTTACAATTTAATTTTAGACTTTGGATTCCTCTGTTCTTTTTTTATAACCAAATTTATCCTGAAGTGGGTACTGGAACCTTCGGCGTAGAAACAAAAAACTGGACGTTTTCCACGGAAACACTGCACTACTATACTTATCTCGACGCGCGTTTTGCCGAGTAAGTTGGCATCTTCAGAAGATTAAAACAGTTTAAATCTTCTCCCGAAGATGTTTCGTGGAAAACATCCAGTTTTTTTAACCAAATTTATCTCCCTTTGTGTAAATACATGAGAGTTCAGTCGTTAAATAAAATATAATAAATGTCAATACAATATATTTCAAGAGAAATAAACGAGAAAATGGATTTATCCAATCATGCATTAAAGGCCTTATTTGTTTAAAAAAATACTTGATGTTTTCTTATCTAAAATTAGAATGATTTCTTTCTTTTGTAAAAAAAGGCACTTTGTCGACAATGAATCAGCTTCCTACAGACGTATTTAATGGAGCTTTATCGTTTATTTTGAGAGTCGATATTTTACATACGAACACAATAAAAGGAGTTGTTTACTTGTGTTTTTATGTGTTCGGGAAATAAGACTCGGATTTAATAACAAAATACATATACGAATATTTCGTAAATGTATTTCGTGTAATCTAAACAGAGTTGGAAAAAGCTGAAATTGGGAGCTTAAAAGGATCAATGTTTCGAATAACATGTTTTTATAATAAAAAGTTTAGGGAAGGGTAATTACTACGGATACGGGTAGGACACAATACAATTCACCCGAGTTTTGGAAGGGGTTGGAAATAATAAGCCGGAGTTGCCAAAATGATTTCGTTGCCTTGTAGTCTATGATTATGTTATCAACTGAATATTATGTATCTATTTGAAATTATTATTTAGTCAATATTCAGTCAAGTTTATCCCAAAACCCTTTTAATTTCATTTTTTTGATAAAACTAATATTTAATTTGAATTGTGAAGATGTTTTTTATTTTATATAGAATTACGGATGTTATATGTGGAACACAGTAATCAACAAATACCCGCAAATTGTTTTTTTTATCTTTTGATCTGTTTTAATTTTTTAGTAAAAATCATATCTATACGACTTTTTACTAGTCGTATAGATATGATCCAGGATGAATTCAGAAAGATAACATTTTTGCTGAACTCCTTTGTATATAGAGGAGACATAATTTTTTTTTAATAGTATTTTGTTTGATCAATTTAAAATTTCCATTTTATTTGTGTTTTGATAAATACAGTGTTTTCGTAAAGTAGTGGATAAAATGGGTAAAATCGTCACGAATTTTTTTGGGAAAAATTGCTCGGACACGTAACAGATACATGCAAATTGCCATTTCTGGATACTTGTGTTGATTTTTTTGGTTACGTGTCAAAAGGCTATGACGTTATCGATATTTTTTTTACTAAATCGGAAATTGTTTTTTTTTCACGTAAAGTAACGTACGTATCGAGGTGAGTCACATAAGGAATTTTTTTAATAAAATCAACATTAATGGTTAGAAACTAAATTAACAAAAAATGAAAGAAGATTAAGAAAAATAACAAATTTTAATCTTCAAATTTTGTACCGTTGACATCCTGACAACGCGCAAAACGCTCAAGAAAAGTTTATTGAACAAAATCAATTAAAAATTTTGACTTTCTCAAATATGGCGAATGCGCAAGTGATTACATAAGAACATTTCGGAAACACGGATTTCAAACTAAATGAAGTATAAAACTGTTGATTTCTAAACGGCGATACATATAATTTTTGTAAAAAAATTCCTGAGTATCTAGCGCTGTGTCAGGATGTTAACGGTGCACAGTATGATTTTTTTTTAATTCCCAGTTTTAGTTTCTTCATTTGAAAGTCGATTTTCTTTAAAACCCCTTGTATGTCCTATGAAAAGTGCCCCTTCCAGTTTCGTCATAAAAATGGTTCTCATAAAAAAAATATTGATGATGTCATAGTCTTGTGCTGAAGTGTCAAAAAAAGTGGTAAAAATAACAATTTTTGGTTCGAGAAAATAACGAGATATCAAAAAATAACAATTCATATGCATCTCTTGACGTGTCTGAGTGATTTTTATGAAAAAAATCAACGTCGGCTGTATCTATTTTATCCATTACTTTACGAAAGCACTATACCGGGTGATTCTTAAAAGTGGCTCGCCCCTATAACTTTGTTTTCAGAGATAAAATAATGAAATTTAAGATTGGATTAAAAATTAGACAAAAATAAGTTTAGAAATTGGATAATCGACATAAATCTGCATATATTGACGTATGGCGGTTTGTGATGCGAATGTTTTTTTGTAGGAAACTTTTTTGGAAATACTAATAGTTTCGATTCTGCGGGACTGTTTCCAACTCTTTTGGGACACACTGTATATCTCTACCAATTTTCGGAAAAAAATCCTGGCTTTGTCAATATTAGATATATTTAGAGCATTTTCTGATAACAATGACTATAGAACGTAAGAAGAACGAAACATTTATGTATGGTGAAAAAATATTTGTCCTTGGAATTAACGTATTTTGCTTCCTAGCTGTCACCTACCTTAGGCACGAAGATGAGAGCCATACTAAGAAAGCAACAAAACACTATCGCTAAGGCCACGAACGCGAAACTGGCGTCCTGTTGGCTGGCTATAACCATGGTGACTGGGGCCGTGATCAGACACAGTATCACCACGTTGTATATGCTCATACCCACGTACCGCGAGTCGTTTATCTGCTTCACCTTCAGCGATCTAGTCTCGTAGGCGAGAAACAAACCAAATATCTGAAAATTAGAAACAAACATCATAACATCCGCTCCACTATGTGGATGTGGAAGTGGAATGAAAAGTATTTTAAGACTTTTTTTAAGATATTTAGATAGTTATCAGACATAATATTTAAGACACAAAATATTCTGTCTGATAATCTTTTTTGGTGTACAATAATTATCTCAATGTTTGAAAATATCAACTTAAAATTAAAAGGTTGGGAGGTCGAGAAGTTTCAATGGGGTAAGTTTGAGAAATAAGTCCAAATAAAGTACAATATGAAGTTTAATATATTTTTGTCTAAACGTATACATCTAGAAACAAGTTATTTAATAGTTAGTTTGCTTTGGAGCGTTAAATTTACTGGATTGTAAAATATTATATATAACTATACTTCATAATTTATATTTGATCATAGCATTTAAATATAAATAACTTATTTCATTTTATATTTTTTATTTGTTTCAATTTCTAATACGAAATAAAAATAATTTACGTTTTTTACTGAAAATGTTTTTTATAAAAAAAAAACGTTTTTTTTTTTGTAAAAAGGTGTACAAATAAGTTTCCGCCGTTTGACAAAAGTTGGCGCCACCAGTGAGGTATGGTTAAAATTTTCAGATGTAAACGTCATTATCGTAAGGTTGCACATCAGGCAACAACATAATCTTAAAAATTAGTGATTTTTATCAGTATAATACAGGCCTCTCCAACTCCGGTGCTATTGCCGCTCCGGCCGAGCACCGGTCGAGCGCCAGTGCCGGCCAAGCACTGGGAATTAAATGCAAGAATATGATGCTGTCTGTCTCTGTCGCGTAAAGGCGGCTGAGCTGCGGACGAGTGAGAAGGCAGTGGACAGGCACTCGGTGCGCGCCGGCACCGAGTGCTCGTATTGGGGAGGCCTGGTATAATATATTCTTTTGTGTGCGAAAATGTCGAGTTTTGAGCCGAATAAGCGTCATTTGCGGGAACTTTTGATTCTTCAATTTGAAGAAATCTGCAGCTGAGGCGTATCGATAAAAATATATAAAATAGATAGATAAAAAACATTTTATCTATGTGTCAGTCTGTCCGTCTGCTAACCTTATAACCTTATCATAACCCTTTTACATGATAATAAGGGTTATCATGTAAAAGGTTAGCAGTAGCAAATGTACTGCTAGTTAAGTACTAGCTAGAGTTAATAAGACGTATGCTCATATATGTACTTAAAAACCAGTAAGCGGTATACAATTTCCATTCTAAATTGAAAATACATAGGTAGAAAAAAGCAAGGTTGTCAGATATATTTTCTAAAATTGCTAAGCTCACTATACAAGTATACTTCATACTTCAGTAAACTGTTAGTTCGTGACGTTCTTAGAAAGCTAGTTTGGAAATATTTTAAAAAATACATAGATACCTATAAATTTATTAGTTAGCATTAAAATAAAGCGTTTAAATAATTATAAATTAAAACAACTTATGTATATTATTTATTATGTATATTACTGTACTTAAGAAAATTTTGAAGAGCCGGCAACGTTGCTGGCCGGCCAACTGCTGGCGGCACAGAATAAACCACTGGCGGTAACACCGGTCAACGATCCATTAGACTATTAGACTACTTTGCATCTAATACATTGCTTAAATACTTATTCGGTCCACTGTGCTATAAATTTTTTACGACGTCGTTAAAATGATTTACGACATTAGTAATTCTGACTTGTTTAAGACGCCAGTGACGTGTATTTCAGCTAGGTTTATTAAAACAGACAATTTTTTTGAGATTGTCTGGCTAAATGTTATATTATTTACAGCAAATTATATTACAAATATTAAGAGTTTTGTATGCAGGCTAATTTTAATCTCCTATGTTGATTTGAATGAAAAACATTATTTCACAATTTTCAAATTTATAAAAAGATATATGCACGCCCATGGCATCATAAAGTTGCACCGCTTTTTTTGTTCCCCAGACGTATTTATCATTTTCAATTAAAAATAGAAGGACTATACATGTAATAAAGTTTATGCGGGTCAGACCGGAAGGTATTTGAAAAAAGAATCTATGAACATAAAGATGATGTTACTGCTAACAGTTTAAAAAAGAACAGAGTAAATGAGACAGCATTGGTGCCACATACGAAAATAGACCATCATTTTTCTTTCGACGAAGTCAAAATTATTGCACAACTACAATTACAAAAACGATTATTACATGAAATGATTGCTATTAAAAAGAGTAATTCAGTCAACAAACGATCTGACATCGCATTTTATTTTATATTTTATCGAACTGACATCGCACACGAGCATTTTATTGGATAATGCTTCCCTGTACAAAAGTATTTTACAACTTTTAGTGCCTCTTTAAAAAATTCATATTTCAAAAATCATATTGAAAAATTGTTTTTTTTTTTTTTTTTTGGAAGTATTTATGACCTCATCCCACTAGTTAACGATAGTAATAGTATTTTCTCAATTTTCAATTTTAACACCCTGAATTTCGGAAACGAAAAACATTTTATTGTGGCATGTTTGAGACAATCGTCTTATCTTAAGTCAGATAATTTTCAGCTCCTCCGTGTCCCATTATGTTTTATATTGATTATTATATTATTATTGTTGATACCCTTTCTACTTACCTGATATTTCAAGTACACATACGTAAACCAACCCTATACATTTTTCTGTTTAGTATATTGTTCCTGTACAGTCCTAAACAACAAGTTGTTAAAATACTTGATGAAATTAGATTTTCATCAGGAGTAACCACAGAAGTTCGCTGAAGCGTTCATGTCTTTATGACAAATCTATTTCGGATACATTGTTTTGGTGAATAATGGTATTAATATAAATTTTAAATACAAATTTATTTTCTTAAAATCTCTAGATTAGGACACCATTTCTACGTTATTAAACGCAGGCTTGTTGACACATTTCTAAATACCTTTGATTTTATAAACACATTTTAACTCGTTTTATACATATTATGAGTTTCGAATCTATGTCATTCTATGTCAGTCTTTGTCCCACTTAACTGTTCTACCGATAGTTAAAGGTTTTAAATGGATTCGTAGGCGAACATAATTTGTGTATACAAAAGCAATTATATTCGAGATTAAACGCCAGACTGCAACGGCAACGTTAATTACTGCGAATTTCCACCGCTCAGAAGAGATTTAAAATCGTCAAGTGCGGATTTAAATTGCGAATAATTGAGAACAGCACGCTACATGTGGCTCGCGTTTCAAAGTCCTCATTGTCTGTTGCGTTGAGTGAAACATCAAAAGCGCTGTCTAACAGACGCGCGCTGAAATAACGACGGTATATCGCAAGCTTGTGCGGTACCGTGCGTTTGTTTTAAACTGGCTTTTATCCGCGACTTCGCTCGAGTAATGTTAACTTTTCCTACAAAAAAAATATCACTACAGAATATTACTACTACAGAATATATACTATCACATTCATTTGACGTTATTTTCAAATCAAAACCGTCAGTATCGTCTGATGCAAAATTCTCTTAATTACCGAGTTTAGAAACTATTTACTTATTGTTGAAAATTGTTTGCTAAATTAAGAAGTATCGAACTATCCTAATTGATAGAAATTATTTTAATATTTTTTATTTTTGATCATAATTAATTGTTTAGTTAACATTAAAACCCCAATGTTGCGCCGCCTCTCGTTAGTAAAAAAACGGTGATTTTTTATGCATCCAGAGTAGTGTTGGGCCTATTCGGAATAGTGTAGTCAATATTCATAACCACATCAAACAAATATCACAACTATATTGAATCTCCAAGTAACGGTCTTCGAAAGAATAATGCCCGTACTTCAACGTTTCGTTCGGTTCTGAAGTGGGTCTTTACCATAAATGGTTTTGTTGCTGGGTAAACACCGTTTTAAGCATTTTTTCATAGAAACTTCACAAAACGTTTCGGTTTAGAACTTTAACGTTGACATTTTGATAGCTTCCAAACAAAAATATCGCAAAACAACAATATTAGGCCTGAACCTATCAAGGATATACGTTTGAATTAGCAAAGCCTACTTTGATTCCAAATTTTGCTGAACGCACGTTATTTATATCTCATCTCCATTGAAAGCGTTGCTCTTTTCCTTTGCTATATTTTAGTTAAGTCGTTCTCCTTGACCTTCATTATAATCTAGATTCACAGGGTAATAATCCCAATGAGAATTTAAAAGATGCGATTTCATATTCCAAGTTTTCTGCTACCTTTTTTTCATTTTCATCAGTTTTTAGGACTTCACCCTCACACACTGCAAACCAGGGAACTTCCAGTGGTATCTGTACTCGGCACACCCCCTTTGGAAAAGTTGCAATTACCTTTGACATCCATTGAAGTAGTACGATTTAATCGATGTGGTTGCTAATTGAACTAGCAGAACCAAACTCAAAAATACGAGCAACCCGTCTTATATATGAGCACGCGAGAAGCTTAAGAATCTACTCAAGACGACTAGAATAAGGAGACCGAACTCGTTCGGTATCTAGGGATCAAATCTGTCCCCCTCCAGGAGGCGCTGTAAACAGTAATGTACTCGAGTCACGTGATGAGCAGCGGTCAGCGGTCCACATGTGAATGTTTATCATAGAAAACCATGCTATGGTTTCATATGACGTTTATCATTAAGCTGTCAAAGCGGGTGCTTAAATGCCGTTTGGCTTTAACAAAAATATATACAAAAATAAATATGGTTCAAAAGTGCTGTGTTGCATTGTGTCATTTAAGAAGCGGTCCGAATAACCGGACATTATTTCAAATTACTGATGTATGTATGAAACGAAATATTTTCCTTTGTTGTATTGTTAACGTTGAAGCACGTAACATGAAATATTTTGAGTACATTTTCATATTGATCATTGCGAAAATTTGTAATTGCAAAAGACATTACTTGTGTAGATCAATATAATATTCAAAAACAACAAATTAACGAAAAATATCGAGCGTCTGTCAAATGTATTCGCACCACGGACATTCACACAGACTCTAACCTCTAATGCACACAGTTTAGTACAGAATCACGGTATACGTATAGATATCTGTTTATATACCGTAGCAACCAGAGTACACAACTGTTTACAGCGCCTCTGGAGGCGGACATATTCGAGCCCGTCGCGTTATACAGGGAAAAGCCGCAGTTCGGTCTCCTTAGTTCTAGACTTTTTGAATCTACTAAAGAATCCTAAAAACTTGATGGGAGGATAATATTTTTTCGTGTATTTGGAATCAACATCAGAGGAATAAATCAAAGGGATTAAATGGAAAAAGGGTTACGAACTATTGGAGTAAAATTTGTATTACGAAATGCATGGACTAAAAAAAATCACTATGCCAACAATATAAGTAGACTGTTGATTTCAGTTTTTATGGTTCAGCTTCAAAGGCGATACTATTGAGGATTTTAAATTAATTTTTTAGAGGTTAGGTTAGGTTAGGTCAGGTTAGGATATGATAGTGACCACGATGAGGTTAAATAGACAATTAATTAAGATTCAGAGATCCCGAAATTTTACATATATAGATCTCCCACGAGTGGAATTTTTTCGCTCCATGAAAAGGGCCGTTTCATAATTTTTAGTGATTTTTCGAGTTTAGGGATGAATTGTGATGTCACAGCGGATTTGGATTTGCCTATTCCGAAAACAAATAGGTGGTATCGTCTAACGATTATCATTTTTTTCGTGTGCTCGTGTTATTTTTTTGTATATATCGTCCTTATTTGCATTAATGTCGTTTATAAATCAATCTAATCAACACGGAAGGTTATTGAAAACCACATTCAGCTTGTGATACTGTAAATTCTCGAATGAGGTTTCGCTGACTGTAGAAGTAATTTTTGAAGTCATTTTACAGTCCGTATCTTTGTATGTAAATATAAAATTTTGGGGGGTTTTCTTAAAGTAATAAGCGAATTAACGGACGCGGAAAATCCTCGTCCTTGTTGTGTAATGGTCCGAGTAATTGGCAACTGTGGATAAAATCTTTTAAGGACCTAATATTCCCAGCATGCGGCAAACCGACGACTTCCGTCTACACTTTAATTTGGATCTTTTACGTTAACATTTTCCTCTAACGACTAAAAGGAGATTTTAATTTTTTAAAATGTTGATTCTCCTAGCGTATTTCAAACAACCGAATGTGTTAACTGCTAGAATTAATGGAAGTGGAGACATATTTTAGTAGAAATTACACAAATTCCACAGCTGAACTCCAACTCTTTTAGAATAATCGATCTGATGAACATTGAAAAGGAAATTACAGTAACACAGTGTGTCCCATAAGTTTTAAGACTGATACTACTAGCGTTATCTTTATTAAATTAATTTGGGTTACTGCAACCTTTCTCTTCCCTCATACGAAGTTTCAAGTTCATTGGGTCACACGCAGCTGTGCAATAGCAGTTCAAGTGGTAGTATCTCAGTGGTCGCCGTCATAATTTCACGATGAATGAAAATAACGAACAACGTGTTGCGATTAAATTTTGCTTTAAAGCCGGTAAAAGTGCGACGAAAACGTTCAAAATGTTAAAATTGGCTTATGGTGGATCTGTTACGTCTCGTGCTTCTGTTTTCCGATGGCACAACCTTCTTTCTGAGGGTGGATAGTCGGTTGACACCGACGAAAGGAGCGGACGACCATGCGTTACGAAGAGATTTGTCGTCCACAAATAATTTTTTCCTCAAGATACTGCTGTGAATGCTTCATTCTTTCAACAAGTGTTGGATCGCCTTTGCGAAAGAATTGCGCGTGTTAGACCCGAGTTGTGAAGAGATCGTTCTTTTTTCCTCTTGCATGATAACGCACTAGCGCATGCCGCGGCGATTAACAAACAATTTTTTTTTTTAGAAATGGTTTCTGTGCTCAGCCCCAACGTACTCGCGTCATTTGAGTCCCCCTAACTACTTCCTGTCCCCAAATTAAAGATGGACTTTTTAGGGAACCATTTTTACATAGGCCTTAAAACTTATGGGACACACTGTGTATGTCTAGCTGTAGTAGTTACAGGTTTAGCTTAACATTACATAAACACTATTATAACTTAGCAAGTCCTTAAACGTTATGGAATATATTTATAGAACTCCTACATTGACTAGGGCACTAAAAATAAGCATTCATAGCTCCTACACAGTTAGTGTTCGGTTACACTTCTTGTAGGTGGCGGCTTGCATCTCAATTTCATTTGGAGTTCGTGTGTAATATAATATTGCTTAGGCTCAGATAACTAGGAAAATTATATTAAAAAAGATATTTATTTATAAAAAGATTGTAAAAATAATGACGAATATGTAAGTGAGAGTCAAAAGTTGCGCATAAATTCGATAAAAGTTGAATGAAAAATGCAAATTTCAACGTGTCTTTTGACACGGCAGGTAAGTATACAGAGCCAACAGTAGATAAATGTTGATGTCAATGTTTTTCTTAGAACTATCTGTATATCATCGAATTTTTGAATTCTTCAAAAGATTGTAAACATATTTGATATGTTATACTCCATACCTAAAGCAAACATTTATCGAGATGATTGGATGTCAAAAAAACGCAGTCATAAATATTTACCTATTTATTAACAATTGTATTATAAAAATAAATAAATAGAAATATTTAACAACTTTTCTAATATAAATTGTAGTGAATATTCTAAGTGCCCCTGTGCCTGTGATTTTATCGAATCTATGCCCGACTTTTGGCCCTCAGTGAATATAAATTGTCTTTAATTTTGCCTAATGACTACCCTGTACAATTATTTAGTTTCTTTTTCCCTCTATACTATTTGCCTAGACTTGTACGATCGATAGTTCAATTTACTAATGAAATCATAATTACGAAGTGCTTGAAACAGATTCATGAATAATATACGCTTTCCACGTAATTGACATAACTTGACGTTTTGAAAATTAATTTCCGATATTACCCTCTATTTGTTAGGCTGCTGAACCTTCGCGACTTGTCTGCTGTCAATATGTATTTAGCGAACTAGTAACGTACTAAACAAACATATTTGTTACATTTTTTGACTATTATAATAAGGTCAATAATACGAGTATATCCAGTCTTTTAAATACTACCTTAGTCTTGCTCAAAATCACTTTATATCAAACTGGTACCATGTTGTGAGAAACTACATGTTACAAAATATACCAACAGAAAGATACTGACGTCGTTACATCATGATACAAAAATAACATGACAAATGAGTACATTTAGTCCACTCTATTTCATAAGAATTGGAAAAAGCCGCTGAGTACAAAGTTGGATCTCCCCTATTACAACCTTTATGGGCAGTAGACAAAGGGTGGTTTGACTTTATGGAGGTTGTCTTCATTTTCCACTGTCAATAAAATTTTGGTTTTCATAATATTACGACTTTTTTTTACGAATAACGCCATGGAAATTGACATTCTCGTTTTTATGTGTATATTTTGCGAATGAGGTATTTTCTGTTGGTTCATCAGCTTTCGAAAGAACGAGTGTAAACAATACTGGACACAAAGTAAGCTTTGTATCCATGTGAGGGGCCTTGAGGGGGCCGTCCCATGTATGAGTATGTTAACACTGAACACACAGAGAGAGGTGGCTGAAGGTGCACCCGACTGGGTGAGATACATCTGACAATAAACGTCAGGATAGTTCACTGTTCTAGCACCCTTATGGCTAAATCATCGAGACTAGTTGTGACGGTGGCTAAAGTGTGGCTAAAGTGTGGTTGGTTCAGGGGATGTGCTTTACGACATGCTAGGTGAGAGGGAAGGAAACTGGGATAAGTACCGATATCAAGAATTCGCCGTATTACACGATGGCCACGAAAAGTTCCCTTCAGGTTGTACATACATTTTTCCTTCTCCGACGCTAAACGTGCATTTTTTGTAATTTTGTTTTGGCCAGACATGAATAAATATGAAGTTCATTATGAGTCAAACTTTCTGAAGTGGGCCACTAAAAATCGACTGGTTGATTTCAATACTTTTAATTGAGGATTTTGAAAGGTTTATATCTGAAATTGATTATCCTAGATTTTTTTTAATTTTAATTTTTGCGAAAGTTATAAACAAATGAATTTTCAGACGCTTTTTTTAAATGTCAATTTCTCAGCGACTAATTGATAAAAATTAACAAAAATTTAATGGTGTGTACAGAATTAGTTGCAGAATCAAAAGACATATCGCACACATGGAAAAATTTAATTTATCAATAAATAATTAATTTTGCAATAAACAATTGACGATTTTTCCATGTTCTCCTTGTGTTAAAAATTTTTTTTTACGATTACATTCCTTAAAATATACACTAATTGATCCTGCAAAAATATTTCAGTGCACTCGATCCGAAAAAAAGATATGCATTTTTTAACGTTGATGAAAATATGCGGGACTGCGGCCGAGGCCGGAGCGCAGCGCCGATAAACCGAGCGCTCGTGCTTATTTGTTCGCTATGTTTTTACTGAAGAATCTTATAAAATATCTATGCATTTTTTAAATAATTACGCCTGTTCATTTATTTATTTATTTATTTACATCGATGATTTATTTTTTACTATTTTTACAACTGTAGATTCAGAGTAGCTTGAAAAAATCTTACATTCTAAAGAATTTTGAATGCAGACGACACGCGTCTTCTGATTCCACTTCTTCTTTCTCTTCAACGTCATCTTTTTTTATACTTTTTCTTTTTCTGCTCGATTTTCTGAAACTTCGACTGTTTTTTTTAAACTGAGTGGAATATTTAGTAGTCTTTCATACAGCCGCCTTTTACACGAAACACAAACAAACGATCCACACAAATCACTGAACTTTTGGTCCTGCTTATCTGACAGAAAAAACAACTTATTTTTCACACTATTATGTCTTCCTTTATTGAAAGGATTACAGCACGTTGGAGGTGGTGTCATCGTAAAAACAGACTAATGCGTATGGAAGTCGACGCGTGTCATGCGATTTTTCATTTGTTTATATGCGTGTCGTCTGCATTCAAAATTCTTTAGAATGTAAGATTTTTCTCGTACTCTGAATCTACAGTTTTAAAAATAGTAAAAAATACATAATCGATGTAAATAAATAAATAAATAAATAAATAAATAAATCAACAGCGAACACATAGGCACGAGCGCTCGATTAATCGGCGCTGCGCCTAGTCCAATCAACGAGCGAAAGCCCCCATGTAAATTGGTCACTGATTGTTATCAGCAAACAAAAAATATGGTTGTATAGAGAAAAAATTCTTAGAAAGACAGCGTTTTTTGCGACTCGAGTTTTAATGGCGAACATAACCAAAAAAAATAGCAAAAGTCAAAAAAACGGATTATTTCCAAATAAAAAAAAAAAGCTTCAAGTCCTACACAAGAAAAGTGAAATTAGAAAGTTGTAGGTCTTAAAAATGTGCTCGTATGAGATGTGAACGAAAAAAATCGGTTCATAAACATTTGAGAAAAATTTAAAAACGTCAAAATTCACGTTTTCGCATTTTTTTGCTGTAACAATTCCAATTTTTGTTTGAACAGACTTCTTGTTAACTAGAAATACAGCCCAAGACAAGCGGAAAATGACACTTTTTTTCGAGTTATAACGATTTAAAAAAAAGACGTTTTCAAAAATCAACTTTTACAGACGCAAAAATGATCGTACAGAAACGATCATGGGCTCATTTTATTCGCGAAGACTTGTACTTTCATGCTATTAAAAAACCAAATCGCTTTTATTTAATTTTTTGCATAAAAAAATGCGTTGTAAATTTTTCGAACCGGTTTTTTTCGAATAACTTTTTTAATTTTGGTTTTACATTTTTGGCCGTTACATATTTCAAAAAGTGCCATTCAAAACACGCGTTTAAGAAAAATTAAGGTCCTACGACCTCAAGGGAGCCGAGATAATTATTTTTCTTTTTTTAATTCCTGACAGCGCTGTATACGTCCGATTGACTTCATTTTTACACGAAATAGATCTCAAAGACTTTTACTTTCTGAAAAAAATATTTCAAATCATTTTGCATAAAGTTGACATAATTGTTTGCGAAAGTACAGCGCTGGTTGCGCCACGCGCTAGCCAATGCACGGTGACAGAGTGGAGGGACACTCCGCTTGGGAAAAAAATATCAAAAAAATAAATACATTTCTAGTCTATCGCGCTCGCAAAATTATCTTTTCCTCAGCTTAAAAAAATTATCTCTGCTCTCTGAGGTCATAGGACCTTCATTTTTTTAAAGCGTGTTTTGAATGGCACTTTTCAAATATGCAACGGTCAAAAATGTAAAACCAAAAATTAAAAAGTTATTCGAAAAAAACCGTTCGAAAAATGATACAATTTTACAACGCATTTTTTTTATGCAAAAATTAAATAAAAGCGATTTGGTTTTTTTAATAGCATGAAAGTACAAGTCTTCGCGAATAAAAATGAGCCCATGATCGTTGCTGTACGATCATTTTTGCGTCTTAAAAGTTGATTTTTGAAAACGTCTTTTTTTTTTAAATCGTTATAACTCGAAACTTTGAAAACATGTTTGCAATAAATGCATCAAAAACGATTTTAAAAATTTACAATTTTTTCAACTTTGAGTAAGTAAAAAATAATAAAAAACAATGTTCATAAAAACGGCTCCGGACACGACAGAAAATTTAATGCTACTCAGTTGTAAAAAAGAAGAAATTTTATACAAAATTATAGTACTCATCTATTAAAGACCAAACAATAAATAAATAAATAATATGGTTTATATGGAGAAAAACGCGTTAAAAGTTACCAGCTGTGGGTGGCACAAAACGTATTCTATTTCCTTACACACCAAATCTTACAACGGTTAATGTTTGCTATTCCATAAGTCGTGTTTCATAGTTCTATGTATATGTTGTTTGTAAAAGCAGTCCCAAAATATGCTAATTAGGGACGCCAGATCGCCTTCTTTTCTTCCGAGGAGGGACCAATTCTTCACGGTCTGACATTTGAGTCGATATCTTCTTTTTCAATGCGAGTTTCACTCTCGGACCTTTCACACTCACAAATGAGGGCGTTATTTAAAAATACTCTTTCAGTTTTTCGATTTGTTAGTCCTAAAAAAGGTATCTGAGTGGTTTAGGAGGTAGGCTTGTATCTTACTAATTAGTAGATTTTTTTTGTAATTAAGACGTTTATTCTAAAATTAATTTCCACCCAAGTGACGGAAAAATTCATGATGACCTATTTCCGGTTTCGCCGAAAAATGGCATTAAATCCAGTTTTTTAAATTGGACCATCTGCATATTTTTGCATATTTGGATTCTACGCGTCAAAACGCATGCAACCCAAACATCAAATGTCAACCCAAAAATCAAAATAGTTTGTGTTTTTAAAGAAAATTTTGTTTTTAAGGATAATCAGATGATTATCCGTATTATCCATGATGATACGATTGACACATCAGATTTTGAAGTCTTAAGGGGTAACGCCACACCGTAATTTTTTTTGACCATTTTTTTATTGGTTTAAATGCTTCCTTAACTATACAAAAAATGATAACCAAAAAAGGTTTTATGTGGGGGAAAATTAAAAAAAATCGTTTTTTCGAATGAAGTCACGATGCTGTTTAACTAGTAATTTGTGCACGTTCGATATCGATGCAGTAGGGTCACTGTTCTTCGTAAACAGAGTATACCTATTTTAACTGTAGCTAACAAATTAAATTTTCTAGTGAACGCCCGTAGAACTTTTTGATTTATGAATAGTTATCGATTTTATACCCGATTTTCGGCCGATGTTTTTCGAAAAAACGTGTTTTATTCTTTAAACTGACGCCATTTTCTTAAACCAATATTTCGGAAAGTTTTACGGTCGTTCACTAGATTTTTTCGATGTAATTTCAAAATATTTTTTCGTTTTTTGTTTTAGATGCACAATTGCGGCCTGTAGGCCAGAGGTCACAAAAAAAGATGTTTCATTCCAAGAGTTGTTGTGCCGCCATTTTGTTTTGAAATGACTAAAAAAAATATTTTTGTGTACTTTAAGAGATGTGTAATGATGTCTAAAAAACGAATTTCAGTAAATTGTTTTGCCTTTCTACAATAAATTTGAGAAAATGAGCCTTGATTCTGACCCCACAAGGTCGTGTTACCCCTTAAGCAAGAGTCCCCTATGAGGAATACAAAAAATAAAATAAAAAGAAAAAAACACTACCAAATCGACATTTTGACACCTAGGTTGTATGTTTTCTGACAGGTAGAATCCAAATATGCCAAAATATACAAGGGGTTCTATTAAAAAAATTATTTAATGTATTTTTTTTTGCGAAACCGGAAGTCTATGAAAATAATTCTAGTATAAACTCTCCAATTTCAAAAAAATCCGTTAATTAGTTTTCAAGATATAAGCTTAACCCGACCTTCTGAGCCAACCAGTATACTACTATACCACCTAACACCTTACAGGTAATTCACTATAAGGGTTACGCCACCTGGTGGGCACTCAACAAACTGTGCTGTATGTATGTGCATATTTAAGTTTCCGTTGGTTTCTATTTATGGGTACCATTAAAAAATTAAAATTCTACTTTTTTATAATGAATTAGTATTCTTGTGTACCTCTCGCTGTTCTTCTTGATTGAAGAACCCCCATTTTACATTTCACATATGTATTTCCTGAAGAAAGAAAACAAGTTTCCGTGGTGAATAAATTTGAGTGAAAAGGAACTCATAAATAGACGCAAGACTTGAATTCTAAACATAAAAAATGAAGGTAGAAAAGCCAGTTAGTAAATATGACTCTGTTCTCTGTTTTTCTCATTTTGCTGAAAATTTCTCATTTGCTGAATATCGACGTAAGTATATATTTGAAGGTTAATGTATTAAAATAAGCGGATTTAATAAATGCGCAAGATTTTGAAAAAAAAAACGCAGTAACTTAAAAAAAATTACCTTTGCAAAATGGAGGTAAACATCATCAGGTAAACATCATCAAACAAAACATCATCCTTCATTCGAAGTTTTCTAACTTCGAATGAAGAAAAAATTCGCAATGAAAGGTGCAAGACATTGAGTTTATTGTGTGACATTCTGATTAAAAATATAATTAGTATTTTAAACAATTTCATAAAAAAAAACATAGATGAACCTTAAAGGAAATGGTTTTAATTTGTCAAAATAAACCTACCCCATCTAAAAACGTATCTTATTTCTATCAAAACTAAAAATCAAAAGAAAACCACTAAAAATATACAAAAACTTATAAACGATAAAATTTAGTACATATTTATATTATATGTATGATTATCACAACTGGTGTCCTAAGATAAAAAGTAACAAAGTGATACACAAAAATCATAAAATCAATTACGTAAAGCTAAAAAAAAAGTACCATTAAAAATTAAAATGCTACTTTTATAATGAATCGGTATTCTTGTGTACTTCGCTGTTCTTCTTGGATAAAACGGACACCCATTTAACATTTCACATATATCCTGAAGAAAGAAAACAACAAGTTTCCGTGGTGAATAAATTTGGTGAAATGGAACGCATAAATAGAGGCAAGACTTGGATATTAAAGATAAACACGAAAATAGGAAAGCCCGTTAGTAAATATGTGATAGTCTGTGCTCTGTTTTCCTCATTTCGATGAGGATGACTATTTTTATCGATGTAAGTATTATATTTGAAGGTCAATGTATTAAAAAAAGTGGATTCAATAAATACGGAAGATATTGAAAAAAAAACGCAGTAACTTCAAAAAAATTACATTTGCAAAAGAGATATGATGGAGGAAAACAATCATCTAGAAAACTTCGAATGAAGAAAAATCGCAATGAAATGTGCAAGATATTCAGTGTATTGTGTGATAGTCTAATTCAAAATATAATTAATATGTTAAACAATTTCATAAAAAAAACAGATACATATACTTTAAAGGAAATGGTTTAATTTGTCAAAATAAACCTATCCCAACCTAAAAACATACCAATATTATTTCTGTCAAAATACACAAAATACGTATATTATTACAAATGGTGTCTTAAGGTACAAAAATAATAAAGTGCTACACAAAAATTATAAAATCAACAATTTACTTAAAGCAATCATAAAAAGCAACAAATCGAACATAAACACATTAAACACAACGTAACAACAGAGAAGTAGGTAATGGCACAATAATTAGTTCCAAAATTTTCCGCAGTGGCGCCTATAGGAATCATGGTGGAGGGAGTGTACAGGAATAAAAAAACGTAGGATATAACCAATTCCAGCATTACGTGCTAATTACAATAGCTGGGGTTCGAATCCGCGCGGATCTCAGATAGTGCTCTATCCACCTGATGCTTGCCCACTGACTTACCAAGACTAATCCTTTATAGGCGTAAACTAGGGACAACCAGACGTTATTGTTGTGGCTCTCGCAGTGCTCCAGCTCGGGCCTAATCTGGGCGTCGTCCGCGGCGGATGAAGGCGCTTCCAGGGGGAACAGCTCGATGCGTCGCTGCAGCGGGTCCAGGAGCTGCCAGGCCAGCATTATGACGACGTCTATCACCAGCAGGCCCGACACCATGGAGTAGAGCTTCCACGGCTGGACTTTTTCTGAAAGACGAGACGAAAAAATAATTTTAACAAGTATTTGCAGATCAGATAATAACGATAATATGTTTGTAAATTATAGAGATAAATATTGCAGCCTATAGCATGAAAAAGTGTACATATTTCATCGAAAAACAGCACAAAAATAAGTGAACTATGCGACGTAAATACTTGGTAAACAGAGGAGAGAGTTGGTCAAATGCTAATTTATTCTTCTGCTATGGGATTTTTGGTTCATTTAAGTGCTGATATATGCACAAAGTTTTATTATAAATTTATTACCTACATATATAGGATACTTATTAGGTTTCAACACAATTGCCGGCTGCCAGGGTCGAACCCAGGACACAAGGGTAGATACATTTAAATACCTAAATACATATATTATGTATGTTTTTCATGTTGTCATCTCATCACACGAAATTATCAGTCATCATCTATTCATTTATGAACTGAACATATATCATCGTCTCACATTATTGTTCTCCATTTTTTTGCATTTAATTTACGACAATCGAGTCGTAATTTAAATTTTTCGTTGATTTAAATTTTTCGTAAAAATCAAAATTAAGTACTAAACATTTTTGTGTCATAAAAATTGTCAAGGTCTTAACAGTGAAAATATGGCTCATGCCGCCTTTGATATTTGTTGTCGATTGAATCAATGGAATATTGTGCCGAAAAGTTACACAGCTCCACAAAAAAAAAAAAAAAAAAAATTAATGATGAGGTCTGACTATGTGTTTTTTGAGGTCGCTGAATGCGAATCCGAGGTCCATTTAACCCCATGTCGTCAAGATTTTCCATAACCTCAAAATTTAGACCAAAAACCCTTATTATCTCTTGAATTTTAAACTCCATAGCCCTATCATACCAAAAACCCTAAGCCTTAACCCCCAGCCCCTTAACCCAATAACCCCATAACCTCAAAATGAAAGCGGCAAAGTCCACAATACGCTTCTTATTTCCGAGGTTAAGGATCCGTAGGTAGTCGACAGTACATAATGCAATGCAATTAAAAAAACTCCAAAAACCCTAAGCCCTGAACTCCCAACCCCCCCAACCCAATAACCCAATAACCCCACAACCTCAAGATAAATGTGGCAAAGTTCACAATACGGTTTTTATTCCCGAAATTTGGGTTAGATAAGTTCTTTGACGGCGAATAACACAGCTCCAAAAAAGAAATCCTGGTCGATGATCTAGCTGACTAACAAAATATTCTCTTAGGTTTTTGGACCAGAACTGCAATGATCTCATGATATATAAGGTCGACGTACGTACGTACGTTTAGCCGAACCCAGGAACGACGACGGGGACGTAGTAGGCTTCGTTCCCTTTAGGGGTGCTTTTTTTGAGTGTGTTCCCCTTGCCTCACACTATTCGGGGTGTTTTTTTATAGTTTGATTTTTAAATATATTTGTATCGATTTCTATAGGTGATTTTCAGCAGGGAGGACTATGGAGTTTAAAATTCAAGGGGTACTAAGTAATTGAGGTTATGGGGTTATTGGTTTATTAAATTATTGAGTTAAGGGGTTGGAGGTTAAGGGCTTGGGGTTTTTGGTGATGATGGAGCTATGGGGTTTAAAATTCAAGGGGTAATAAAGGTTTTTGGTCTAAATTTTGAGGTTATGGAAAATCGACATGGGTTAACCTCGGTTAACCTTGGTTAACCCCGGATTCGGATTCAGCGACGTCAAAAACACATAGTAAACATAGTCAGACCTCATCATTAATTTTTTTCATTTTTTTGTTTAGCTGTGTTATTAACGAAGATACAAAAATATTTTTCGGTTGAGTTTTGTATAGCTAATTGTAACCCCTATTTTTTCTTACACCATGGAAATCTTTATACTTTTAGCTACAAGCTCTGTTTTTAAAGCATTTTTACGGTGCTGTACGTTTTTTTGAATCTAGTAGAGAATTATTGTTTTATTTTCCCAATATACTTTTCTTCATAAACTTATTTCACAAATTCTCGACTTTGATTGACATCAATGGCCCCACTTCGACAGTGTTATTTGTTTTATCTTTTGGGTTGTTTAAAAGTGTTTGTTATTTATAATTTAAGCTCTTCACCAAAGTCTATGTTTAAAATTGTTCCATCCATGGGTGAATTAGACAAGAAAGTCAATGTTGAATTTAGGGTTAGTATTGGAACTGTACACTTTTTACAATAAATAGTAATACCTTTTTTAAAAAATGTTATATTAATTGGACTGGGTAAGTTGCTCAAGGCTGTAGCAGTTTCGTTACTGCATACATCAAGTTGTAAGTTGCTTTTAGTTTCTAATAACTGATGCATGAAAAAACGGAAGTTGTGAAATTTTATAGTTGGCAAACGGTCGATTAATTTTGAAACAAAATGATCTAAATTAGATTTTTTATATCAAACATTTTTAGAAAAATATTTGTTTTTACTTACCATTCTCACTTTGGGATCACTTTTGGCTTTGGTGGTAAGTCTGTGCACCCTCCACACTTTGCTGAACATCGCTCCGAAGGACAGGGTGAAGCCGGTGGTCAGCAACCACGCTCTCGCTTGACATACATCGGGATAGGCACTGGGGTTAACGAATCTACCATCTAAACCGAGAAGAAACACAGCCGTCAGGCACACGATGATGCCAAAGAGCATTATCGTGTTGCAGACCGGATGCGATGACTGGATCACCCTGAAAAATCGATTGGGTTCAGGTGAGGACGGAAAGAAGGTTACTGCGAATGAGATTCGCAGTTTACATAAAATCATGATATAACGTTTCTACCCTGGTTTACAAATTTTAACTTTTGTCTTTCCGCATAAAAACTTTTTATATGTTTTGGGACGTATATGTATGTCTGCCGGCGACAAATATAGTGTGAAAATTGTTTGTGAAGTAATATAAGTAATTCCAAAACTGCAATTATTCCACAAGAGGCTGAAATAGAACTAATTATTTTAGCGCTTAATTTGATTAATTTTACACAGCTGTGGCGTCATCAGTTTTTGAGACATGACGTCATACGCATACAGTTCTTGAGATATTACCATTTGTAACATTAATAAATACAAAACAAAATGTAAAATTAACTTTACTCATTATGATTAAAACGTTGTCCATCAACTTGTTGACGTATGTCCACAAGTCGGGGCATCCAACAATAGGTTTGGATTACAACAAATTGGGATACACTCAGTATCCCAACCTATGACGGAATTCATTTCTGTCGGAAATTTCTAATTGTTTAATATATCACCTAATTAGCACCGTTTCGGAGGCATATCAGGGCTCAATATTGATTGACAGCAATAAAAACATTGGTTTTTATTGCTGTCATGTAGGTGGTAAATTACGAACATTGGCAGTATTATCTCAAAAAAAAAAAGAAAAAAAAAAAAAGGAAAAAAACCTGTTTTTGAAGTTTGCTTAAATTCTGATAATTTTTCTATTACAGCATTGATTTTTTTTGCTTCTGACAGGACTATAGCTTGTGATATTCGGCGTCTAATAAGCCGAAGTTGCAGATAATATGTCGATTGTGTGAAAAGATATCGCTAAAAAAGGTAAAATTTCAACGTTTTCAAAAAGAAACGTAAATAACTTCGAAGATAGTAAATCCCTTTCGAAGTTGTTGGACATAGTATTAAAGGAAATCTTCAGTGTATCTGGTAAACTAACTGAGTCATTTTGAAAAAAAGATTTCTAGACTGAACAAAATCTAAAGTTGAACCAAAAATATCACACGAAAATTCAAAAAAGCGTTGTACGCCACACATTACTCAACAAAAATTTAGGATTAATATCCCTCTAGATCTCTCTGTGTTTTATTAAAATTTCAGGAACAGCGTTTTTTTACGAAAACGATGCTAAGGATGGTAGAATTTTTAATTTTCGTGATATTTTTTGGTTCAACTTTAGATTTTATTCATGTCTAGGAATATGTTTTTTTCAAAATGACTCAGTTAGTCAAATAGATACACTGAAGATTTCCCTTTCATACGAGTCCAACAATTTGGAAAGGGATTTACTATTTACTGAAATTATTTACGTTTCTTTGAAAATGTCTTTTCAATACAATCGACATACCGCCTTCAACTTCGGTTTATTAGACGCAGAATATCACAAGCTATAATCCTGTCAGAAGCAAAAAAAAATCAATGCTGTAATACAAAAATTATCAGAAATTAAGCAAACTTCAAAAATGGGTGTAAGATAACTTCCGTTGCTTACTGTATGGCACAAATATACAAAGATAAAAACAAAAACTATTTTCAGGACAACACACTTTAAAAATTACCATAGTAAATGACAGCAATAACAACAACAATAACAACATTGATTGAGTCCTGATGAAGGAGAAATAAAGTTTCGAAACGTTGGCAAAAATTGAATAGTTTGTTATTTATTCTTGAACCTGATCAAACTAACCAAAAAACCCAATGGAGAGAGAAGGTCGCCAAATTCCCTACATATACCCTAATTACATATTACATATTACATTATATATTACATATTACCTGGTTATTCTCATTTCTGTAATTCATTCTTTTAAATCATAAAATTTATTAGGATTTGTTTTAAACACATTATTTTTGTATAACCCCATAGAACAAAATCCATTGGGGGTTAAATTTGGCGATCTAGCTAGCCATTCCAAAAAATCTCGTATTCCAATCCATCTATATGTATAAACGGCTTCTACGAATAGTGTACATATAGAACTTTCAGGCATAATGAAGGTATGTTTCAGAAACAACAATCAATGTTTTAGAACAGGCAATGTTTCAGAAACTACAATTAATCATTTTCAAAGATGTTTTTCTTTACTCAGACATACAACGTTATAAATTTATATAAGCAATATACTAAACTGCAAGAGGGCGCCAAGAGAGCAAGAAGTTGGCGTGATTCCTGTTATTCCTGTACACTTTTGTCTTTCATATAACGGCTGGCGCCAAGGTTAAAGTACCAACGCACAATTTTCAAACTTAAGGGCTATGGAGTTATATGGATACTGATTCATTAATATTTGTTAGTAGATATTGATATACGTGAATTGTTCAGCTGCTTTTCCATGGTCCAATTATTAAGCTCATTTTGAGATTAATGTAAATTAAGAGATTTTTTCTCATTTTTGTAGCGTTTCGATTTTTTGTAGCGAACTCATTTCCCTACTTAGTTTTTGAAAATTAATTTGGAGGAAATTCTAATAACTAATAACAATACTACCATTACAAAAGAAATAAGTTTTACAATATTTTCCTCTTTTAAGCCTAAGCCGACCGAACTGTAAATCCGAGAGTTTCCACTAATAAACCACAAACTTGTGTTTTATTCTTCTCTAACCAATAACCGCTTTAGACTAGTTAAATTTGCATAAATTTCTTCATGTATTTCTACATGCAATATTCAAGGTCAAAGTAGATGCCTGTTTTAGGTTGACATGTGTAATAACTAGGGTTGGCCGACCTTGCCGCAATTCAGTGAAGCACGGCGGGCAGGTCAATGACATGACTTCATTTGCTTCGCCCGATCATCTATCACACTCCAGCAATGTTATTAGTGTGTTCGAGGTGTTTATGTCGTCGGCGTCATTATTACACATCACTAATAAAATGTCACACGTGCAAACGCCTGAAAAACTACCATTTGCTGACAAAGTGAATAAATTCATCGGTGACATCGAAGATTTATTTTATCATGGTGCGATCGTAATGTGTAGGGTTTGTAAGGAAAACCTGATGTGAACCTGATGAACCCTCGACACATTTCGGTCAACTCTAGTTACAACCATTTTTATAAACAATTTTATCATATTGTATGCGTTTGGCAAATATTTTTGAAATATTTGAACATAATAAAGAGTTTGAGTTGAATTTGAACATAACTAAGAGTTACTAACTTAGAACAAAGCCACCAGAAATCACTGAAAATATAAGTAAATGAACTCAAAACTTAGAACATGCTCTATTTATTGTGTAAACGTAAATACTTACTTGTATAAAATACACATGTAGAAACTGATGTAAACTATGATCGTATAAAGCGATTATGAGAGGAAAGATATACATATTTACGAAATTGTTTATTTTGTTAGGATCTACCGCTTAATTTAGAAAGTCTCAGATTCTGTCGCATGTCGCACCGTTTTCTCTCTATGGTCCCTTATACAACTTGCTCAGAAGTACAGTGCACCAACAGTAGCTTTGCCTTTCTCGCTATAGACAAAACCTGAAATTATGCTCATTTCTTTTGTAGCATCCGTGAAAGCTTAGAGGACTACAGTCTGTTATTGTTTGTTTGTGGGTATCTCTTATATCTCTGGGGTACCCCGTTCTACATTCGTTGTGCGCATTCGTGGGCAAAGCTATTCTAGGTGTATTGTATTTTCAATACTAAAAATGCCTCCAGTTGCTGATACATTCACCATTTTATTTACCCTTCCTATCGCCCACGCTACAAACACCATGCTTGCACAGCCCATTTTTAATGCCTCTTTTCATATTTCCGCTGCCGTACCGGCCGCTACCCTAATTAATAATTCTTTCTGTACGCATCGCCCGGATTGTTTTACGTTCCAATTTAGGGTACCGCAGGCATAAGCTAATTACACGAAATTTGCTCACCGTCTGTGTTTGTTCCAGATATTAAAACCAATTAGACCTGCAGCTACTATTATTCCTACGCTGGAAATGATACACATACAAATGAAGAGGGGCAGCGATACCGTCCGCAGTACTTTCCTCACTATCGTCCTGTCCTGAGGCACTTTCCCACCTGGAAAATAGCAATAGTATAGTAAGTAGTAGAATAATGTAGAATATTTATATTATCTGTAAAAGTTCTACAGATTTCGAGAAACAAAGTAAATGTTCGTAGTGTCCAAGGTGATCGATTTATCATAGGAAGTGAGTTTTTCTCAGAAATGTCTGAGAGAAATTAATTTTTGTGAAAGGCAATGCACTTTTATTTACCTTTACTCAAAATTAAGACAAGAATAAAAAATATGTCTTACGATGCTAAGCGTCGCGACACCTCAAAGATGTTTTTCAGCAACATACATTTTTTATTTATGAGTTTACATTGCTTATGAATTTTTCTTCAATTGAATATTTTTTTGTATCGTGAATATTTAAAAAGTTATGGTCGATTAATTATTGAGTGTAATTTGTTTTTATAGTAAACTGCTAGATAAATGAATATGATTTCTGTAAAGAGTATATCAATTAACTCCTGCCTTTTAAGACAAAAATAAAAAATGTAGCTTAAAGACGCTAAGCATCGCGATGCTCGATTTTTTTAGCAATATACCTTTTTCATGATTCGTATATTTTATTCCTTTTTTATATTCTCATTTCTTCAAAAGTTATGGCCGATTCCATACTAATCAACTAAATAGTCTATTTCTAAATTTCACACAATTGAGGACATATTCTAATGCAACTAAGAACTGAGTAATAAACCGTATTCAACTTTAAACACTCCCAGGAAGTAACTCTTGCCTGTTCAACATTTTATAAAGGAAAAATTTATTACATTTGAAAAATATCTCATTATATTTTAAATTTATTTTCTTGCCGTTTCTCTCATTGTTACTTTAGGATAAGTGTGAAACTATGTGCGAAGAACTGTTTTTTGGCTTAACTTTTTGGTGAAAAAAGTAAAAACATACCTATTTATTAAAGTAATAGTTAATATTCATTGAATTCGAATAAAGATTTGTGTTTTGATTTGTGCAAATTTGAAGCAAAAAATAACTGCTGCCTGTACTGAATTAGGTGGAACTATTTTCAGAAAAATCAATTCTAATGAACTAAGAAGACGTCACGAGTTGTGCATAAATAAAAGTATATAGTTATTAAATAAAATTAACTTTTAATTTTACTTGTTGTTGTATTTTATTTACTTATATGTAAAGATTTCAGTTAGGACGTTTGTATGTATATTGTTTATTGTTTAGGTATCTAAAGATATCGGTTTATTATAAATTAGACGATATTACAGCTATAAGATATTACAGATATAAGATTTCAGATATTCGATAAAGAGCTAAGTTTTATATATTTTTTGTTGTAAATGAAAATACATTTACGTATGTATATGTTGAACGAGTAATACCGTCGGAAAATATGCAGTTATAAATGTAGCAATATTTACTATAGAGGAGTTCACCGGGAAATTGGGCATACCTTTTGAAATAATGAAAATATGATGAACTTATACAAATTAAATGCAAGAATCAAAAATAATTTTTTGAAGTCATAAAAACAGGTAGGTATTTCGAAAAAAATTGTGGCGTCGCTACGCTGAGTATCATAAAGCTATGTATATATTATATTTCCATCTTAATTTTTAGTAAAAACAAGTAAATTGAAAACCCTTATACATAAATTGTATTCATTTAGCTAGCAGTTTACGAGAAAAACTTATGAAAAAAACAGAGAGGGCACTCTATAATAAATCGACCATAACTTTTTAAATATTCAAAATACAAAAAAAATTTAAATAGAAAAATAATTCAGGATTAATGCACTTTTATGATGGTATAGTAAAAAAAGGTGTTAAGACAAAAATTACAATTGTCAAATCCAGTAATACCTAAATTGTAGGTATTGTTTACCAAAAATACATAAACCAGGAAAATCAGTAAGACCAATTGTCTCAGCGATAGGATCCCCAACTTATAATTTCTCAAAATAGTTAACGAACGAGTTCGAAAATTTGCAATATCAAAAATATCCAATTGCAAGAAGGTGAAATTTTGATCTCGTTTGATGTATGCTCATTGTTTCCAAGTGTTCCAATCCCGAAAACTTTGGACTACCTCAGGGAATTACTCGAATTAAATGGTTTAGACGATACAATTATTAAGGAATACGTTCGGCTTACTAGTATTTGTATGAATCAAAATTGTTTTCAGTATGAAGGTGAATATTTTCAACAACATGAGGGAACGGCAATAGGTAACTCCTTGTCACCTTTCATTGCAAATATTTTTATGAGTAAATTTGAGACAGAAGTAAAAGATAAATTCGAGTATTTCCCTAGAGTTTGGTTCAGGTATGTGGACGACATCTTCGCGGTGTTTGATACAAAAAGCAATTAGTTTAGATCATTTTGTTGCCAAATTAAATAACCGTTTCTCTACCATAAAATTTACATATGAAGTGGAACACAATGAACAGCTACCATTTTTAGAGGTATTAGTTATTAGAAATAGTGAAAATAAGTTTTAGAGTTTGATTATATAGGAAAGAAACCGCGACTCTTAGATATATTCCCAACGATTCACACCACCCTTTTCAACATAAAATGGCAAGTTTTAATTTTCTAATTCACCGTTTGTTAAATTTCCCCCTCAGTAAAGAGAGATTTGAACATGATAAACAATTAATTAAGAATATAGCTAAGAGTAACGGTTACTCAGTCCACTTAATAGATACGTTAATAAGGAAACATAAATTTAAGAGAACCCTGTACAATTCTACGACTTTTCGTAGAGATACTGACAATTCTAAATTTGCTTCGTTACCATATGAACCTAAATTCACCCGCGGACTATATAAAATGTTTAAAAATATTAATATCAATTTAGTTTATAATTCTAAACATAACCTACAGACGCTTTTGGGTAACCCCAGACAAAATCGACAATAACGAAAAGTCAGGAATATACGAAATAAGTTGAAAAGATTGTGATCAAAAGTATATTGGGCAAACAAAAAGATCTATATTGACTAGATTTAAATAACACATGGCTCATTTGAAATATGGCAGAACAGAAAAATATGTGTTGTCCAACACGCTTTTGTCAACAACCATAGGATAGACATAAATAATTTAAAATTAATTAGAAATGTAACAAACAGTAGACAGTTGGATGCTTTTGAAAGTTTAGAAATCATTAAGTGTAACAATAGTATGAATAAGGACAATGGCCCGATACCCACCAGTCCACTGTTTGCTCTGATAAACAAACACAGTTACAGTTCAGTGAACCGTGGCAACAGATTTGGTATAAATAGGTATAATGGTAATTTGGTATAATGGTGCAAGTGTGTAGGTTAGAATTTAGTTTTAATATTCTCCAGAAGATGCCAACTTGGTTGGCGAAACGCGCGTCGAGAAAAGTGTAGTAGTTCGGTGTTTCGTGGAAAACGTCCAGTTTTTTTTTACCCTGTATCTATGTCATAAAATACTACCAGTAGCGGTGCGTGGAATTTTGAACTGGGTGTTCAATTTGTCAGTCATTATCATGTCAGTCAATCAAAACATATGAGGCATCCTTTGTAAAATCAGCCACCCCATATATATATATAGCAACAAAAAAACCCAATCTGATATTGAATTCGTTTCAATGGGGTTAGGTTTTCTTCTTACTTAAAAAAAAGTACCCGAAAATAGGGAAAAATAGCGAAATATGTTGAGGGACTTGGTTGTTTGACACGGAAAATATTTTGTTACAGACACTAATATGCCTCCATTTTTTACAAAAAATGCTCCATATTAAAGTAGATACTAGAAGGAACGATGATAATTCTGAATTTCAAAAGTAATGCGAAAATAAAAACACACCTATTTTAATTCAAAACTTTTTTTTTTTCAAAGATTATGTATGAATAATATGTATGAATTTTACCGATGATGAAGAATAAAAGTAACACACATTTCTTCCAAAGCTTCACAGATACTGGAATATTTTTTCTTTATTTCAGTTTCAATTTTCAAATTTCAATTCGGAAGTATATGGTCAAAAATATATGTTTACGTTTAAGTGAGTTAGGTATATGTTGGTAAATTAAAATTTCAGTGCCAAGCTAAACGTAAATATTTTTAAACACCCTACATATTTTTATATTTTTTGGAGAAAAAAATCCTTCGTGTTTTCTGAACAGAATTGTCAGCGCTGCCATGATTACCATAGCACAGTTTGATGTTTACACAGAGCCACAGTTTCTTTTCATAGCAACCCATTAAATTTTAAATCAATGTTTAGAGTACCCTCAAAATTCAACACTCAATTATATACTCAACACTAAACATTCACAGAAATGATAGATTACCTTAATTTTTCATAAATTTAAGATATTCCATAACATCTGTATTAACTTGCTTGTAACAAAAAATTGACTTGTTTTATCATATCGACTCTACATAAATATAATTTATTAATATACTCGTACCTATAGAATCATAAATTTTGGATTTTCTTTAAGAGGCATGTAAGGGAGATGTCGAAAAGGTAATTCATTTCCTAAAACTTTGACATACAGTATTACATCATCAATTTCCTTGCGAAGGTGTAAGTTTTAAAATTTATACTTGATAGTATATAAGTTTCATCAACACTTTCGTACGTACCTACGGGTACATGTAAAATATATGACAATTTCCTTTTGATAGCGACTGGGGAATACTTTGTTAGAAGTTTATTCCAAAGTTCTATCCAGGTAATGCATTTTTTTAAGAAACGGGAAGAGAATGTTGTTTCAATTTATAGGAGGCGTTTACAAAATGACAACACCATCGTTTGCAACAGTGAGTCTTTTTTACAAGATAGGGGAGGACTAAGTGATTACATTTATTATAATACGAGTATCTAATAAATGTATTTTCATCAGAATAAAATGGAATATAATAGAAATATATGAAATGAACGTTCATATGTATATTGTGTATTATAAATACTGTTATAACTGCTAATGGGTATTTGTAATAATGTTTATATATAGTAGTATTTATTCTGCTCCATTTTATTCGAATGAAAATGCATTTATTGTTTACTGGATATTAAAATAAAGTAAATAATGAACAATATTGTAAATACTATTACAAATTATAACATTACATAGAATACAAATTTATAGACCATTAAGTACACAATTTTTAATCGATACACACTGTGTGTGTGTTTGTGTGTGTATGGACTAATAGTTACTAACACAAACGTATTATTAATACGGTAAAAAAATACATTATGTAACTTTTAAAATTATCCGGTTCATTCAAAAGTATTGAGCCTTGCTGATATGTTAAAATTTGATTATTTATTAACAGGAGGAATTGCGCCATCCGACTCTATAACTTGCCGCCAACGAGTAGGCGGATACCACGTTCCCAGAACTCATTCGTTTGTGAAGCAAAAAAGTTGTGTACACTATTTGTAGATGGTGACGATCGTCAAATGATTTATTTATTAAATGTTTGATGAGGGCATAGAACAAATGACTATCAGTGGGGGAAAGGTCTGGTGAATACGATGGATGGGGCAGAACTTCAAAGTATATCTGCAAGAGTTCAAGGCGTGTCTATTTTGCTACATGGGAACGAGCATTATCATGCAGTAGTATAGCTTTGTCCAGCCGCGGCCGCAGAAGTTCGAGCTTGGCGGCCAAATTGTGTAGTTTAAGCACAATATAGAGCGGCGGTGATGTTGGTACTGTTCTCCAATAGTTCCCAGTGATATGTACAGTACATGCCGTGAAGGTCCCACCCCATCTGCGTCTGTCCACTGACGCTTAGGGTTGTGATTTACATAAAGCACATTATTTTCATTCCCTGAACAAGATTGTTCAACCTGTCAAAACGACGACTGCGGGAGAGTTGGGTGCAAATGTTACTCCGATGCTGGCAATCGGCTTCGCTTAATAATCATGGTATCCACTTGCCCAACTTTTTGGACTTTGCCTAGCGTTTCGAGTTTCGAGTACATAAGCGCTCGATGTCCAGTTGAGGTGGCCTACCAGATCGTGATTTAAGTCGGTGGTCGCCAGATTGGAAGCGTGCGAACCATCTTTTGCATGTTGCTAAACTAGGGGCGTTGTCGCCATACGCGGTCATATAGCATATAGAATCTAACTCGAAGTTTAGCTCATTTTCATATTGCACACTACAGTTCCGCTCTGAGATTTAATCTTAACGCACCTAAGTGCACGCTTTATGTAACCCATACCCCGTCACTCTCCAGACTTGTCTAGAAAGTTCCATGCACTTCGACTGAATAGCTCGATACTAATGAATCAACAGGATAGAGTAAAAATTAAAATGAATCTTATTAGTATACTAACAATCTCAACAGTTCAAGATACGCTTGATTTATTCATACTAAGAAAATATTTTTTAATGATGCAATGTTCCCACTTCTGTGATCATTCACGACGTGTGCATACAACTTCACGCAATATGCTCTACTGTCAGATATAGCCGATAGGCTCGTCCTTCGTCATTCTCCATTAGTGTTTCATTAATTTTCCATTAGTGCATTAGAACATCTGATAGTTGCCGACTTTGTCGGACGTATCAGAATATCTGTAGTCCCATTTAAACACATTATTGGGTTATACCTCCAAGGAAATCATACCGTATCATAATTAATATCAAGTATCTATAATTTTATATGTATAAAACTCACTTATTTAATGTAACTTCAGAGGTTAAGAAAAAAAGAAATGGTTTTATGAACAATCTATTTATACGAAACATGTTTTGAAAATGAAACTAGAGAAATAAGCAATCAGATTCGTATCTGATTTGTGTTTAACGTCAAACCCTTCGAGTATATTTTGGTTTAGACATGGAAAAATAAGACTATTTCTTTTGATGGCAGCTACAAAACCTAACATTGGAGGCTCACTTCAGAATAATTTATGGTAATGCACCTATTTCTTTCTTTCTTTTTTTTTCGTTCAAACACCAGGCAAAGAAAATAGGTTCAATAATTCTTGCAAGAAATCTCCAGTCTTTGATAGGCTATTTCACGTTACGGACGCATATACGCAGGTATAATAAATTCATTTTAGATAGATTAAAAAACTACGTTTTAAAAGTCTTTAAAATATTTAAATATATATACCTAACACAGGAAAAATAGAATGTTATATACTGCCTCTATTTTAACAGTTATGTTATGTTTTAATTCCAAATACTTTCTTTAAAAACCATATAGGGCAATTCAAATTGAACATTTATATATTTTAAATGATTTGCTATTTAAATAGTTTATGATCTGAAAATACTGATGATTTTATTTCTTTTGAGTTTTTCTGTAAAAGGTAATAAGCCTGGGATAATACTATTTAAAACAAACGGGAAATACAACTTGAATTATTTGCCATAACGTTGTCCATTTGTAACTGTTTAGTTTACATACACGTTTACATACAGGTATAGTAGTTATTAAATTAAAATGTATAACCTAACAATAAGTTAGTATGTAGTTTACATTTCTGTCACTACTAATACATTTGTCTTGAGTAAAATATTTTTTAACGGCTGATATGAAAACTTTGAAAACGAAATATTTATGAAAATAATGTTTATGAATATAAAAAAAGTAAACAAACACAATGGTTTTAAAAGGAATATAATACTTGCATATTTCGTTAGTTAGGTGGTCAAAGTCTAATTTAAAATTACTGTATTTATTACTAGAGCACCAAATGTCTATAAAGAGGGCAATTTAAAAGAATTCCAATACCACATAATTAAATTTGATAAAGAGGTGGTTCATATATTATAATAAATAATCTATACAAATGTGTGAAAATACAGTTTGTGTATGGGCTTAATAAACGTTTTTGAAACAAAAATTGGAAATATTTAAGCAAACAGTTTTAAAATCTAAAACCTCTCTACTCTGACCTATGTTACTCGAATTTATGTATATCATAGGGAGGTGAGGGATCGCCGAAAGATACGAGGTATGGACGATTACCCACAATCACTGGAGTAATGCAGCTGTGAAACCGGTTTTACTTCAGTTTTCGTTGTTGGTGTTTTTACGTTCGTTTAATGTGTATATATGCTGCATGTTTTTGGCGTTATAAATTATAAATCACCTCCCTTGGATGAAATAGATCAAACCGTAGTAAATAGAAGAATGGTGTACGTGTACATTAACGCGGAAGTAACATGCATAATGCTAGCGTATTGTGCTACAGGACAAAATGCGTCATATCTTGATTATAAGCACTAGCATGTTAACAAAAAAAGTAATTTGTGCAACCATGGAATTCTTGTGTTCATTATTTTGCCAGATGAGCTTAGTATTGAAAAGTGAATTACGTTACACAAATCGTCCTCATACTTGCCATAGATTAACGTTTGTGATTACGTTATAGGAGAACGCGATATCATTCTTTACCAGGGAGTTTTTCTTGATGATGTGAAGATAGTACTATTTCTACTTAGAAATTAGTTAAAAACAACTTTTTTGTCAGCAATATCATCAAATTAATTCAAACAGCCGTTTTTTTTGTGACGTTACTGTTGGGACCTCCAGACAGTGGTCCAACGACTGTTTTCTCTTACATAGCTGTGGAAACTGGTTACTTCAAAGTATGGTTTTAAATTTTGTGTTTTCCATTGCTTTCCTGTTTTCCATTGCTTTCTATTTCTATTCTATTCTAGGTAAAGATCTCACCTGTTTTATGTTCACTCTTTCTATTTGTATGTTTATATACTCTTGATCATCTCCTATTACCATTAATTTGGTCTTCCATTTGGAATTCCATTCCATTTTCGTTTAGTATAGTTTTCTATACTTCTAAATTATTTTGTAAGTCCTTTTTCGTTTCTGTCATAATAACATCATCTGCAAAAGCTCCTTCTGAAATATTAATTATTTGCATGTTTCGGTATCCTACATGTAATTTTTTGACTCTTACTGAATACTTCTTCACTATATCATCCATAAATACTATACCATACATATTGTAAATAGTACTGATCTTAAACTTCCTCCTTGTCTTAACCCTGATTGTGTGGAAAAGGGTTCAGACATTTTGTTATTACTAATTATGTAATTATTCATTCATTGGTTTTATATATATTCTAGATTATTCTGTTTTATTATATATTCCTCGTCGAATTAATAATAGAAAATCTGAGTTATAGGATTTTTTTTTTAATTTTCATGCAAGGGAAGCACACCCTCAATATATGTATTGATTCCCTAATAGTCTAAGATCCGAACTAGAAACCACCTTCACCTACCTGTTTAATGGATGAAAAGCATTTTATATCAAATTTAAAATATTAGAAAATGTATCTCGGGTGGGTTGGCTAAAAAATTCCTGGCCCGACTATGATTAATTAAAAATTGAAAAAATGACTTTTTATTAAATATTGCACTCATGAGTTTAACGAAAAAAATCAATACCAACCGAAAGTATGAAGCCTATAGAATATACAAATGTTGGATTTTTTTTCCTGGCGTAACTACTGGGTTGGCAGATATAAACAGATAAATCGATACCAGTTATTTTTACCTATTTGTTTAAGAAATAAATCTTATATCAAAATAAGCGCTATTTAATTGCGAACACGTTGATGTAGGTAAGAGGTCCGAGCTAATTATCCCGTGCGATAGAAGAGGACGCAACGTTGCAGCTGCGCGAGACGTGAAGGCCAGATGAAAGAGAGCGCGCATGCTATTTATTCATGCAACAGAGAAGGATAGCGATACATTAGTAAATACTAAAAATTATTTTGGAGCAACTGTCATTAGAGTTGAGAAAACAACGATAAATATTTAATATATTAAATATTAATATAATATAATATGATATATGTGGCATTACAATTTATCGCGTGTCTAATGCCAAAAAGGTATATGCTATATATAGGTTCACTCTAGGAACCAAAAAAGCATATTAAAAATTGTTTTTGCTTAACCCAGATATGCCTGAATTACATAAATCAAAATCAAAAATTTACATAAAAACTAAGTAATATATTTTGAAAAAAATCATGAATTTTAAAATACATCATATTATAAAAAACTGTAAAAAATATTTCTACATTGGGGTAGGTATTTCAGTTATTATCGAAACAAGTCAATCTTGCTATTTGCTCCCTGGTACGGTTCGATCCAAAAGACATATCCAGTGTTGCTCGCACCCATCCAGATTTTGTAACCATATCTTATTGGCTTTCCCCCTAATAAACTGTTTACATCCATCTTTCCAAAATATGGAATCAACACTATGTTGCTCCCAATAAGGAGCATATTCTTGAAATGGCTTATTCAGCTTGTCAAATAATGGGCGAACATTAGTAAATTTATTCGATGGGTCTAGTTGGTCATTGTCACAGCAATGAAGATTTTGAATAATGAACTCAAACCTATTTCTTGATAGAGCATCAGCTACTAAAATATTCTGCGTGTCTTTTCGTTGTTCCCAGAACATTCGTCATCTTGGCACAGGTAGATATCCACTTAACAGGAGTATGCCAATATATGCGTACATTTCCTCATATGTTATATTTCCCGTTCGATTTTTTTTTACATAGTTGGACCAAAAAACAAACACATATATTACTTCTTCAGTGAAAAATCGCAGAAATAATTCTGTTGCCGATGGGAGTTGCCTTTCAACTTTATACATTGTTGGCCACTTAATATCTGGCAAGGATAAATCTGTTTCTGACCATTTGTAGATTTTCTTTACCGCTTGGAAAACACTCAAAGGAATGTCATCTTCTTCATGCCAATGGTCTGCCGATACAATTTTTCTGGAAGCATTCAAATTAAGTCCAACCGCAGTGGCGTTACCTACATCTTCATTAACATCTGTATCTTTGGTCATAACCTCTGCTGGTGCCAAGAGCTGAGAACCGGGCAAGTTGTTTATTTTAAATACTTCTCATCTCCAGAATCTTCGTCTGTTAAATCTTCAACTGAATTTATTTCCCGTTCGATTTTTTTTTTGTTGCATAGTTGTTGGACCAAAAAACAAACACATCTATTATTTCTTCATTGAAAAATCGCAGAAATAATTCTGATGCCGATGGGAGTTGACTTTCAACTTTATACATTGTTGGCCACTTGATATCTGGCAATGATAAATCTGTTTCTGACCGTTTATAGATTTTCTTTACCGCTTAGACGGTTAGCTCGGACCTCTTTGTCACAAGTTTCCTCTCGCATAAAATTTTCACCTTTCAAAACTCGACAACCGTCATTCAGGCCAGATTTTTTTACAGACAACCCTACATCACCATGTTCGCAATTAAATAGCGCATATTTTGATAAAAGATTTATTTATTAAACAAATTGGTGAAAATAACTAGTATAGATTTACCTGTTTATACCTGCCAACCCAATAGTTAGGCCAGGAGAAAAATAGACAACCCAACGTTTGTATATTCTATAGGCTTCATACTTTCGGTTGGTATTAAATTTGTTCGTTAAACTCATAAGTGCAATATTTATTAAAAATATTTTTTTCAATTTTTAATTAATCATAGTCTGGCCAGGAATTTTTTAGCCAACCCACCCGAGATATATTTTATAATATTTTAGATTTGATATAAAATACTTTTCATCCATTAAACAGATCGGTGAAGGTCGTTTCTAGTGCGGAGCCTCTACTATAGGTAACGGTTTTTCGGTTTAAAATGTTTCATGTCAGTTATTTGCAATTATGTTACTCATATTTTTTTATTATAAACCAAGGTAAATTTCAGAATGACTTTGATGTTTTTACGTTGTAGGTACTCGTAGTTCATATATTCCATTTCTCGTAATACTCTCGGCAGAGGTAGAGAAGCACTTTCAGTATACGTCGTCGGTTTCGTTGCACATTAAATTTAATCGCCTTCGCGGTTCTCGGCTCAAGAAGGATATTAGAGTCTCTTAACTCCATAATGACGTTAGATATAGATTCGTTAGCGTCAGCAAACGACTGCGGAATATCTCCATCTTCTACACTGCAAAGCTATTGCCACACTTTCAGACGACTTTCAGGCTCATCCTATAGAAACATATTTTAAAGTGCCTAAAACATATTGGGTGGCCCAAAAGTTCCGGAACTCCTGAAAATTTGAGAAAATGTATTTGAAACCGAAAAAAGAAAAAAATGCAGGTTTAACATTTTTTAAATTCTAATAAACTCGGAGCAGGGTCATTCATTTTAATGATTTTTTTCAAGGATAATCGCACGTTTCTAGACACATAGCAACCTCCATTGTAATAATAAAAATCAGCATAAAGTTAATTCATCATGTTAAGAAAATGTTACATTGAAAGTTGTTATTTTTCATATAAAGAAAGCAAAATGGAAGGGATTTGGAAAGAGCTAAATCGTTAATCTTGGATGATTTTAGTAGAATTCAATATAATATTAGACCCGTATTTTTTCTTTTCTTTTTTTTGATTTCATGTACATTTCCAAACATTTTTAGCCGTTCCGTAACTTTTGAACCACCCAGTATTTACTTCGGCAATAGAAAGTATTAAAAATATTATTAGTGAATCTTTATTATATTTTAACTTAACTTTTTTTAACTTAACTTCATTAAACATTATTATATTTTAGTTAGTGAATCTTTATTCTCTACAAATTCATTTTCCATCAATTTTAAAATTAAGTATGGAGACATCCAAAAAAAACGTCATCAACTCTGGCTATGAACGAGAGAGATGGAAATAGCGGTCATGTCTAAGCATTTCGGTTATGTCAAACTTTGAAAAGTGACTGTCACAATTTGTAAAATAAACAATGGCTGTCATATGATGTGACAGTCTTGACAAGTAAATAAGGTTATAAATTCGATTAAGAATAGAAATACGTATTTTTTTTTCTAGGCCAACTTTGATGACGTTTTTTTTTTGGATGTCTATTTATAAATTTTAAGACTGGCTCCTTCGCCAGAACTAACAATATTTTAAAGACGGAAATTTCATAATACTGTATGGTAAACTTTTAAACACGTAGCAACATAATACAGTTTAAATATCTCAAAATGATAAATATATTACAACGCTATTGAATATATTACAACGTCTATTGAAGTCAACCTGTATGCTCTGTCGAAATTAAATTTAATAGTATGTCTATTAAATAGTTTTGTGTTCAGAGGCCTACTAACCTTGGACTTGGGATAGTTCACTTGTAGACTAGTTACTTGTACTAGTTGCTGATACAAGCAGTTATATGAAATAATGAAAACGCTGCTTAAGAATCAATTAAAAATAAAACTGATAATGACATTCTGAATGTCATATCTTGAAAAGTGTTTGGGATATTTAAAAAAAAATACTTAAAGACAATGAATCTATGGTAAAATCAAACATCGGCAATCCGACGATTTTGTCAGATTAACGTGTTTAGTTGCATACTGTATATAGAGTGTCCACTTTTTCGATGAGAGAAGATAGAATAATCTACACTAATCATAACAGATTTGTTTGAAGAATTTTTTTTTTAAATCCTTCCATTTGCAAGGTCCTTGTAAAATTTGAAAATGGCGTTTTTCAGTTTTTTTTTTTTAATTTTTGCGAAAGTACTGAAACGTTTGTAAACCTGAACGCATCATTTTCATGAGTCATAATTTTGCTGAACTTTTTGTTAATTTAGTTTAACCGATCTCGTAGATATTACTGTTTAGAAGTTACCAATGCGTTCCCGTCGAAAAAGTGGCCAACCTGTATATCCAAACTCACCGCGCCAGACTTCCTTATCGAACCATGTGAGATTATCCGCCAATGTCTCGTAATAGCCCAGCACGGTGTAGGTGCCGTTTATGACTTGCTCTATCTGGGTGAGGGCGATGCGATCTCCTTGCGAACTGAAGGCGACGGAACCCTGCAACCAGCAAATTTAAAGTGTAACAAACGGTCATTACATTTTTTTCAACGTTAAGATCGGATTATCATTATAGATGGGCTCTCGTGTCTGCCTCCTAAAATTTCAATATCCACCATACAGAGGTGGAATATTTGTCTGAAAGGTTGGAATATCGGAAGATGTGCACATGGTCCCGCGAAGGCAGAACCCCACAAACGGCACCTTGCACACATACATATACTGATATTTCAACTTTTCAGACATACATATCGTCCCCTTAGAGCAGAACTATTTTATGTCCAAAAATGTCGATTTTCGGTTTTTCCGTTCTATGTATACTTTAGGGGCCACTTTATTTGCTGCAGAAGTATACCATGTCCACGCCAACGGAAACGCCCGAAAATTTACGATTTAAAAATAAGCCCATTTGTTCGGATCGATTTCCTATACCTACGTATTTTTATTTTAGTGTTTATATTATATAGTATGTAAAATAATAAAATATTATTAAAAAGGAAAAGCTTTGCTTTAATTAACTGAAGCAGAAAAAGTCTATGTCCAAATAGAAATAAATATCAAAATTCTACCTTTGGACATGGGATATGTGGCAATCATCCAGGTTCTATGTCCACATTCTTTGAATAACGTGATATTTGCCAAATACTAATAGACTAGGAGTAAAAGTAGACAAAAAATGTAATATATTTTGCTATTTTGCAGGCAAAATAGTATTGAAATTTTTAAAAACTAAAAAACCTTCTCCTGTAAAATTTGCTTTTTGTGACTTTTTGTGACTTCTGCTCTAAGGGGACGATATATTTCCCTCTGAATGAAAGATGTCCGAATACAGCAGCAGTTTCAACTGCTGCCAAAAATTCCCTGTGGCTGTGTTTTGAAGTTTTTGAAGTTAAGTTACTATACAATTTTAGAAAAGAATTGCTGCTTGAAAGGACCCCACACAAAATAAGTGGGAAAGGTATATTGATCAAATAGTTCCGTTAAATCTTCGGGATTAGATAGTTAGACAGTGAACAAAAGTCACATGGTCACAACCCATGTAGTAGGGCTCGTTTAAACGCTAGAGCCCTTGGAAGCTAATAACAATCACATTTGGTCAAAATGTCGCAAAAATTTCATACGACTTTGGGTGAAGGATATAAAAGGTTCTTTTCATGACATGCGTAGGTATATACCAAATAACAGACGTTATATGAGCGAAACATCCCAGAGTATACATATAGATCTAATCAAGCCGGTGACGATACTATTCCAATTTTTGGATGCTATTGTAATGAGTAGGGCACTATCGGAACACAACAATATCACTCTCAATTGGGTGAGATGAAGGGAACGAAAGAGCGGACTTTCTCAAAGAAAGGGGCTGAGGTTCCACTGATAGGGCCGGAACCCACCTGCAGTCTGGCCTACCGGACAGCCAGGAGGGCCATAAAGGACCTATTAAAGAGAAACACATATTTCTCACTGGGGAAAATCCGATGGTTGAGACAATCGCGAATGTTCATTGGCGAACCATGTTGGAATAAGTCAATAGACCTTATAAAACTGGGTAGAAATCAACTGAGATGGATAGTAGGACTGTTCACAGGACACTGCCTACTCATGCGACATCTCACCACAATTGGGGTGAAAAATGATCCCGATTGCAGGAGGTGTGAAGAGGAGGAAGAACCCCCTTTTACATATTATTCGAATGACCAGCACTGGCAGTTATTAGGCATCCGAACTTTGGAGCTACAACAATAAAATCAAAAGAAGTAACAGACGTTCCACTAGAAACCGTCCTTAAATTTCTTAAGGAAACAGGACTAATGGAATGACTAGCCTGTGGGGGCACAATAATCATCGACTTAATGGGGTCCTCTAGTTTCTCGGTTGTTTTTTTACGGCTTTTTCAATAATTTTTTACGAGCAAACCATCGAAATAATAAATCTCATTGTTTTTACATGATCTTTATTAACATTTAAATGAGCTTTACAAATTTTTTGAAGACAAAATATATAATAGAATCAAAGTTATAGTGGCCGACAGGAAGACATCAAGTGAAGGAGGTGCTTGACGGTGACCAAGATCGCGGCTGTTTTGCTTATCTGAAATCAAAAAACCAAACGGCATTTTAATCTTCATATTTAAGACTAGCGATTGATTGATTGATATGAATTCTAATTACAAAAATTAATTTTTTTATACACTTTTGAAAATTAAATTCTGTTTTTTACTCATTTTTCTTAAGTTTCTCGCTCGTAGAAAAAAAAACTATCGAAGCAATCATGATAATCCTAGTTCAATCGCTGGCGTATAACATATTAAAGATGTTGTATAAATTTGAACAAGATCGGTGCAGTAGATTCTGAAATATCGTGGTCACCGTTTTGATAAATAGTGTTTCGAGAAAAACGCGTTTCAAAGTATAATAAATATTTCATCTCACCGTCAATCTGATATGCCTGGACCATACAGTAGGCCTTCCTCTTCTTCTTGGAAGTCACGCAGAGCTGCTCCGTCTTCCCTTTTCGCGATTCAATATAATGGGATATCAATATAATGGTCAGCGCCACTCGGCTTTGCGGAGCAGCGTTGCGCGCGCTCCGTATACCTGCTCCATTCCAGGGCCGTAACTTGTTAACCACTTGGAATATCGAAAAATCCTTTGGCACACATTTTCTACACATGTTGTAGATGTGATTTAAAAAACGATTTTTTCGACCCGAGAAACTAGATCACATACGTAACTGTAACTGTAATTGTAATTGTAATTGTAATGAGTAGGGTCCGGAAATGTGTGACACAACGCAGATTCGGCACTATATAACTATATGATAATTAAACTATATATCGTATTTGTAAGCGCCTTGTAAATTGTATATGCGTGTATTTCTTGCCCATGCATAATAGTCTAATCAATAGGTAGAAGAGCATCCCAAAAATCCTAACAGGAAACAAAAAATATGGTGATATAGGAAAGAAAATTCTAAGAAAAATAGGGTTTTTTCCTTTTTTCTCGTAAAGGGCGAAGTTAACCTAAAAAATTCATAAAAGTAAAAAAAACGGTTTTTCGCTAATAATAAAAAAAAAACTTGAACTCTGATCGGAAAAAGTTGAATTAGAAAGTTGTAGGTATTAAAGAAACCTATCGAATCGTATTTTTGAATATATCGATTGCCATATTACTTTTCGAGGTATATCGAAAAAACGTCTTGCAAATTAAGATTTTGACACTTGTTACTCGGCGAGCGAAAAGTGATTTTTTAAGAATATAAGAGAGATTTAAGATTTAATTTAAGAATATAAAAAAATTTTCGAATTATATCGATTTTTCGAAAAAAAAAACTCATCTCGAAAATCGGCTCTTCTATCTCGACGAGGAGTCGTAGAGAAACGAATCGGGGCTCATTTTTTTTAAGAGTTGTACTTTTATGGCAAAAAACAGTGATAACGATTTCATTTATTTTAAGGGTCCAAAAATGATTTTGAAAAAAGTAAAAATTTTTTGGTCGTGTTTTTCTTTAATATCTTTTTCGATTTTCATTTCTCTATAATGTCTTTTACAGGAGTCGATTGCTTGTATTTTTACGCAAATTTATTTAAAAAAAAATGTTGCTCTACGACCTTCTGGAGCCGAGATATATATTTTTTTAAATTCCACAGGACGCTATTTAAGTGCTACAGCGTCCACTCGTACAGAGATTGAAGTTGAAGACTTATTCATACTACTGTTACATTTAATGATTTCTAAACTTTCAAAAGCATCCATATGTCTATTATAGTTGTTATTTAATTACTTATAAATTATTTATATCTACATTATGGTTGTTGTCAAAAGCTTGTTGGGCAACCGAAGATTTTTCCGTTCTGCCAGATTTTAAGTGAGCCATGTGTTCTTTATATCTAGTCAAAATAGATCCATTTCTTTGCCCAATATACTTTTGATCACAATATTTACAACTTATTTTGTATATTAAATTGATATTAATATTTTTATTTTTTTTTAAATCTTTATCTAACTTTAACTAGATAAAGTTTTTAAAAATATTAATATCAATTTGGCTTATAATTCTAAAAGTAAACTACAGACGCTTTTGAGCAATCCCAAATATATAATCCCAAATCGACAATAACGATAAAGTCAGGAATATGCGAAATAAGTTGTAAAGATTGTAATCAAAAGTATATTGGGCAAACAAAAAGACGCTGTTGACAACGACTATAGAATAGACATGCATAATGCTCCAATACCCAATAGTCCACTGTTTGCCTCGATGAACAAAGACAGATATTGCCGTGACGGCAGGTTAAGTATTTTATAAATAGAGCAAGTGTGTAGGTTAGAAATTAGTTTTAATTTTCTCCTGAGACTGCCAACTTAGTTGGCGAAACGCGCGCCGAGAAAAGTACAGTGGTTCGGTGTTTCGTGGAAAACTTTTTTTTTTATAATATACGAGTACAGAGTATTCCATTAAAAGAATGTTCTTTTCAAAAACGCGATGTTCAATTCCTTTTACAATTAATTATTTAATTAGCGTTAAAAAATATACTTTTTTTCTATATAGTACATAGTTTGCTATAGTTTGCTAATTTAACCGATTTTGTATCTTTAATAACAACGGGAATACTTAATTTGGATCATGCTGTATATCTTCAGAATTGTTATATTTCACTTCTTGCGAATTTAATGTCAGCAAACATTAGTACTATAACCACCTACATATGTATTTACAAAAAGAAAGCATCATAATTAGTGCAAGGGTTTTTCTAAGAGGATTCCTATTATTCTTCGCATTCCTCAGATCTACAACAATTTTTATAACAAGCAGGCTCGAGGTATGCTTCAGGTTTAGTCCTCTCGCAAAAAATCCGGTTTGATAAACGGTGTTTTCTGTGTTGCAGTCATGTAATTCGAGTCGGTGGATGTTATTTATACGTTCCCTGTTCGCGGGATTTGTTGTTTTCGTTTCGCTCCTGCGGAAAATGGGACGCCCGGGATTTATGGGCGTTTTGCGCCACAAAATAGATTACTATTTACAATTTAGATTGCCATATTTTTACACTGTACTTAGAAATATCAAGATGGTCAAAAGGAGACGCAAAATATTTTTTTAATTATTTATTTCTAATTATTAGTTATTTCTAATTTTTATAGAGTGCGGGCCAAAGAGTTTGCAATATGAAACATTTTTATTATTAAGATAATGAAGAAAATTTTCTGGTGATCGTTTCGGCATGTCCGTGGCCACCAATGTATTGGCGATTTTGAAAACACTAACGAGATCGCGGAAAATGAGGTTAGATGACGAGATACCATGTAAACTTTTAAAGTTATTTAAAATGTGATTTTAGATCCGTATATAAAATTTCAAGTAGTTATCTAAAAAAAAAAAATGAAAATCGCATATTTCCAAAAAAATATATATTTTTTTGGTCAAAAAATGTTATGAATTTTTTTTCTATTAAATAGTATTAGAAGGCGATTTCTAAAATAGTTTTAATTTGAAAATTTAAGGAATTTGATTTGACCACAAATAACAAGATTAAATTTAAAAAATAGCCTTTATTTATGGCTTAATGACTCGCGTTGTTGCAATGGCTCTTATATTACGACTATATTAAAAAAAATTTTGCCAAAGAAAAAATTGCATTTTGAGAAAAACAACGAAACACTGAGTAGATTCTACATATCGGTTTTCACGCTCCATAAACGAAAATTTGAATCTACCTGTAACACAAAAGCCGTTGCAATAACGCCAGTTATAAATACAAACTATTTTTTAAATTTAGTGTTGTTATTAATTTGTGGTAAAATAAAAAAAATCCTTACATTTTTCGACAAATATTTTGTAGTCTTCTAGTACTATAATCGAAATTATTCAATTATTTCAAATTATTCAAGTATCCCGTCATCTACCCGCACTTTTGGCGATCTCATGCTAGTTTTCTCACAATTGGTGGCCATAATGGTGGCCACGTGACAAAAATTATTAGGTTCTCGGACAAACAGAAGGGATTCCCCAAGGAAGAGTTTCAATACCTCAGTAATAAAAATGTTTCCCATTTTTTGCGAACTCTTTGACCCACACTGTATAGAGTATGTCTCAAATTGGTTAAGCACGCATTAGATTTATCGATTTATTTGTTTATTGATTAAAAAAACTTTGGTTCGTCATACGATAGCCATATTTACGTAAAGTAAAATGCCGTTTCAATTGTTTGTTTTAGATGATTTAGTGTTTAGATATTACGCCAACCAGCAACCGAGGGGAGTCCTAACAGCGTTATGGTCGAGGACGAGCAGCGAGCGTACTTTCTTACAAAAACATTTCAAAAAATTACTGTAGTTAGACTAATCACGTATAAACATTTGTGTAAAACTTAAGGGGGTATTCTAGTCTACAAATTTGAAAAAAATCGAAATTTTTTTGTATCATATTTCCAAAGATTAGACATTCAAGAATATGCCCTTAAAAAGGATTTTTCAAAATTTCAATTATTTTATGAGTTACAGCCATTTTTGTGACGCGGCATCGGCTCCGGTCCGACCGGAACAAATGAACAATAGACGGTAGACGCTGCCCTAGTACTTACGAAACACGAAACGTATTTAGTCGGAATCTTTTCGTCTTAGTATTTATTTCAAATTAGTTTTGAGCCAGCCTTCAAGCAACGTGGGCGTGGTAACTGAGTAAAATTGCCGGAAACTTGTCTCAAAACTTTAAACGCGTTTTTCTCAAAACTACTTTTTTCGAGTTGGCGTGCACGATATCTCAAGTTCTAATGAACCGATTTATTTGAAATTTGGTGTGAATGTTCTTTATACATTCCTCTATCGCCTCAAGCACGCTCAGATCAAAATTTTTAATTTTACTATTTTTAATGAAATCGGAATTGTTAAAAAAAAACATACAAAACAATTTTTTTTTTCAAACGGCCGCCATTTTATGAAACTTTTTAACAGCAATTGACTAGGCCTACAAATAAAACTTGACGCCATTGTTTATTGTCGTTCTTCGTGTCACCTTCTATTTTTTTCAATCTTCTTGCAGGCTTCACCGTACTTATGAGAGCCTTACCCTGGACATAACATTGTCTGCAGCTGCCAAGAATTTTTTCTTTAAAAAACAAAACTTGACGGCCTAATAAGTGTCATAGTTAAAACAAAAGTGACTTCTTTATTTCAACTTCTTTATTTACTTCTTTGTTAGCAAGCTATTTGTCACTTGAATTTAATACGCTATGGGTTAAATGACATGTTTCTCTGTTTGAGGTCTAGGCCAGAAGAAAAATAATGTATTAAAAGCTTGACCGCCAGCCGTTCTAGCGTAAGAGTAAACTCCACTCCAGTTTCCGTAATGCCCCCAATAAAAAATTATGGCCGCCAAGCGCTGAGAACTATATATATATGTGTAGTTGTAAGCAACATCGGAGGCTTTCGGCTAAGGAAGGATAAAGTAGCGCTTGTTTTTTATTTATGGTCACAGTGAGGAAGAGAAAAGAAATATTGACCTATATAAATAAACTATGAGGTTATGCCGGCATTAATCTAATGTACAGGGAAAGGCACAAAACCCTTTTTTTGTGCTATCAAATTTGCATATTGTTTATTCATTGTTTACTGTTTAGGTACGTTACTTTTGTATACGATAAGTGGTTGTCAAAATTCCGTTGTATGTATATTTTTTTATTTCCTAATGAAAATAGTTTACTGTATTTCGTTAGGACAAAAAATTAAACAATAGCAACAAATTGCAATACATTAATAAATATCATGCAGTATACAGTAGATATTTAAAATTAATTAAACATATTTTGGCCATTCCACGTCAACCGGGACAGTGGTCTGCCCAAAAATAAACGCTGCAGAAAAACGTGTTTAAGATATCAAAATATTTGTATGCTCAAGAACCTTCGATTGAAAACTGGCCGTTTTCGAGTTTCTTTCTTAATTAAATACGACGATCATACAACGCAATGGCAATGGAGCCTACACGTAGATATTTCAAAAAATATATCACTCCCCGGCATGTAGATCGTTGTCTATGAAGCATTTTACTTGATCGAATTCAGCATACCGAAAACATTAGATTAATTAATTTAGTCAAAAACCCTTTTCTGAGAGTACTGTGTTGAAAAAATGACAACAAATGGTCAAAAAAGGCCGTTATTCATTTTACGACCACTTTGGGTCTTTGAGACCCCGAAATTTCAGCAGATCATAAAATGTAAAGCTCGCTAATATTTTCACGTAAAATGCACTACAAACAGAGATCATACATGCTGGGGGATCGAGCTATTCTTGAATTATCTATGTGTCTATATGTAATATATATATATGCCATGCCATGCATACGTGCATACGAATATTTTGAGACACTAAAACCTTTTAAGACCTTTAAGTTAAGGACTCAAAAACTTTGAGAAATGAACTTAAGTAAAATCAAAGAAATAGAAGGGTTTCTTCTATCCTTTGAGTAGAATCAAAGGATAGAAGAAACCTTCTGAAATTATGTATTTTTTGGAGTTCGTTGTATTGAATGTGAATAGTGCAAGCTTCTCAATAATTTGTGACTGATTGTTCTGCTTAGTTATTTGCTAGTCAATTTAGATGGCGATACAAGGCAAGTATGGACCTCTAGTGCTTGGTGGGACATATAGATATATATTTTGGCGTGTTTTACAAAGTTAGCTTCTTTAACCACCAAGGCGCACTCACGCAATTTAAATTAACACAGGGTGTGTTCAATTTTTTAAACAGGAATAATTCTGCTTCTGGCCATTTACCACTTGAAACCATAGATCCGGAAGTCGCCTTTGTTATTCACCGTCAGGTATACCATAATGATGAGACCTAATATGGTCTAAATCCGGATCTATGATTTCTGATGGTGAATGAAAAGGGGGGAATTATTGTCATCAAGTTTATCCGTCATTGAGTGGACAGATAGAGGGCAAGATAACAAGTTGATTATGAAATTAAAAATGAGAACCTTGCGATTTAGTGAGGAAGTTCAGAGTTAAGTTAAACGAAAGTGTCGAGAACTGACAACGAATAGGAACCAATAGGTAATTAAATCATGGATTTAAAAAAACAATCAATCAAAAGGGCACCAATGCAATAAGTCAGTGTAGATGGTATCTATTTTGTATGTTGGTATCTAGTATTGTATGTTCTTTTATTCCAATTTGTTTTTTAATTATTTAGAGGTACCTACTTTCTCTACTCCCTCACATCCTATTAGGACGGAAATGTGCATTCTAGGTCTACATTAAACAGTTAACAGGTTTATCTACTTAGATATGACATTCAATCATAACTCGAAATTATCGAACGACATAAAAAGTCGCAAGATATTTTATAAAACGATAAATAAAATATAAAATTTTTCAAAAACGAGCGATGTCAAGTGTACCCTAAATGTTTCATAACTGATTTATACCGTTATACTGTGGTGTCGAGGTGTTCTTTACACTAATTTCAACGCGCATCAACATATCATTAGCATTACCACATTTTTTTGTCGTTAGCTTTCCGAACCACAGTCTGGGAGTAACCTGTGAGTCCATCAAAAGCCAACTAGCGAATATCATCACGGTGAAGCGTAAACTGATAGAGTACATGAGAGCAAAATTAGGTTTTTAAATTGATTTTCTAATTATTCGATGCTTATCTGCTCGTAGTCTCAAATGGTTCTTCAGGGCATTAGGTTTAATGTTTTCTTGTTTTGTATATATGTACGTAATACTGAGGTTTATAACATTCTAAACTTTTTTGCGTCTTAGTGGTGAAAGGAGTTGTGTGATGGAAAATTACTTATCATGTTCATTAAAATATAAAACAATCTAAGATAAATTAGTATCATACGTAGGGTCCGGAAAGTGTGCTACAACGCAATTAAATTATAAACCTTATTTTTTTAAGCGCCTTGTAAATTATGTACCCGTGTATTTATTGTCCGTGCATATGTACGCCACTGACCGTGTGTGGTAACACACACTGGGACTATCCAGTGCCGGGAGCGACGGAAGGCTATATGCAATTCATACATATAGCGTAGCGAACGTTCCGTTATTCTATTAGTATTAGCCCGACGCGCGACGGAAGAACGGTAGAACGCCGAGTTTAAAATAATTGTTTGTGTCTTCAGTGATTAACTAATAAACATTTTTTACAATAGACGGATCACATATTTTATGTATTTCTTGCAATCGTTGATTTATATTTCGTAGAAGTCGAGTGTGTGAGAGACATTTAGATTCCAATCTCCATCAACAAAATACTGGTACTGTTAGAAAAGAGGAATTTCGGTTTGATTTGTGCATAATGTTGTGCATAATGTAGCTTTTCGTGGAACGTGGTCGACAATATTTACTTTAGACGTTTTTTTGCCAAATATGTATCCGATTTTGCATTGCCTAGCTATACATTGCCTAAAATATATTTACATAAGCCATATCAACGTGTCATGGGAAATATCAAAGAAAACATACTCAATAAATGTTTATGGTTGACAGTGGACGAAACTACAGATTTTGCTATAATAAGGTCGTTAATGTTCTGATTCTAATTTTAGGTGTTTCAGATATTTTGCCCCGATATTGATAGCTAGTAAACGGCTAAAAGTATAGAAATAGTAGTAATACGTGCATTGTCCTCTGTGGATGTAAAAAATAATAATGTACTGATGTTAGTGACTACAAACAACTGCGCGAAATTCGTGAAAATAATGTGTCTGTGTCGTCCTCTGTCCACGTAAACTATTTAGAATTTGCATCTTTAACTTCAGTAGATATAGAATGATCATTTTCCTTCAACAACCATAGGTACAGGCCAAATTTCTCGCGTTTAACGAGAAGAAATGCAGAAAGAGTACTGGTTGTGGCAACGTATGCTCAAGCAATGAAGGCCGTCGATGTTTTTGAATGACACAAGCGATATGTACGTATGTACATTATTAACACATTTTTTACTCCTATCTTTTTGGTCTCTTATATATCCTTCCTTCAATGATATGACGGATTGCGTTGTAGCGCACGAGTCCTTCCCTGCGTTGTAGCACACTTCCGGACCCTAATTATAAGAGATAAATTCGTATTTGCTACCAGACTGGCCAAGTTATTTTGTCAGATACAGGTGAACCTGTAAACCTCAAATATCTTCGGTTTTAGTTTTAAATCAAAATGAATTCCTCAGTAGTCGAGGTTTCTGAAAGAGTTCTGTATGGGAGAAATGAAAATTCTTTTAGGCGATGTTTATGGGTAATATTCATGATTACATTAAAAAATCAAAGAATAGAGTAAATATTTAAATACGAATTAGAAGCTGCGGAATGCGATACTTGCTGTAGTTGGTCTGGGAAAGCCTATTGTCATGATTCAAATCAAAATCTAAGGAAGGCCACCGTTATGAATTCCAAATATCTATATTGGACTTCTTGACAAACTGAACTAACCAAAATTTATTAGAATAAAGTATGTAGAATTTATTCTCACGACAAATTTAAGACCCAGAAAAACAATAAGACTTAGTTTTTCCTGTTTTCCTTCTTTCTCTTCGGGGAAATCTTTAAAGGACCTTGCTATATACTAAATACATCAATATACTTGAAATCCCGAATTCGTGGATTCTTAAAATTCATATATTGCGTAGAATTTTTAGAAATTGTATTATTAAAGAGTATGGTTCTCCACAGGGTAACAATCACGAACGACTCTTTTTTTTTCTTGTGGATGAATGATTCGTCAAATTATACATCGAAGTACGATCTTGATGTTTGGCGAGATGGTTATTATCAATGATAAATACAAGGACAAAACAATATGAATTCATTACATTGTCAGGGGCTAAGAAAAATGTTTGATTTATGTTCCAAACACGCTTGTGTAATAGTAAGATCAATGAAATCACATGGAAAAAAAACCTGTAAATTTGACCATAAAAACGTCTATGCAAATATGTTTTAGTGGTTTCATATGTGTACAACCTATTCAAATAACCTCAAAATATGCATTATTGTTTGAAAAAATGTTACAGGTACATCATTGATGTTTTAAAACAATTACCATTTGAGTTTTTCTTCCTAGGAGAAAGTCACCGCGCAACGTAATATACAGGGTGTCTCAGATTTTAGTTTACAGACTTTATTTGCTCACCTAGGATAGTTAGCAAAAAAATGTATATACAAAAGTTACTTGATGAGGCCTATAAAATGACATATTCCGTTTGACATGTTTGTTTGTTTATTGTTTATTTTCAATTAAAAATGTACACAGAAAGAAATTAAATACAAAGATAAAATAAACAATTACAGAGCTCACCTAAGAAAAAACTTGAGTGTGAGTTAAAAATAGTTAATAAAATTTGTAACATAGCAATACTAGTTAATTCCTTAAATACAATAAAATAAAGTACATCTACATGTGCTAGTGACCTTGAGGTTATGTCAGTGTCAATATAAGTTTTTTTAAATACAACACCCTGTATTTTTCGACATTTTTGTATTTACCGAACAATTCTACACATATTTCATGTAACATACCCTATACCTATCTTCAACCGTTTTCGAGATTTTCAAAGTCAAACAGCTATTATTTTACAATACAAAGAATTTTCAGTTTGCCTTGTTTGCCAGCTCAATTTGAAAATGTATTAAACGAATTGCTTATAATTACTGAAATATCCCATTGATCTGATTAAAATTACTTTTAACAATACCTCTCAATTGTTTCAAAACTGAGAAGGCAAACTGAAAATTCTTTGTATTGTGAAATAATAGCTGTTTGACTTGAAAACGGCTGAAATTGAATGAACTACAAATTCGATATTTTTCATTACCATACATTCATGAGTTAAGTAACAAATTTAAAAATTTTTTTAAAAATTACAACCACATAAAAATAGCCTTCAAAAATAAAGTCATGTTAAAAAAATTGTTTTTCAAAATTAAAAGATAGAGATGAGATTCAAAACCAATCCAATGTAGAGTATTGCATACCATGCACACAATGTGAACAAAAATATATAGGACAAACAAAAAGGAGAATTAAAGACCGCATAACTTCACACAAAAGTGATATTAGACTCAACAAACAGACATGCACATTAGCAAAACATGTAATAATACATGATCACAGACCCAACTATGACGATGTGAAAATATTGGAAAAAGAAAATAATACTATGAAAAGAACCTTCTTAGAGATGACACACATCTATCAAGAACCAAATACCATGAACACACGAACTGATATTGAAGGACTTAGCATTATATACACATATTTACTCAGTCTACAAAATGGCAGCCAAAACAGGTCAATGGACAGATCTCTTAGTGGAATTTAATGTTCAAGGTTCACACAGGTGTCACTAAAGAAGTTGGTAACAATTAAGGTCTCCCACCACATAACAGTTTTTCAATTCAAAAAAAAGTTATCAAATGGCCATTTCTTTGTCAGACATAGTTTAGACAAAATATTTTAATCCAATTGTTAGTAAAGTAACATGTAACAATTTTTAAGTGTAGATGCAGTTATTAAGGTTTTATAAACCACACTATGTCACATAAATAGTACTATCACAAACATAATTTAGTCTTGTGCATGAGATGTTTAGTTTTTATATAAAGAAATCAACCTCACATTACGTAAGTACCTGTCTTTGTACATCAACAATTTTGTTATTTAAGCAAATTGTTAACAACATTTTAGAGTTCCTGAAGAAGAGCCAATAAAGACTCGAAAGCTTGAACATTAAAAAGAGTTTTACTTGTGTTTGACTTTGACTGCTAACCCGAAATCAAAGGAAATTTATATATATATATATAATATATATTTTTTTATATATATATATATATATATATATATTTCATATAAATATACAAAATATAAACAGGTCTCGGATAGCTGCTCTTTTACAACTGGTCATTCCTAACATCAGCTTGTATTCATTATTGGCAGCCCGCACCGGTACAGTAAAGTTGTACATCTGGTCGACTCCGTCTCACATACGCAGGTATGTCAATAAGAGCGGGCGCACATTAAGACGCAGGCGACGCAGGCCGACCAGGACAGCATAGCACAGGTTTTTGTATTCAATAGGGCTTAAATACACGCGCGCAAATTAAGACGCAGAGCAGGGCAGGGCAGAACTGCGTCGCGAAAAACCTGCTCGCGCAGTGTTCGAAGCACAGTTTCTGTGCCACGTGTCAGTATTTATATCGAACGCGTTACGAAAATGCATGAGGAACACATTGAAGCAGTTCGAAACCAAACGGTTTTATATGAAACTAATAATCCTCAATACATGAGATCTAAACTGAAAGACGAAATATGGAATGTAATTGCCAAGAAAGTTAATTTAAAAGACGGTAAGTACTTTTACTACTTTTATAATGTATTATATCTTCTATTTAAATTTACTTTAATAGTACAAATCGAACACACTGTGAACAAGTCAACACAGGCGATACAAAACTGTTTAGCAATATGCGCTCACTCTGCGTGCAGTTATTTCCTGTCCTGGGCTGCGCTGCGCCGCCTGCATCTCAATGTGCGCCCGGACTAATGCAGTTGCTGCCTACACTGCGCCATTGTAGAAAAACAGTAACAGACATCCCTGGGTGAAAAGGCTGAAGTTATATTTTAAACTGAGATTGGATACACTATACGTACCAATTTATTCTTCCTATAACTTTAAAGGAACTAATGCCTTGGATACTGGCGTCTCTTGGCTCAGAGAAATAATATGGACATACCATGTATATCAATTTTCAATATCTGAGCGCATCAAAATGCAAGCAACGAGGTCGGCGGTAACGCGATAAAGCCCAATAAATCAGTTTCGAGCTCTAATAGCGCTCGCGGTAACTGCAAAATCAGTTTTTAACTTGACTCCGTGATAATTTGGTGTGTTCGTTTACAATTTCGAATCAGGTCGGCATACAATACGTTCGGCCCCTAGAACCAATATTTGCCTTGGATGACGTCCGGACTGCAGCCATCGACGGAAATGAGCCAGACCTGAATTGGCGTTAATTGGATATGCATTTGCGAGTATTGCTACTTGTGATAATGTTGGTCGGCAGCTTCAGGAGATGACGACACGTGGTCCATTATACTCAGCAACGATTGGCTTAAAAGATAAATAAATAGTTTGAAAATTTGCATGGCCATGGTGTATTCTACGAGACATTGTTGGTCCATGCAAAGAGTAAAAAATATAACTGTGATTAACTGTTACTAAAAAAGGTATGTGATGAGCGTGTTGACAACAGAATTAGAAAAACAGTAAATACATTGGAACTACGTTTAATAAATATAAACTGTCGAAACGTGAAGAGAGCAAATCATAAACCAATTAATGTTTCATTCTTCATTTCAAAATTACGCCTTGGAAATGGTTGATATTGGTTGATAACCGGGGCGGGAGCCCCGGTGCCCTCACACATTGAGGGCCTTCACAAACCTTGGATTCAAAAATTTAATAACGATAAAAAAATTTAATTTTTAAGAAAGTAATTAGTACCTACCTAATTAAATACATCCAAACAAGGGATATTTTCATCCCACGTCAAGTCTATTCAGTGGTGGAACTACAAAATTTAGACCTCTTGCAAAATTTAATAGAGACAAAATTCAAAGTTTATTTATTGGATACGGGGTAAAATGTACACCGGTTAAGGGGCAAAATGACAGTTAAGTACGTGATGCAATGCAAGCTTTCAAAGGGCAAAATGCAAAAGGTTCCAAGTGCAACTTATTTTATTTTCGAAAGGGCCTAGTAAGTATGGTATATATAGTAAGCCTATCGACTGTTCCCCGCTCATCACTCTTCAGAAAGTAATAACGACTTTTAGGGAATTACAAAAAATAGTATGTATCTTAAAAGTGGAAATTTGCTTTTTAAATTTAAAAATAAAATTATCGATGGATATTTATTGATTGAAAGGGCCTCCACAAAGCCGGCTATCAGCGCGGCGGCCTAGTGGCGTGATGCAGGCTTTGTGCATGAGTCTCAGCCGGCCGAACGCGCGGCGGGCGATGCGAGTCAGTTTATATTTACCGTTCTAAGCGTTTACTTGAAATCACGTATTATTTTTACGTATGACGAAAATGTCGACGCCACGAAGGGGTAGAAAGCGATCATTCGCTGACAGAGTGCATAAATTTATGACCCGTACGGTTATGGCCGGCCGCCCGGATCTACCGGCTTTAGTTATGACTGAATTTTGTTAAAATGCTGTCAAAAGTACAGTAGCCTGCAGATTTCAAGGGATTTTTTTAATGGGATACCCTGTATATTATTAAATTTTTGGAATTTTTTTTTGGGTTATTAACTTAAACTATTAACTATATGTTTGTTAAGTGACATTTCTTTAATAAATTATCAAAATGGTAACATATCTCATATTTTGGCAATTAGGAAAAAAGAATAATTCCAAAAATTTAATAATTTATAGGGTAGGTATTCCATTAAAAAAAATAATATTTTTTGTGTCCCCTGAAATCAGCAAGCTACTGCATTTTTGATAGCATTTTAACAAAACTCAATCACAACCACACAACTTTTATTTAAAACGTTTTTATAAGCAATAATAGTAATGATAAGGGATGGGCAATTTATAATGAATAACCCGGTACATATGCAAAGCCAAAAATTCGTGATAAAATTAAAATCTTGATTTTAGTTTTTCTATAATATCACAAAAACGAAACATATGAAACAATTTTCGAAAAGATATTTGTAATCAGACATATTTATTAAGGTTTTCTCTAATTTTCTCTATTATGCGAGTTCACCACGACGAGCACCGAATTTGGGAGATTGTGTATATTTTATGTTCTAGAATTTCAAGAAAACTAATATTTTTCTGTCAACAAAAAATTCACAGTAATTTATAGCAGCCAAAGTTTGCTCACTTGTCTAAATTTTCTTAGTTAATATAATATTATTTAATTTCTAATCTAATATTTCCGATTTAAATGAACTTACTAAACACGAATGTGATATTGGTTTAACTCTATCGCCACTGATTGTATCCCTAGGTGAGAAATTTCCCTAGAAAACCCCATATTGTGCAAGTGTGTGCAGCAGGTATGTTCCCTATATGAGACTCTGTAACCTCATAACCACATAAACTCAAACCCTGTAACTGCATATCCTGGGACCTGTAGGTTTGAGCCCTACAAATCACGTATATTATAGATTGGTGAACAACCTCAACCTCAAATAACAAGTAATTTAACAACCCCGTAACTACATGGGTGTGCGAGTAACTTAACCCACAAAATAGGATTGATTATGGACAGACATCCATAAAGACTTAATAAACTATATAAACTTATATAAAGACATAATACGATCATCCTATAACCATAAAGCTCCATAACCCCACAGTTCGGGGTAAGCAATAATAAGGTAAGGTAATATTGTTATGTGAATAGATATAGATACTTACAGATATTCCTAAGAACTGAGTAGAGTTGATAGCTGAGTATATTTCATCGGCTATTTCCTTATTGTTATAATTGAATTCAGTCAGGCTCTTCCCATATTTATGGAGACGATCCATGGTTTTATTAAATGCTGAAACAAAATGAGACTTAAGATATGGTTGTCCAAAAATTCCACTTGTAAAACTAACATTACATATGACCCTGCGACGTCCAGTCGTATTCAGTAAAAACTCTAATTTATATATTCATTCCAGTTTCACAGAGAGTCCTCATTATTATTGACAGTTTTTTGATATATTCCCTTAGGACCATTTCGCCATTACAGTCGTATGCTCTTAGACAAGTCTCTTAAAAGTCGCATTATATTATGAATGTACAAGGTTATCATAACGTAGGGATATATATATATATATTATGTCCTTTTAAGTTCTTATATTAGTTTTAAGAAATTAAAATATTTCAAAAAGGAATCCAGTTGCCACAATAATGGGATTTTAGTGTATCTACGGAAAACAAAAGTTTCTTTATGACAAATTATTGACACTTTTTGTTTGTCAAAACAAAGCGATTGCAAATTAGCGAATTCTCGAAATAAAACTGATCTTTACTCAAAATTCAAACGATTTGAAAGTAAGATCTGCAAACAAGAAGTTTAGTAGGTACCTACAATTTTATTATGAATGTGGTAGAAACTGCACTGTTGGATTACGAATATTTCGTATGAAAATGGGTTCGATAATTTGATAAGGAAATTTGAAAGAACAAGATCCGTTATCGACTTCCCGATATAAGGAAGACTAAAGTACAATAGTAATCCGCCAGCAAGCTGTAGTGTTAATGCAATATTAAAACGACTGCAAAGGCCAAACAATGGTTTGGAAAATTTTACGCATATTGATAATAATGTCTCCTTATACACTGCAACGACTGTACGATTTTTCTTTGCGAATATTAGCTCAGATTGAAATTGAATTCGAATGGTTATCTCGTATTTTATGTACAGATTATATCCATTTTTCTCTTAACGGTGGAATCAGTACTCAAAACTCTTGAACATGGCCAACAAATGATCCACATGCAATCATTCAGACAGGTCTTCATGACAAGAAAGTTACTGTTTTCACCGTCTCTTAATTCCACGACTGACCCATGTTAAGAGAACTAATAATTCATGGCAAATGTTAAGAGATTATGTAATTCCACATTTGCAAAGCGAGTACGTAATTGAAAATATGTTTTTTATGCAAAATGAATCACTACCACATTTACCGACCAGTTAAAGACTTAGCTTAGAAATAATTAAGATAGTATTATGGACAAGTTGGTGCAATTCAACCTGAAATGTTGTATAATGCTGTGTATGGTTTAGAGAAAAGGTTGGTGCTTTTACACCACCAAAATGGATGTTACATTGCACAGTTAAGGAAAGAAGTGTTGGACAGAAATTATTCCTACAATTAAAAATTCAGATTAAGTATTCAAGAAATTCAGTTTCTATTGATTTTTCTTAACTTGTACTTATGTATATGTATATTATGTAACTATTCCTTTTCCAGTTTTGTTAGTAGCATCTTTTTTTTAAATTTCATTTTCCACAATAGTATAGTATGGTGTACTTGCTCATCTTTTGATTGTATTATTCTCTTTGAAACAGGTATTCGTATACTAAGAATGGTATTTATTAAGGTGCTTTCTCATCCATGAAAATTAATTAAGTCTTATTTAATTTCCGAGTTCATGAGCTGTTGGATACCAGTTACCACGGTAACCACTTTTAATTAACATCGGTTTAGATGGTTCAGGTTCGGCAGAGTTTTGTGTATACTTATATCGCGGTGTGTCTACAAGGAAACAAACTCCGACAAAGTGGTATAGAAGTTGCTTCGTTAGCTTGAACTTTAAGATTATTAAATCTGCCTTAGGTTACCGCTGACTATTATATTATGTATTTTCTACGTGGGGAAATTTCATTTTCAATGTACCGCTCATTTGAAAAACAATGGAAGTGGAATTCTTCCACGTTATCATCGCGAAAAGGTTGAGGGTCAGAAATTTTACAGTTACCCAGGGTGTTGTTTCGAAATACACAATTAAGGACATAATGTACACCGAGTTCCGAAACACAATTAGAGTTTATGTTTACCTTATTTTCTTTCGTCACTGCCTTGTTCGTCAGTAATCTCTATTTTTTACACAAAAAAAAGAACATCAATGGGAGCAAATCTCAAACCCTTGAAATAAAACAAAATAAAAAAGACTTTCAATGGTTAGACAAGAGTTATCGACTTTTGGTGCAGGGGTGGTTTGAAATGAGTGCTTTTTGCACCAGTGTCATGTAAGAACTTCAAGGGATAATGTATGTAAAACGAATAAAATGGGGTAATCAGACTTTTCGGGGGCAATCAGAATAGACTACATTTGATTTTTAGTAGCTTGGTGATACAATGTGAGAAATATTAATACCGCCTATAATCACTAGGTGCAGCCAGTATCGCCGTAACTTGACGGCGTATGGAGTCGAATAAACGCACTCTGGATGGTGCGTTGGGGGATGGTCATCCATGCCTCTTCTTGTCGCCTACTTCTTCAATGTTGGCCGGAGGAACCAGATAATATTGAGGACGTCGAACAAGCATATCCCAGATATGCTCGATCGGATCGATATTCGAAGAACGCGCAGGCCAAGAAAGCAGCGATATGTAGTGACACTCCGTGAAGGCTGGATGTAGTACGTCCTCGATATGTGCGATCTGTGATCGTTTGCTGTATCTACACAAGACGCGGGTAGCCATCATATAAGATACTATTGTAGAACACGTTGGCCAAGAACGCGCAGGCCAAGAAAGCAGCGATATATAGTGACGACGGCCATCTGCGACACTCAGTGATAATCGTGATTCGTCGGAAAACACAACTCGCCAAAATTCGGCCATCCACTGTAGTTGTTTGGACTGGAATCGACAATATTATTTCTTAAATTGGAAAAAAGCCAGTTATGTTTTTTTTTGTTAAGTTCTTTTTATTTTGGTAAGGTAATACTTTATTGCCCTATTGCATAGAATGTGCTTGTTCTTGCACATTATATCCAATATAGTACCTAATAATTGCGGTTTGTACGAGTAATTGTAATGTACAGATAAAGAAAAGTCTGTAAATCTGGTGTTGTTGATGATGAACCGTCCCTGTTTAACATTATTGAATAAGCATGCTAGATATACTTATCTCCGTCTTATAGCTTATCTATAGCATTTACCTGACCTCCAATGTATAAGTGAATTTCATTAAACTAAATATCCTAAAAAAATAAAACCAAATTATTGGTTCAAAAACCAATTCGCTCATAATGCTCAGAAGTTTCTCCTTTAAGACAGAAATTTATCAAACACTCTGTCAATAGCTCTTTGTCCTTCACTTCGTTCCTTTAAAACTTCACTCATTAATTCCTAAAATTTGCCACCAGGCTGAAACACGCCAAAGATGAGTTTTTAATTTCCAACGTTCTATCGCAAGTCAAACCGGTATTGGCGAACTGTTGTTTTTGAAGTTGAGTTTCGTACATCCACTGTTGATTTCATTAAACTTTGTTTACTCGGGGGCAACTTTAATTTCTTGTACGTAGTTGACAGTTCATTATGTTGACTGAAACTTTTCGCATAATTATTTAAAGTTAGCCTTACGTTCGTCCCTACACTTTACCTTATTTGTTAGCAGATATCTCATCAGGTATTCCATTGGGTTTATTCAATTTGAAATGTTAAACACCGCATCTTGAAGGAGGGAAGCTTCCAGGAAAGCGCTCATTGTATAATCAAATGTGACTTAGAAGGTGATAGAAACGGAACGGTAATAATTGTTCATAATGTAGAAGATATTTAAGATAGTTATAAAAGTTATATACTTAAAAAATAATAGTGTAAAATATTTGGTGACGGCAAAAATACCACTTTTTTATGATCACTAATTTATAAAGTTATGAAAGGAAACATTATTTTTTTAAGACTGCTCATGTCATGAGTCATCAAGAATTGCGTAACTGAAATGGAAAACTTAAATTTCACACAAATACCTCTAATGTCCACTAGAAATGGATTTATGACTTATGACGGACGGTAAGAAAAAAAATAGACAAACATGTTTTAACTAGTTGTTTATTGTAAAGTAAAAAAACACGTTACAATTTTCTCACAGTGTACGTACCAAGTAAATCGTATGCTAAAGATTGCATTTATTTTGGTTTTCAGATTTATAGTCCCTTATGTTCTTTTGTAATGCTTCAAAGTGTCCCCAAATTAAATGTGATTAGATTACTAAATACTCTAAGTCACGGAGCGTAGCAGGACCGCATTCAATGGGAACATGGCATTGTATGTGAAATAGTCTATGTAAACCAAGTAATGAATAATTTAAAATAAGCAATTTCAATAACTGCTAGCCAAACACAGCGAATTATAGATTGTCCGCGTCTGACATACGAGGGGCCCGAAATGGGTGCTGTAGAGCATTTGCAAAAACATAGTCATAATATCACAAACCAGTGATTTCTGTAAAACCAGTTTAGAATAACACTTCGTCGAGAATACCCGTGCTGTGACATTTTATCTACTGCAGGTATATTCCGAGGGATTCGTTACGCGTATCAGTGTCATTGTGATTTAGAGTGTTTGGACAACATAAGGGCAGATTTAACATGCCAAAAAACGCAAAAATTGACAAGATATATTTCAAACATGGATTTACAGTAATCCTGACTTTTATGGCAATTTACGTATTACGGGAAATTACCTATTTTGTGCTTTTTGTGGATGAACTATAAATTGTTCAGATAAATCTAAAGTAACAAGATGTGTGGACAGCCATGCCTCTTCGAGTTGTAATAAGTTATTAGTTAATATGTTATATATGTTTTGCGCATGGCCTTGCGAGGAATGTGGTTGACAATAGCCACTTTAGATATTTTTTTTGCCAAACAAACGGGTTTTCCAAACAACGGCAAAAAGTATACAAACAGTAGCAACACGTGCGTTGTCCTCTGTAGATGTAAAAAATAATAATGTACTGATGTTAGTGACAACAAACAACTGTTACCGATATAAACAACTGTGCGAAATTCGTGAAAATAATGTACGTGGTGCGTCGTCCTAGCTCCATGTGAACTATATTGACTTTGCACCTTTAACCTTCGTAGATGTGGAACGATCATTTCCTCTCTACAATCATATGTAGAGGCCAAATCGCTCACATTTAACGAGAAGAAATGCAGAAAGACTACTGGTCGTAGAAATGTATGCTCAAGCAATGAGGACAGTCGGTATTTCTGAATGACACAAGCAATACGTATTTACATACATTATTAACACATTTTTACTGCTGTCTCTTTGATCCCTCATATGCCATCTTCCATCAATAACATGACAGATTACGAGGTCGGCCATGCATTACAGCACACGTTCGGAACGCTACTTATTACTATCGATTATTTTTTTAGCCAAACTCTTTCAATTTCTATGGGTCTTATAAAACCTTAAATGTTAAACATTTTGACTTAATTTTTGAAAGTATTTGAAAAACGGAGATATTAAAATGGAGTAAAAAGTTTTTTTCCCAGACACCAAGTTCAATGTCTATTGATTCAATTAAGCCCCAAAATCGCGATCGGAATGCTTAGATGTATATTATGGTAAAACTGAAAATAAAATGAGTTTCTTTATTTTGAGTATAACTTTTGCACATAATCACAAAAAGTCTTTTTAAAAGGGCAAATATGTGTCTACCTGATACCTGTGATTCCATGATCTCACACAATTTGCTGCGCAGACTGTAACACTGACCTAGAAACTGATGTTGACTCACTCGTGCAGTGATCTTTAAATGTAAATGTTAATACGACTAGTGGCCAAGTGCGGAATTTGGCACCAATAACAATATCAAATTCGTAATCTACCCGCAACTATGACAAACATAATAATTAATTTAATGGCGCCAAAGTTATTTTTTGCATTTTGCCTAGTGTGTAGTTTTGGCTCCACTGTGCGATGCCTATGAAAGAGAACTAAAATTTGTTTCTCTAGAGATGATTCTGTAGCTTTCTAGCCAAGCTAAAAAAAAAAAAAACGCCTCTAGACTGTGTTCCTGTATCTCGATGGCACGCAATTACGACATCTACTAATACGAAGTGGGCCTTTTATCTTCTCGATCGCCTATTAAGTCGAATCTCTCTCAATTTACTGGTCGTAATATCTCTACGATCCTCGATAATCCTCTGACCCGGAAGGACCTAGACAAATGTTGCCCGACTACGGATACACAAAAAACCCCCATGTGACGGGTACAGAAAGAAAAAAGAAAATCGCCCCTTTCAATACTCGATGAAAATTGTTCGCATTAAGCTGCGCTCTGGTCCAAGTAATCGGTTCGCGATGTTATCTCGCGAAAAGAAGGCGAAGGAAAGCGCGTAGCTTATGGGAATTCTCTGGAAATTGCGTTTCATAGAATGTCTTACACAGTGGGAAAAGGTGGGCATGAGGCTTTAAACCTTTTGTTGTAATACAGGGCCGCACCTTCTAATGAAGCTCCATTCCCTCATGCATATTTATTTATGTATAATACTTGATTTTTATAAATGAAGTTTAGTTAGCGTAGCGTCAGGCCCGTTTATTTAATTTGATTTTGTGCTTGCTTGCTTAGACCATTTGGAGTAGATTGTATATAGTGTATAAGAATTGAAGAGTAGATTTGAATAAGGGACTAAGTGACAAAAAGCTAAATTTTCAGGAGAGTAAAAAACCGATTAGTTTAACCATTTATGAATTAAAATGTTTGTAATTTGACAAAACTGTTTATTTGCAACCTTTTAAGAGATGCATAGTAAAAAAAACACACAAAAGTCAAAAATATTTTTAATACAAACCAAGAAGTCTAGAACTAAGGAGACCGAACTCGTTCGGTATCTAGGGATCAAATCTGTCCGCCTCCAGGAGGCGCTGTAAACAGTAATGTACTCGATGTCACGTGATGAGCGGCGGACCACATTTGAATGTTTTTCAAATTATCATAGAAAACCATGCTATGGTTTTATATGACATTTATCATTAAGCTGTCAAAGCTTATATGCCGTTTGGTTTTAGCAAAAATACATACAAAATAAATATGGTTCGAAAGTGCTGTGTTCCATTGTGTGATATAAGAAGCGGTACGAATAACCGGACGTTATTTCAAATTACTGATGTATGTATGAAACGAAATATTTTCCTTTGTTGTATTGTTAACGTTGAAGCACGTAACATGAAATATGTTGAGGGTCATTGTGCAGATAAGCCACTTTTGCAATTTTAGCGTTTTTTTTTCTTCAGATACCCAGAAAACAGTAATATACACTATGTTTGACTACCAAAATCGTGCGCAAAGTAGTTTTAGTCCCACAAGTTAACGGGAAAGGGAGCGAATAGGTGCTAGGTGGAGAAAATAACGCGTAAATAGTGATTTTTTTCATTTCGCATGTATCTGTGAAATTTCCCTTACTCTTTTAGACACGTATCTCTATAAAGGTTTCACAATAACATTTGCATTTCCACATTTACGTACCTACAATTTGCCTTACCCTTTTATACGAGTTCAGACTATTGCGCAGTACTGACCATGAAAATTTATTAAAACATTACGCAATGACTTTGAAAAGCTTAATTTTTGGACGATGTTGACCTTTGACATGAAAAATATCGAGCGTCTGTCAAATGTATTCACCACGGACCCTCACACGGACTCTAACCTCTAACGCACACAGATTAGTACAGAACCACAGTATACGTATAGATATCTGTTTATATACCGTAGCAACCAGGGTACACTACTGTTTACAGCGCCTCTGGAGGCGGACATATTCGAGCCCGTCGCGTTATACAGCGAAAAGCCGGAGTTCGGTCTCCGTAGTTCTAGTTTTCTTGACACAAACGAAAGAAACTGAAAAAAAAAATAGAAAAGGCTAAGTACCGCTAGCTTTTTCATGGCAGGTAAGTGCCGGCAACTATGCTGTAAGTTTTCTGTAGAACTCCTGGTACTCTGGTAAATGAAGATATGGAATCATAGCACGCAAATTTGCTTTTTAGCTGCATTAAGCTCTGGTGTTGATTCCTGTCCAACTATCTGGACGTTTTTTATTTGGTCTTCAGGAATATTTTTCTTAAGAACTCTCATCTTTTGCCAACTTTCGATGTCACTGTGCGATTTCTTAATAAACACGTATCCTGCGTTATCTTCGCAACTCGTATCTGTGACAACGTCAATATTGAAAGCTTGGTAGTACATATTAAGGAATCCGCAGCTTGTTGCAAGTTCAAAGAGTGTCTGGGTTCCATTTTTATAACTTTATATGGCTGTATTGATCGGATATATTTTATGAGTTGTTCTATGTCCTCAGGCACGGAGCATTTTTTAAGTCTTCTTCTTCTTCTTTCAATTTATGCGAAATGATGATCGTTTGGTAAGTAGCTGTGACCGCTAACGAGAAATTTCATAGTAATTTCTGTGAATAGACCTAATACTGATGGCACTTTGTCCCTTTAATAGGAAATGACGCTCGCGACTTACTGCGCCACCTGCACTGATGCGCCACCTGCACTAATGCGCCACCTGCTGAGCCAAGTACGGAAACAAATATTCGTTTGGAACTTAGCCCCTTCTAGGGGACATGAAGCACGCTATTTAACACCTTTTTTAAGGAAAAAAACAAAATTTCCTGTTTTTGGTAGGTACTTAGCCCCTTATTCAAATTCACACCACGGTAGAGTCACGTGGTGTTTCTACACGATAAAACAGTGTGTTTCTACCGTACTGAACCGTACCAGAGACGTCAAAGACGTGACCGAGGCGCCAGCGATGCCGCTTTTCATTCGACTTGTAAAGACAATGTCGCCCATCTGAACCTACAATGTTTACATAAAAATTGAATAATATAATAACCACTGACTTTTTAGGCGCCCGCATAATGGAAAGTGTTATGGACCATAACACTTTCCGGACCATAACTTATGGTCCGGCTTGTATTGGGGACCGCCTTATACAGGAATGTTCAGGTTTCTACGTCTAGTTAATTTTTTTCGCTAGGTTGAGAGTTTATATTCAGGTTGGTTTTTATGGGGTATGTACCGTTGTTTCGAGTATGCAGACATACAGCAGTGCTACGAATTAGGAATGAACTAACGAAGGCCGACGGCAATAATTATATTTTACAATTTTTATAGCCCCGTGTAAAAAAGGTAATGTGTTATATACATAGTATCGGGAAATTATGTGTACAACGTAATTCCACGATTCCTCAACCCAAACGAAAGCGATTTAGGTCAACTTGCATATAATCAAAGTTGCTTCGTTTAGCCGCTAGAGGTTCGCAAAGTTCTGGAAAAATGTTAGTTTTTAACTCTAAAACATGACCTTCAAATTGTACCATTTTTGGTAATGACTTTAGGCCTATAATCAACGTTTTTTTAATGCTAACTTTAGAAAATATAGAAACACCTGATAATTAATTTCACGCGTAGTGTTTTACTTTTGTATTTTTTATTTTTATATTTTTTGTTTATTGAATAATCTACTTTGTTCTGAACTTTTTTTACATCTTGCAAAGCGTTGATTGGATGCGCGGTTCATTCAATTAACATTTTACTTGAGGTAAAAAAACTTCGGAACCAAGTATGCTATTAAATAAAAAGCAAATCGTTAATTATTTACGCAGTAATAAAATATGAGTAGAAAATTACGTTCGACACTATCAGGTGTTTCCATATTTTCTAAAATGCCCTGTGTATCACTAAAAACGTCAATTGTAGTCCTGTCTTATATCATGACTGGTCAACATTTAGAGCCGAGTTTTTAAAAAAGAAAAAAAATCCGGGATTTTGAGGCCCTCTAGCGGTTCAAGACCCATGGAAAAAAAAAGGGGGGGGAGAAAAAAAAAAAAAAGGAAAAAAAAAAAAAAAAAAAAAAAAAAACAACAAAAAAAAAAAAAAAAAAAAAAAAAAAAAAAAAAAGGGGGAAAAAAAAAAAACACCCAAAAAAAAATTTTTTTTGGGGAAAAAAAAAAAAAAAACCATAAAAAAAAAAAAAAAAAAAAAAAAAAAAAAAAAGGGAAAGAGGCAAAGAATAAACGGAAAAATTTTGGAGAAAAAAAGTAAGGAAACCTAGCCAAAGATGAGACCTCAATGAAAAAACCGTTAAATAGGTATAAACGATTCTTGAACCTCTTCAGGGTAATTTTTATATTTTTTTATATTTAATTCCCCCCCCCCTTTAAAAAAAATTAACAACAACTTGAACCCCCCCTTTTTTTTGGGGAAAAAAAAAAAAAACCCTTCCCACTTCTTTTTAAAAAAAAAAAGAAAAAAAAAAAAAGGCCAAAAAAAAAACCAAAAATTTTGGGAGTAAAAAATTTTGAAACCTTAGCAAACGATGTGACCAAATAAAAAACCCGTAAAATAGGTATTTGCGATTCTTGTGCAAAATCATGGGTACATAAACGCACCAATGACCTGCCCTAAATGTTTTAAGATTTAGTTTGAGACAGTTTTAGTTTAGTACGGTCCTGTCATGTACTGAACGACAAATACATAGTATTTACACAGTAGGAATACCATTTGCAGAGCAAAATCTTTATTATTGTACTCTGTTTTTGATGAAATTGTCTGCACTACTTGTAAAATTGTATGTCGCTCTGGGGAAATGTCATTGCAAAATGACGAAAATTCTCAGTGAATTATAGCATTCCATAAGAAGTAAGTCTGGGGAAATGAGAAACGTTAAATATTTTGCGCATTCCTTCTGTCTTATTTTAATAGGAGGTATTATTAATATTTTCATTAATCACGGCAGTAATTTGAATTGCGAGTCGTGCATTGAGCGCTCCGATAACGTCGTGTTGCAATTTATCAACATGTAAAGCTTTATAACCGCATTAAGATAAAATACTTGAATTGCTTTTAGATGTAAGATTTACAACAATCATTGATTTTCCATTACGTTAATTATCCGAAACAGCGTTAAAATGTTGCTTTCGGTGTTAAATATGTATATTAGTTAATAAAGAAGTAATAAGAAAACATATTAAACATATTAAATGTATTTTAAATTTTATTGTATTTTAGCAGGGGTTTGTATGGATGTTTTCAGTCGTTTTATTTTTATTTTCACAATTTTCAACTTCCTCGAAAATATCGTCTTAAGGTGGCGTTTTCGGTTTCAAAAAATCGTTTGTTTTTTACTAAAACTTTATATAGTTGTACTGAAATCGATTCGTTATACATTCAAATTTATTATCCTGAAATTTTTAAGAGATCCGCGTATTAGATTTCGAGTTACAGCCAGATTATAGTGACGACGGTCCCGGCGCGGCGCTTGAAAAGAGTCGCGCAGGGAAAATGGAGGTGGACAGTGTAAAAGAAGTGTTTCAACGATCCGAAGAAATGCATAATGTAAAATATGCTCAGTATATTGGCAACGGGGACAGTAAGACCTTCAAGGCGATTTTGGATTTGGACCCGTACAACAACAATTCGAAAGTAATGAAAAAGGAATGCGTCGGTCACGTGGAGAAAAACGCATGGGAACCATGCTCCGTAATGCGAAGAAAACAAACAAGGGACTCGGGGGAAGAGGTATAGGAAAACTGACCATCAAGGTAATAGGCGAATTGACAACTTATTACGGTCTGTTACTTATTATCCGTATTCGGCGAAATACGGATTCAGTGGAAAAAAAATGCGTGACGCTATCTGACGTGAAGCCAAAATGAGGTGTACAAGGCAGAGGAGGGTGTCCTGTACGGGCCCCGAATTGATGACGAACTGTAAGTAAAAAAATTTCATACTTATATGAAGCAAAAACGTAAAAAAAACTTCAAACGCATTTTTCTCAAAACAACGTGAATGAGATTTTTCTCTGACACTAATTAACCGATTTTAATGATGTCTTTTAAAATGTTCACAAATGATGCCATTAGTGATCAACGTAGGATTTTTTTGATATTGCAAAAATTCGATTTTTAATAACAATTTAAAAGTAGAAATTTAAGGTGAAAATCGAACTTTTTTTTTTCAAAGTTGCACCAAATCGCGTAAATTTGAATTTCTAAAAACCCCTATGATGAACACTAACAACAACCCTATATTTTATAAAAATGTTTCATTGTTTGATTTCAGATGAATAGCGTCGTAGAAAATTCTCATTTACATGAGACATGTCCGCCTGAAGTAGCAGCATTGGAACAGGGATCGAAGGCCGCCATTTTGGTTTAAAAATAAATAATAAATTAAATGTAACCTACATACCTGTATCTTTTAATTAAAAAAAATTGTCTCAATCCATTTTATACTTTCTTCAAAAAAAATTCCCAAAAAAAACCTTTTTTTTCCAGCGAAAAAGCGGGAAAGGCCCCTTAAGACACGCTAGAAAAATGTGTAACTTAAAATTATCTCACTTTTTAGTATATCCATTGGGATTAATATACCTGGTAACTTTTGGACAATTGGACAATTTTCGGACATACATTTTTTTTTTCGTCCATTTCTGTTTTGTCCATTGCCTGCGAATTAAGGGTGCGAGGAAAAGAAAAATAAGTTTGATATAAAAGAGGGTACTCCAAGGAATATATATCTGTTTCATTCTTTTTGAAAAAAAAGGCGAAATTTCGGACGTATGTTCAAAAATTGGTCAGGTAACGAACGGACATCGTACGCTTTGAAATTTGTTCGTTACTCTTATACTTTGATATTTATTGATGATATGGAAGGAAAGTATGAAAATGTTAATATTTAAAACAACAGTCAAGTGCATACTACACCTGAATAACATCCTAACAACCTTCGAAAACACGCTCAAAAAAAGGTACGAGGGTAACGAACGGTGATATATTTAAATGAAGGGTAACGAATGCATATTCCAGCTAGGAATACTTATAATTAGGAGGTCAAAAGGTAATATTAAATACCACTATTGCAAATAAATCTTAATGCACTGCAAATGAAACAGAGAGGGAAAAATGTACAAAATACTGCTTAGTATGCACATAACTAGGAACCGTCTGGTCGATCAGAAAAAACACAAACACGTATAATGACTTAAAACTAAAGCATGAGTCTTGTCGATCACAAACCTTATATTTTGGATTGACAGATGTTATAACTTAAAACTAATATAACAGTCTTGTCGGTTAAAAATACCTTTAAAAGAAAACAATACTTAGATTTTAGCTTAAATTTTCAGCCCAATGTTTGTCAAAACAAACTAAAAATATGAAACATGAAACCAATGGGCCCCCTTACTCCTTACAAAAAGATTAATTTAGTATTCATTTAGACAATCGGATATTTTTACAATTATTGTAAAAGAACATATTTTATTGCATTATTATGGGACATGCCATACAAAACAACATGCAATGGTACATATAACAAAAAAATAAAATAAAATCCTCATACCATAACAGACCTCAAAATTAAAAAGAAATTATAATAACCAGATAACAAAAATAAAATCCTCATGTCATAACGGACCTCAAAATTGAAAAAAATAATCAGTTGTCTAAAATCTAATATCTCTCATCAATCTCGATAACAAAAAATAAAATAAAATTTTCATGTCATACACCTCAAGATTTTAAAAAAATAATAATAATCAGATATGTATACGAAAATCTAAAATCTCTATAACAATTTATAGATAACAAAAAAAAAAAACTCAAAAATCTCACGTCATAGACCTCAAAATGAAAAAAATAATCAGATAGGTCAAAAATCAACAAATCACGATTACGGCGTACAGGGTCGGGTTCGCCCGGGGCCCCCAAGGGCGGGGCCCCTAATCATTGCTTATACTGCTTATACATATCACCGCGACTGTTCCATCTCTGCCCGCCAGACTTTAGATCCAACAACGATTTGAAATCCGTTCGTCACCTGCAATAATTTGTTAACTCTGCATCCTATCAAAATGGCACCGAAGACCACATTTGTTGCTCGTGTGCGGCTTTCTTTGAATTTTAATTGGCAAGAATGTTGGACGAATAGTGTTTGCGATAAACAAATAAACATGTGTTCCGAGGTAACGAACATTTTCCACCAACCACAGTAGGTGCACGTAAGTAATTATTTGGAATTTGAGGCCCACATTTTAACTTTGTTTAATAATAAGTCAAAAAAAAGTCTTGCAGAAAATTACTTTTCCAGATGCGTTAAAACTACTTTAGAAATCAGCATATCTGCCGGAAAGACAAACCTATTCTTTTCATTACCGTTAGAAACATAATGAACCGGTTCACAAATACAAGTAATACGGTTTTGTGACCTCCAAGTGTTGACTATCGACAGGCATCCCTCCAAAAAACGTTAGATCAAACTTCACTTTGGCCACCCATATTTGCGTTTCAGATTCAAAGTGCCAGTTCTATTTATTAATTTATTTCAGCATTGCTTAAAACATTTATTCATTGTAGGTAACCGATTTTTACTTCTTATTAGTTCATTGGTAATACGAGTAGTTCGGTGGTTCACAAGCAGAACAGCTGACTGTTTATGCTGACTGTTTAACGTAAAGTTTGGAAGGTCATTACTGCTATTGTAGTAGTAACTACGAAACATATTGTGCCATAAATACTGTAATCTGGGATATCAACACAGGCTATGAGGAAATAAATATCAGAGTATTTACGCTTTATGTAATGTTCCGAGCTGAATTCGTATCCTTAAAATTGCTTTATCATATCATAGTAGTCATTACGAACTGGGCCAGACAACCCTGAGACCAGTCCCCTGAAGCTCTGCCTTGCTCCTCCACCCCTCCGCCTCCCTCCCCACCCTGCAGCCTCTTTGTCACCCCACAACTAAGGTTAATCTTGTTTGTTTTATTACTCATCTATTGAATTTTGTACGGGTAATTAATACGGTTTGCCGAGCCCGCTGACGAGAATCTTATCATATGGTTATATAAACAAAATCAACTTACGGAAGGCAGGTACAGAGTATAAATTATGAGTTTTTAACATCCCAGGCTGCGGAACTGGGCCGCGCGAAAATTACACACCCAGGGTTTATGGGGAAACAAAAATTAGGAATACCGTAATAAGAATGGCATTACGGCGAAAACCAAAAATATGGGGAAACACACTAAAGGATCTAGAGTTAGGGGAAAAAGTGGAAAGTCTATATTTTATGGGGAAAAAAAAAAAAAAGATAAGGACATTTTATACGGCGAAAAAGAGAGATTTATGGGGAAAACAAAAAATATGGAAATGTAAAACAAATAGGGAAGGCGAAACACTAGTATATCTAGCAGATTCTTATGGGGAAACACAACAAATTAGGAATACCGTGAAATAAATAGTAGCCGGGTATGACGAAACACCAAGTATTCTTAGCATAGTTATGGGGAAACAAAAAATTATGGAAACCGTGAAATAAAGAGTACTGGCGCAAAGTTTTATGGGGAAACAAACAAATTATGGAATACCGTGAAATTACAATAGTAGCGCGACATGACGAAACAGCCCAAGTATATCATTTAGCAATTATGGGGAAAACAGACAAATTAGGATCTAAGGCCTTTTCTATCAAAGAGGGGTCTAAGTATAGATAAGTGAAAGCCTTTATAGCTGTCTTATGGGGGAAACACACGCACAAATAGGCGGTTCTCACAGTATATACATGGGAGCCTCATTACCCCAAGAACATCGACATTTAACAATTTAGCACCCTGATTATTTAGCATAGATTTGTGGGAACACACACACAAATTATGGATCAACTTCGCGTTCATATATGATGAAGTGGAAGTAACCTTAGTAGGGTATTCAGTCTACTATTGTGTTTCAAGCATAACAGAACAAGCTTGAAGAGATCCCTTCTAGACATACACCGCCCCTCCAAAAAAAGGTTAGGAAGGTTAGTAATCATGTGGGAATTGAGTTTAGATACCATCTTAGAAAACAAGCTCTCACACACCCCACACAACACCCCTCGTTTTTTATGGAGCCGTCAGGAACCTACGGAGACTACAAGTGCGGAGAAGGTCGTGTGTGCTTCCCTATATCCCTGGTATACAAATACGGAAAATTCCCCATGGTCATTAAGGTATGGGTACGTGAAACTTACCTTAACCAAACAGACGGGATAAAAAATGCATATCAGGCCGGCCACCGATGCTGGGGGGGGAAGAAAAAAGGGATATAAAAAGGAAATACACCGGAAAAAACAGAGGTTCATCGCCAGACCTACTGGGGAATTCCGTATTTTGTATAAGGACATTTTCCCTTTCTTTTCCCATAAAAACACTGCTAACCCTCTTCTAAGATGTCTAAACTCACAATTCACATTTAAATACTTAGAAAAAAAAAAAAAAAAACAAGGGGTTTTTTCCCCCCCCGCCCCCCCACGGGGGGTGTTTAATCTCCAAGAAGGGATCGTCTTGCAAAGGGCCCCTTGTCTCTGTTATGCTTGAAACACGTAGGGGCAACTTATAGTAGCAGGGCCCTGGAACTCAAACACCTGACTGAAGGTTACTTCCACTTCATCATATACTGATGAGACCTCCCCTTGATGATCGAAAACTTCTTGAAATCCATAATTTGTGTGTTGCTTCCCCAAAAAATCTATCTAAACATAACTAGGTGCTGTAAATTTCTCATATAAAAATCCGATGAAGGCCCCACTTCGTCAATACTGATGAGAACCCCTATTTGTGCGGTGTTCCCCAAAACAACCACAAATCTGTCCCTCTCTTGAGCCTCGAGATCCAAATCTGTTTTCCCAAAAATCCGTACTAACCTCTAAAAAATGGCTTTTCAAACCCTCTTTAATTTCACGGGTATTCCATAACTTGTTTTCCACATAAGAATCATTAAATCAATCTGTTTGCAAAAATGCCACTAATTTACGGTATCCATATTTGTCCCCAAAGATCTATCTAAATCATATATTTACTTTTCACCCCCCACTTACTCTTTAAATACGGTATCCAAGGGTTCCCCAAAGAATCATAAACAACTTTTATCCCACCTCTTTGTATTTACGATTAATTTTCCCATAAAAAAGTTGCCATGCCCAGCTACTCTTGTAATAGGTATCCAAGGGTGTTCCTATAAAAGCTAAATCGAATTGGGTTGGGGGTCCGCCCTACCCCCCCTACTCCTCTAATCTTCACGAATTCCACGTGTGTGTTTCCCCATAAGAATCTATGCTAAACGAATACTTGAGCTGTTTCACCTCCCAGTTACTCTTGTAAATTACGAATCCATAATGTGTGTTTCCCCAAAGAATATGAAATCGAAAGCTTTCCCCACCTACTCTTGTATTAGGTATCCAATGGTTTCCCCATAAGAAACAAAAAACTATTCACAAACCCCGTTCTCTTGATTAGGTCCAAGGTTTTCCCCAAAGCTGCTAAATCATATACTTGGGCTGTTTCACCATTCCCACGTTACTCTTGTAATTCACGGTATTCCATAATCTGTGTGTTTCCCCATAAGAATCTATGCTAAATCGACATACTTGAGCTGTTTCCCATACCCACGTTGCTCTTGTAATTTCACGGTATTCCATAATTTGTGTGTGTGTGTGTTTCCCCATAAGAATCTATCTAAATCGATAACAGCTTTCCCAACCAGTTCTCTTGTAATTAGGTATCCAAAGGGGGTGTGTTTCCTAAAGAATCTAGCTAACCAAAGGTGTTTTGTCCTAAAAAGCCAGTTACTCTGGTAAATAGGTATCCAAATTAGGTTTCCCCAAAGAACAGCTAAAAAACTTAGCAAGTCAGTTCTCTGTAATTTACGGTATCCAAGTGGGGTTTCCCCATAAGAAGCGAAAAGTTTTCCATGGCCCACGCTACTATTAGTATACTAATATACGCTACTACAGTATTCCATAATTTGTGTGTTTCCCCATAAGAATCTATGATAAATCAAACTTGGGTTGCTTCTGCCCACGCTACTCTTAAATTAATCCACAGGGGCCCCATAAGAACAGCTAAACGAATCCCCTTGCGGCTGTTTCGCCATGCCCACGTTACTCTTGTAATCTTCACGGTATTCCATAATTTGTGTGTTTTCCCCATAAAAATATATTCTAAATCGATATACTTGGGGTGTTTCCATGCCCGCCTACTATCGTAATTTCACAGTATTCCAAATTGGGTGTTTCCCCACAAGAACTAGCTAAACAAACGGGATCCCCCACGTTCTCTTGTAATTTCACGGTATTCCATAATTTGCGTGTTTCCCCATAAGAATTTATGCTAAATCGATAACTTGAGCTGTTTCACCATATAAAATGCCCCGTTCTTTTCACGGTATTCCATAATTTGTGTGTTTCCCCATAAGAAGCTATGCTAAATCAGTATATCTGGCTGATCCATGCCTCACTACACTTGTAATTTCACGGCATTACATACTGTGTGTTCCCATAGAAGTATTAAAATAATTGGGTGTTCTGCCTCCATTTGGTCAAGAGCTCTAAATCACTTCTTTGTGGTCGGGGAACTCTCTTATCTCTCCATATTTGTGTGTGTGTTCCCCATAAAAATCTATGCTAAATCGATATACTTGGGCTGTTCCCGCCCTCACTACGCTTGTAATGCCGCGACTTGCGGCTCTTTTTCGCCATCCCAGGGGGAAAAAATTTATTCAAGGGGGGGAGAGGGGGGGAGGGGAGGGGGGGAGGTGTGATCTTATCATCATTCCGATACGAAAAATGATGTTTTTCGCATTTATCGACAGTTTCCAAACTGGCAGGGTATTATAAATAATATATATATATCAGTTAGACTTTGTTTGTGAATTTGAAATGCATATATTCTATTGTTTGCGAATTACTTATACTCAAAAAAATGTGTATTTACTCCATTTATCCCCAAACCTCTTAAATAATTAAGCTCAACATCTAATCACCGCCAGATCTCGCCACGATACATAAGTGTTTCAAATTGCAACTTGATATTCTAATGCGTTCTAGAGTCATCGTTTACGTGTACAAAAAAAAAAAAATTAACAGACTGACAGAGATAGAGAAAAATTTAAAACTTAAAACCTCAACGTGTTAAGCGCATTTAGCCAATATTTGTTTTTAATTTCTCATTGACACTATACTACACTCCATTACGTGGACATGGAAGTAAAAGTTAGTCGTACTTTTGATTTTGATTACTTAGACTTAACAACTGCAACATCAAATGAAACTTACGGAATGTAAATACAAAATTAGAAACGAAATGCAAAGAATTAGTTAAAAGATCAGTTGAAATGTACATACATATGTATACGCAGAATTAATATTGGCGGCCGGTAGAAGTTGACATGCTCGTGTTTTTGTAAGGAGGTATGGGGCCCACACCATATTTTAGGGGGTGGTTACTAGACTTAAGAAGAAGGCTATAATGCCAATAAAACTTCAAATGAAAGTTGCGAAAAAGTTTTTCAAAAAATGTGTGTCTACCCAGAAAATCTTGGAAACAACTTGCAAAATATTTGCGAGATATTTTTTTCGCAATTACCAAGTTCATACAACAACTTTTTGTTCTTGTACTATTTGCAAAATTTTCATTTTGTTTAAATATACAACTGTTCAACAAATTGAAAATCTCAAAGACGAAATGTTGGGATGAAATAAAAATAAAAATTACCGTAACTTGCCAGAATTCGAAATGTCGAGAAAGTATAAGTATAAGAAAGTAAAGTATAAGTATAAAAGCCTTCTACTTAGTTCTAGTAACCATCTCCTAAAATTTTGTGTGGGTCCCATGTCTCCTTACGAAAATACGAGCATGTCAAATTTCACAAGCCGCCACTGAAAATCAGGAAGTCAGTATGTCTAATGTCTGAGCAAGTTATTCAGAAACTATAATCCGTTAAAATCACAATACTATTGATAAATTCAAAATAAATAAATGGCATTACTGATGACACCATCACTCAAATGATTCTGATTGTAAATGATTAATATCAAATCGTATAATTGTGTAAAACAAAAATCCAGGAGAGCAGGTTTCAATTTTACTTAATTTACTTCAGACCTCACTGTATAAACACAGAAATGTAATCTCGAGGAGACCAATTTATGAGAAGGGATCAGAAATATAGCATTTTCATTTTATAGAATTTGCCAATCCATCATTCGTTTTCCCACAAAACGTTAAAAATACAGTTTTTTATCCGCATCAAATATAAGAATAAGACCTAAGGGGAATAAGCACCTAATAAGAAAATCCACTTTTGTGCTCACCGCGAGACTGGATGCAGGAAATAATATCGTGAGGTGTTCCACTGATACAACACCAAGGTGGTTCTTAGAGGGGAATATCAAGTAGGGGAATATACGGATGAAGAAGATTTAACAGAACTAACAAATGATAATGATTTTGAAGCTAGAGGATTATTTTGTAGTGGTTGGAAATTATTATTATTTTTAGACGCTGATATTTTTAAAAATATATAATACGAGCAGAATTTTGTTATTAAATAATATGTTATTATATTTAAATTCCATTTTAACTTATAAGTGATGCGGTTAATAATGAAAAACTATATCCTGCATAATAATGACCTTATTATTATTATTCACCATCGTCAGTCTTCACTTACCGATAGCTGACAGAGGTATATCGGTTTTACAGTTTGTTACGTTAATTTAATAATCTATCCACCAACGATACTCAACGGTCAGGTAATAAACAGGCTGCTAAATAAAAATCTACTAGTAATTTAACTTTTAGTTCTAGAGCAATTCCGCAGAGAAGGTCTATATGTCATTTTCACGAATTTACGCGGTGCATTCTAACCTCACTTATTGTGATTGTTGTATTTCTGCAAATTGGTTATGACAACTAATGCTTATTCTAGGGTGCAAAAAAAGGCGGTATACCACGGTAGTACTTGAATTTGCAATATGTTTTCACGTAAATCAAGCGTTCCCAAACAGTATTTTGCTACGTACATGTTAACATCGACGGCACATGGAGTCCCGGTATTCCGATCTCCCACTATTAGAAATTACGAACTCCAAATAGCAAGTTATGCGGCAGGTGTCAGCCCGAGCGCACACCGGAAGCGGAAACGTACGGATTATTCAGACGAGCGAAAATATACGCATGTATGTATGCGCTCGCTCGAATCAATCTGCCAGTAGTGCGAGAGCTTTTATTTACATTAGTACATAGTACTTGTATTTACAACAGACGTACAAAATACGTTGATGAATTTAGTAGAATTTAGTAGATCCTAAAGGTGTTACATTGTCAAAAAAACTATGCTGTGTTAAATAGAAAACCAGTTTTCAAACATTATATAATTTTAACACGAATAGGCAAAAATATATAACATCGCATAATTATTTACCGATGTAAAAAAATGCTGCTTGAGATATAACATGTTTTGTGTGTTTTTTTTAAGTTATGTCGTAAGTTATGTGCTCGCGCGCGGCGCTAGGAGAGTTGACGTGAAATGCCGTGAATGACGTGAAAAAAAAAATGGGTTGCCATAAAAAAGTTATCGATGACGTCATAGTTCGATAAGACAATTTGGAAATGGATTTTTTTGAAAAATGTTTCTTTTTTAAAAACAAAATCAACCAATCCGAGAATGTTTCGTAAAAACATTCCAAAAAATAGATATCAAATTTATTCCAAACGATCTCACTGTATGTAAAACTTGTAAATGTACGTAAATATAAATAGTTACATTATCTATACAAAGTTTAAAAGCCTCTGACCGATGTAATGTACTTGCCGATGTTTCTGAATGTAGTAAATATTTCATCCTACTGACATATGCTGTTTGAAAAATAAAACGATATACTAATTTTGATTTCCATTTTAAATTGAAAATAGGTAGAAAAAGCAATGTTTCAGATATATTTCAAAATGCTACCACTATAAAGTATCTTCCTAACTGTTTTCGACGCTAGCAGTTTGGAAAATTAAAAAAAATACATAGATATAAATTAAGTTAATTAAAATAAGTTTAAAATTGTGAAAAAAAATTAAAATTAAAAAACTGATGTACATACTAAGAAATTACCAGGAAAAGCGGCAAATGAGAACATAGAAGCTAAGAACACTCGGGGGTAAACTGAAAGACATTATTAAAAATTAAAATTAGGCTAATTAAAAAAAAAAAAAAGGGAAAAGAAAAAAAAAACTATACTTCTTTCAGTGATTTTCACTGATCTGCAGGCAGCATTTAATTTGGCGACTGCCGTTTTCAGTAAATTCCTTTTCTAGCAATTCACTAGAGCAATACCTTCGCCAAAGTAATCGTAAAATTTTATTGTGTAAGTTTCCATTGTGTAAGTTTCAATACTCTAGAATTACTAGCTATTCAGATAAATGAATAGGATCGTCTCTTAAAGTAATTAACGGTAATTTATTGGTCTACGTTGACTTCCTCAGTGAACGTAACTAGGAAGTTTTGTTCTCAGTCAAAACTATTATCAGAGCATATTATTTAGATAAATGGTAAAAAATTACGAGTTTAAAAAAGTTTCCTGGTATTAGATGAGGTATTTCAACAAAGCTACACTTTCAAAGTGAAACTGGTACTGAACATGCATATACAGTACGTCCCGGATCAACTTTAAAAGAGGAAACAATTTTGTGTTTTTGATTTCTCAGAAAAAGTCACTATTGATGATTTGCCCTCTTGATTTCAAACCCCAAAACGCAAATATAAGCTTTTTATATAACTCAAACGGTTCTCGAGATAATACCATTTTTCTTCATCATTTGGACTTTTACAAATTGTATAAGTAATTCTAGTTGGCGGATTCAACCCAATAATTTCGTTGTCTAGGATACTATATGCTATAGAAACTCAATCAATTAGTTAGCTAAAAAAATGATTCCAATTACTTAGTCTCATGTTTTAATCATTGAATTGAACAACTGACTACAAAATGAAATCAAAACTAAACCAGAATTTTTTTATTCAAATAATGCTCCTCCTTTTTCTGCACAAATTTCAGTTCGAGCTCTAAATTCGTTAAAACTATTTCTAATTTCCTCAATTGACAAGGACTTGACTGCATTTTGAATCCTTGTATTTAATTGATCTTCATCATTTTCTAGTGATTCATGATAAACAATTAGCTTTAAACGTCCCCATAGATAGAAGTCCAATATTGTCAGATCCGTGCTTCTCGGCGGCTATAAAATGGGACCATCCCTTCCTATCCAGTGTTCATTAAATTCGGAATTGAGCTAATTACGGACAGTAACGGTATGATGAGCAGGGCACCCATCTTGTTGGAAAAGCATTCTCGTTCTATAACTTAAAGGAAGTTCATCAAGTTTATCTGTTAAAAATTTTTGTAGCATCTCCAAATATATATTACGATTTAAATTTTCTTTGAAAATATATGGACCAATAATGCCATTTGTATATGAAACCACATACCACACATTAACTTTTTTGAAATATTGTCTTCGACAAGAAATAGTAAAGTGGGGATTTGTTTCACTCCAATACCGGAAATCCTGAGAGGAAACGACGCCGTTTGTTGAAAAAGTAGATTCATCGGAGAACAAAATTCGCCTATGAAATCCTACGTCATTTAAAACTCTGTTGTCCACCTCCAAACAAAACTCCAAACGTTTGGCTCATCACCCTCCTCTAAGATGTGCCTGAATTTTGGTTTAAATGGTAAAATCCGGTTCTGCTTGAAAATTCTCTGTAAATGCGATTTACTTATTTCAGTTTCAATTGCCCTTCTTCTAAGTGATAATCTTGGAGCTTCTCTCACGGAATGGAGGGCAAGAACTGAAGCAGCATCATCTTCATTCAACCATTTTTTTGATTTTTTAATGTCTAAAACAGAGCCTGTTTCAAAGAACTTGGTCACTAACTTCTTCGCTCTGACATTAGAAATGCTAACTTCCGGGTATTTTTCGTTAAATTTATTAATAACAACACGATAGCACTCTTTCCCAGTTCCGTAGCATTGAATCAAATAAATTATTTATTCTAGAGTCAACATTATAGCATATAAATAGTATCAAAATGACGAAGATTCTATTTGAAGTTATACTGACTTATTAGTTGTCAGCAGTTGTCAGTGATATCTTGCAATGAAATCCGCCTACTAGAATTTTTTTGAAGAATTATAAAAAAAATTCTATGTAAGTACAAATTAGGAAGAAAAATGGTATTATCTCGAGAACCGTTTGAGTTATACAAAAAGTAATTTACGTTTTGGGGGTTTGAAATCAAGCAGGCCAAATCATCAAGAGTGACTTTTTCTGAGAAATCAAAAAACACAAATTGTTTTCCTCTTTTAAACTCGATCCGGGGACATACTGTATGTAGATCATCTTATTTGTTCTATTCGCTTTTCAATAGACTCTTACTGCAAGGAAACGGATGTCATATATCTATAAAAGCAGATACCTCGGTACAAAATAAGAATTATAAAATTAGAAAATAGATTGGAAAACATTTTTTTTTAATTGAATTGTGTTTTAAATATGTGCAGAAAACTTTTCTTCAAATTGCAGTTAATTTTGCATTGCTGATAAAATGAGAACTCTTTGTTATTGTCAATCTTTCGGAGAAGTACAACCTTACAAAGATTTATAACTTTTCTGCTTAACTAGTCAGAAGACCCCTTCTGTCACTTTAAATAGCAGTATAATATATTATATAATTCTAAATTCTAAAAATATAAATAATTCATTGATAATTATAATAGATTACCAACATTAGTTGCTTCATTAATTTAATTGGAAACAACTCATTTCTTGAAACATATAGTTTCTTTTCAAAGAATGTTCTTGTGACGTATCTGGAAAATTATTCCTTGGTGCCAAATGTCTGCCAAATCTCTCGTAACATCTCTTGTAACATATTTTAGTCGTAGTGGGAAATGTTAGTTATATAATTCATATAGATAATTTATTGATAATGAATTTAAGAGTCCAAAAAACTGGCGGAAAAACTGGAGGAGAGACGAAATGGTGTAACTAAAAATATGTCTTTTATCTGACAAGTTAATGTCAAGGGTAGTAACATATGACAGACAACTATATACCTAACTAATTTTCGTGAATTAACCACGTCTCTTAAAAAACTATTGTTTGTGAAAAACAGAAGCAGTTGCCAGAATGATGCAATAAAAGTTCAGCATAATTTCTTGATAATAAGAAAGGTAATCCGTTACATCAAATTCGTTGCAAAGTTAAGGGGAGCAGCAATAGTAATTATTTAATATTATTGAAAGAGGTTTATCAATTTTATCATTTAAGGGCTCTTGTTTGAAAAAAAATGTTATAACAAAAGGCACAAGACACAAGAAGTAAGGCAGTTGCTTGTTGAATTATTGGAAATGGTAGGTGAACCTCTCAACTAAATTTGAATAACTCTTGTTTCAATAAAGCTTAATACAGGCATACCCTGTGGTATTAGATCAATTTACTAACCCAAATTTGCCTATGAAATGAAGGGAAATAACACCGTTTCATTAAACACCTTAGCAACAAAATTTCATTGTATAAAATGATACTCTGTGGGTAGGTATGGAGTCAAAATTTGTGAAGTGGCCCCTTATTTTTCATGATTTTGTAGAATCCCTAATTTTTATAAAAAACTAAAGTATATGACTGTATCAGAAAAGTACACTACAAATATTTTTCTATTATATCAATCAATTCATTTTCAATAAACAATTTAAACTCTTTTCTCGAAAAAAGCTAAACTCATAATTTATTTTTTCGATTTTTATGAAATTTGGAGGAAGTGTCGACATTTAATAGCACTAAAAAAAAAAAAAAATTTATTTTCCCCCCTTGGGGAATATAATTTTGAATTTTTATTTAAATAGAACTTTTGAGAGTACTAGGTATATTAAAAAAAAAATCTAAATCGTTCAACCACCTCCAAAATAAGAGGATGGTTCCATTTCAAAGGGGGGGCCTTTTTGTACAATGTTTATCATTATCCTGATTATTGTAATTGATTATGAGTTCTATTCGTCCTTCATTCATTTCCTCACCTAAAGCGACGGACCACACGGCGTCGTAGGCTAGAGGCGCCTCTTGGTATCCCTCAGGGTACCGTTGCTTGTCGATGTCGTACCCTTCGCGCCTTAATACGTCGTTGAGCTTCAGCCGGAAGTCCCTCGACGTCATCCCCGAGATGGTCTTCTCGTTCTCGTTCTGGTTCCACATCAGCGCCTCGGTGGTGAGATGGCCCTCGGCCGCCGTCCGCATCTGCTCCACGGTGCACTCGATGCCTTCCTTCTCCAGGTTCACCTCGAACCAGTTGTCTTCGTACCAACCTGGAAAGGAAAACATAGCTCAAAGAAAAATCAGCACAAGCAAGGTTGCTGGATTTTTTGAATACTTAGAAAATACGTTTATCTTTCAAACAGTAAATTGGATATCTGATGAAATGTTTGTTTTTTTTTTTTAATTTACCGGGTGCAGTTTTATATTGTGTTATGGAAGTGATTAAAGGTCAATGCAAGTTTGCACTAGACTGGAAAGGAAAATACAGTTAGGAGAACCGTCAGGGTAAATGCAGTTGCTCAATAAACGCTTAAAATAGTTAGTTAGGATTTGGATGATTTAAAAGAACCAAGAATTTGATCTTTGGAACATATATAAATATAAGTATAAAAAGGTGAAGTCTGAGTGTTAGTATTAAATTTGCAGAATAGATTTTGAAGTTGTTGCAGTTTTTAAACACACGCAATTGCTTTGGGAATACACGAGAGCGTAGATTCTTTGACATGTTAGAAAATAACTCTTTATCTCAAATAGTAAGTTAGATATACTAAGAAATATTTATGTCAATACATTAGATGTAATATAGGAGTAACATTTTTTCGAATGTGACGAAAGATTAATGCAATAAACACTTAGTTAGTATTTAGTAGAGTTAGGATTTCGATGATGCAATAAACGAAGCAAAAACTTTTTCACAATTCCACAGAGCAATTTCACCACATAATTTGTAACTATGAACAACTGAATGATATACCTTTAACCTTACTGTGTTAAATTTTTGTTTTCAACGATTTGAAACTATTTTGCTGATCATTTTTTATGTTTAACAGAAAAATCTAAGAAGGCAATATACAATCGTTTGAAGATATACCAAAATCTTGATGCCCGTTTTTAAATTAATTATTAAAAAAACGGTATAACTCACAGAAGAACTTACGTTGCCAGTTAGAATTCTGCTATCACATAATTTTTCATAAAATTTTAAATTTGCTAATAGGAATGTCATAATGTTGATGTGTGAATACATTCATGTGGAAAAGGCGACTAACATGCTTTGTTAAAAATTCCTTCAATTTCGGTCATCGACCATCAAAATACCATTTGTTATTTCGCCCTTTTCATCAACTTAAATATTCATTTATGTACTTTTAGGAATGTATTATCTTTACATACACTTGTATTTACGCCTTTTTTTAAACAGACTAAAATGTTAATTTGAATAGAAACTACAACGAGCTGCAGGCCTTCCTACCATTTCACTCGCGATTAGTTAACTCCTTGAGAATGAGTCATATTTGCTTCGCGTTTGTCGACACGAGAAGTTAGTATGGCTTTGATTTTGTAGTATGGCTTATCTGTAATATCGCTAGTAGTAAAACGTGTATGTACATATGTATCAAATATAGTTTTTCCTTGTTTTATTTTATTTTTTGCACTCTTTCTTAAGCAAGTAAGAGATGCTTTAAACTTTGCATTTCCTACATTCTAAATTATACTCATACACTCAAAATCTGTGTCTTATCATCTCTATCTTTACATCTTTATTAATTTATTATTTTTGTTATCAAATATCATGAAGTTGGATATTATACGTACTTACTTAATGACTTTTGTTACAGTTAAATAGAATCTAGTTAGCGAGTTCTGTCGCTAAATATACAGCTCAGATCAGAGTAATATTTTGATCCAGGACGTCAGAACGCCCAATTCAAATTTCCGTAGGGGGCATTTAATAGTTCAGAAACAAGTTGGGCGCCACATCGATGTGTATTCGCTCCAGCGATTGCCGTAGGTGGCGCCATTATCGCGATGGCACCGTATCATTGTTCAAATCGCAGCGTGCTAGTTTTAAATGAAGGTGTTGAGCGTGTGTGCGGGTAACGTCCTGTCACGATTCCCGTGAAAGCCTGGTTACATACATTCGGCGAACATGTACATTATATTCGGCGTAGCGTCACAAGCGATATGCATAAATTTTGTTGGAAAACTTTGTTAACGGCGTTATTGTAACGACATGTTGGGCTACCACGTTCATTTGAATAGCTCGATAAAATTGCAATGTTCTGTAAATACATAAAATACGGATGTTTTTGGGGGTCGCTTATTACGAATCTGAAGTAAGATTTTTAAAATTCTAGATGGAGGACCCACTATGGCGGAAACTCTATAATTGTAAATTGAACTTCGGATTCATAAACGGTTACCGCGGTGATCCCAATATAATAAATTCGGTACAAATCGATTGATTTTCGAAAATTTTGCCCGCCATCTTTGATCCGCCATCTTGAGTTTGGCAAATCTGACCTCGTATTTGTGACTAGTGATCCCTAATACCCCCGTATACCAAATTGGGCGCAAATCGGTTTTTAAAAATCAACCGATTTTCAAAAATTTGGCCACCATATTGGATCCCCCATGTTGGATTTTGTCAACCTACCACATCAACTTTTTATGAGCATCCATCAGCTACAATTTGAGCCAAAAAAACGACCCGATTGGTTGCGAAGTTTTATTGTTACAAGCTTTTTTTGCTGGACACTCGATATTTCTCCGGATTTCGGCCGCCATATTGAAGCCGCCATATTGTAGTTTTCAAAGGCGCACTCGGTATTTGAAAGTAGACGCTCGAAGCTTTAAAATGAGCCCTTGGTCGATTTTTTTTGGTTGCTTTTAATTTTGGCCGTAGCTCGATCCGGTTGACGTGGATTGCCTCATGTATGAATGCCTGTTCTGGATTTTGAAAGCGTGGGAGGGCGGTCTTCTGAAGTTGGCAGCACTTAAGCCCCATTGGGCCCCTTCCTGTGCTTCCTCTCTTTGGGATTCAGCCCATATAAGTCGTCAGCTTACTAATGTTTTAAAAAAAGTTGGCGACATAACTTAGCAGGATCTTATTTATGCTAGCCAAGGATGATCAATGATCACCCAAAGTTTTGTTATGTTGTTTGATTATCTTGTTGACGAGATATCGCATGGTTTCTCCCTTTTCGTGTTGACAGCCTCTACAAATTTAATGGGTGTTTCATTTCGCTTCAAGTTGTAGAGGTGTTTTTTTACCTGACAATTCCAGTGAAAAAGCCTATTACAAAATGAAAATTCTTTTTGGTCATTGTCGGTTCCAGATGGCCAGATATCCCATTGTCGCTTCTTTGCTGAGGTAACTTAAAGACTCGCTAGCAAGTTGGAAACCGATTGTTTCATCCCATAGTTCGTTAAATTTCCTTCTCCACCAGAATTGAGGAAAAGTCGGTTATTTTCAAAAGTTCGTGAAAAATGAGATTTAAAAGCAGCAAGTAATATGCTGCAAATAATATTGTCAAAGCCAATATTATTTGCAGCATTTATTGACAACAATGAACACAGAACGTAGTAAGAACGAAACAGAAACGAAAGTTGTGTTGCGGTTAAAGGAAATTGAGCACTCTGTTTGATTAGAAATATCTTACAAATATACACCACTTCATTATGACCACCTTTCTTTTGAAATATTTTTTTCTCAAATTTACAATAACGTAGTTATGGAAGAAACCGCCTTAGGTGGAACAGCCTGTATATTGCAAACTTTATGGACTACGCAGTAAGATAAAAGATATATTTTTTTAAATAAGCGGTGAACCGTACTTTGCAATGTCTCAGAGAATTGACACCTACTTTCCCTCCAAGCGCTACAGACTGGATTATATTACACAAAATCAAGTGTCAGCCTCTAAGCTCGGACACTTTTTACAATTTACTTTATCCTCTCCACTTCTCAGACGTAAAAGACATGCCTCCCATATCACATTCGGAGTTAATCCCACTTTCAATCTGGTTTTATATTCCCAGGGGCGGCAATCGTGTTCCATCACGATAAAGAGATTCTGGGCTCTTACCGAAATCTTGCGGTGCTCTTGCCCTAATAGAAAACCGAAATGAAAAATCGCTTTCGAATTTAAATTTCCGTGAGGTAATGTGCACTATCTTAGGTAGCAGGTTGGAATTGGATTGAACTATCGAATATTGAAGGGACTGCAAAGCTTGAATTTTTTTTAAATTTAATTTATTGTGGGATTGGAACTTCCAACGTAGATACATACATAAACACACCCTTCAACATGTTTTCTACTAAGAGAAACATTACACTTCTAGTCAACCTATGAGGTGTGTAAATTAAGTAGACTGATTTCTTTATTTTTTTTATTCGAATAGAATTACAATTCAGTGTTGTCTCCTTCAAAATAACTTCATTGGGAAGCCACAGAGCGCTGGAGACGGTTCTTCCATTTCTCACAGCAGTGCTGGAACTCATACACTGGAATAGTCTTCAGCTGGTCGGTTACAGCCATTTTAATGTTTTCTATGGTCTCAAAATGACGTCCCTTGAGGTGATTTTTCAACCTCGGGAAGAGACTCAAGTTAGGCAAATAAGGAGGCTGAGGAACCACATGAATGTTTCACTGGCTAAAAACTCATTTGCTGAAATGGCTGTGTGACAAAATACATTGTCGTGATGCAACATCCAATTGTTCTTGATGTTTGGTCTCACACGCATGACTCTTTTCGCAGTTTTTCAAGAACCTCTCTGTAAAAGTGTTGATTTACTAGTTGGCTTGGAGGCACAAATTCTTCGTGGACAATTCCCTGGCTATCAAAAAAGCAGATCAGTATCTTCAAAGCAAACGTATTCTTGCTTTTTTGTGTCCTGGAGAGCTTGAAGTGTATTCATATCCATTCCATGCTTTAGCGCTTGGTTTCGTGGTCGTATTCAAATACCCAAGTCTCATCACCAATAATGACACGTTCCATAAAATGGGGATCATTTTTAATCGATTAAATTGATTCAATCAATTCAATTCGATTTCAATCACGTATTCTATCAACATTTTCATCGGTTCTTGAAGATGAAGGCCTACCGCTACGTGGTTTATGTTCAGTCGACTCTCTTCCTTCTGAGAATGCCTTAAACCACCTAAAAACCTAGGCTCTTGAAAAAAAACACTGGTTCCGTAGACGTGTTGAAGATTTGCAAAAGTATCCGTTGTGCTCTTTCCAAGTTTGAAGCAAAACCTGATAGCATACCGTTGCTCAAAATTAATGGCACTCATTCTTAAAACGCACTAGAAAAAACCGGTTTACGAAAATAGTCACAAAGAACAAACAAATGACTAACAAGTTCAAACTTGTACTGGAAGTGCATTACATGTTAACCTACCGCCCTTCCAAGTCCCGTCTTCGCAGTGTTGCTGGATTGGACGCTACTTTGCCAGTCTCATTACTTAATTTACACACCTCGTATTTTACGTTGCGAACTCAGATTCACCCGCCGATTAGATAAAACCGTTAAAAACCCCTACTTGACTTTTCTAAACACACTCTGGCGTTACCTTCATCATGTTTCCCTCTAATGTATTTTAATGGTACTAGACATATTTTGGAGGTCCGACAAGGTCAGCAACTACTAAATCATCTTCCCAAAGCACTCTCCAACGATAAAACCATTAAGCTCATACGAAGCGAGAAAGATTCGTCGTTCTTCGTCATTCACCGCTAAAAGCCACAATTTGGATTTTGATCTTATTAGATCTCATCAGTGTGGCATATTTGATGGCGATAACATTACTATCATCGCACGTTATCACAGCACTCTCGCCGTTAGAAACTGTTTTGGGTTCAAAAAGTACATTTGGTAGTTGCCGACTTTGTTGGACCTCCAAAATATGTTTAGACCCATTAAAACACACCAGAGGGCGATACCGCGAAGATAACGCCACATTATGTCGGGATACAACCGATACGTTCGAACTTCGTAATTCGCTGCCAATATATCGCACTGATGATATCTAATAAGATCGAAATCCCGATCTGTGGCTTTTGGCGACGATTGACGAAGAACGAAGAAGCTTTCTCATAAAATAAATCAAAAAACTTTTTGACAACTTACAAGATAAAACAGATGACGAGAAGTCAAGAATTTCTAAAACAAGTTCTAAAAATTGCGAATAAAAGAATATTGGGCCAAGAAAGCCATCCAAATTTAACTGAAGTTAAAGAATATATGCGCCAAATAAAATACGACATAACAGATAAATCTTGTGTGACCCATAATGCTTTTCACAATAACCATAGGATAAGTATATAAACAGAATAACCAGCAGATAACTAGGAGCATTCGAAAGTTTTTGAAAGAACTCTTTTTACTCTTCTTTCTTCCTTTGAAAGAACTCTCTTCTAGAAAGAACTTGTTATTTTAATTTTTTACATGACCCAATCGATTTTCTACAGATTTATTTTCGATATATGTAGTAAAACATCCGAAACAATATATTGACGATTAGCATTCACGTGTTTCATAAAAAAAAGCAACTATCTTCGTCGGGACGTCCAGGTTAGTAGTATCTGCGCATGTCGAAAACGAGGATCCAAAATCACTGCGTCAGGGCTCGAGGACTAGACTTTTGCCGTCGTTTGGTTAGTTTGTTAGTTTAATAATATGCGGATAGTTGTTTAAGGGGTTAGGTGGGTGAAAATTTCAAAAAATCGATTTTTTTTTGTGTTATTAAATAGTACAAAATGTTTAAAATATTCTCCTAAAATTTCAAATCGATCCGAGTAAAATTCTAAGAGATAGACCCTTCGGAAGTTCCGCCCATCAGGCCACGTCAGTGCAGCGCTTCGCAGGTATTGGCGATTTCAGATAAGAATGCGCCCCCCTAGGCGTGTGACAGTTGATTACTCGCTTTCTCCATGTTTATTTACGTTTGCCAGCTTTATGGTGCCGGAATCGATGATTCTATGTGTTAAAAATTTTTTTTTTTGCATGTTATTTCAATTTAAAACTTTAAACGCGTTTATCTCAAAACTCAATTTTTTAAGTCGGTGGACACGATTTCTCGAAAAGTTATGAAACGATTTTGTTCAAATTTTGCACACGTCTTTGAAATAACATTATCTAGTCATTGAAAGAAGGTTTTTTTTTTATTATTACAACTAATTTTTTCGAGCCAATACATGGCGAAAATTTGACCAAAAAATATGTTTTTTTTGTTCAACGTCTGTCAAAAATTCGATTTTTATTTTATTTTTGTTTCCTTTGTCCAATAACGAGATTTATCCATATACTAACGAAATATTTTTGGTTTTTTGATTTTGGATGAACCAATAATGAGTTATGCTGTCCACGGCAAGAGCATTTTTTTTTGAGACGTCAAGGGAGATGAGGTACCAATGGCTGAGTTTTCGGAATTTTTAAATAAAAATTTCACAAAACACTGTTTAAATATGTATCTTTGACGTGCTGAATTGTTTACATAAAATATATGATTGTATTAAAAAAAAAAATAGTAAAAATACCCTTTTTTTGAACCTCTGAAACCCACCTAACCCCTTAAGAATAATGTACTGGCGTATGGGACTGCATTTTTTCTATGGAATATAGGTGCTCCTAAGCCAAGTTTTTTAAAATTTGTAATGGTCCGATAATATATTGTTGGAGAGGGCCTATTGCGAAATTGTCCGTTAAACATGGCTTTAATATCCTTTACAGACCGACCATCAAAATACCATTTAATTGTTTGGCCTTTTTCGGCAATCTGATAAACATCCATTTTTTTTTAAGAATGTTTGTAGTGCTTCTACAGTACCCTTGCAATAACGCTCTTTTCGAATCAGTAATTAGACCAGAATAAAGCAAATGTTATTTCGATCCGCATGGCTCTACCGACAGCTTTAGACATACCGGATGCCTGCCGCACGACTTGCGATTGGTTCGGGATTATTTCTCACCTCATGTTTAGGTAGTGGTGGCATCTATTCAAGATAGGAATTAACTTATCAATTCGCATTCATTCTGCAATTTATGTTATGCATTAGGGTGATTCGTAGTATATATACGTGACAGCGGCAATGAAAAATTGAGTTTATAGAATATCAACGTACAGACTGCTTGGTGTTAACAGATAGTAAAATTGTGGGTAGATGTGGTTATAGTTACCGATAATCTTATTATTGGATATTGGCTTCTTTACCGTTATGCGACATAACGTTGGCCACGCTCATATTCGAGAATTTCCATAACAACTGATCCGCTCACTTTTACAATTTGTTAATATGAAGGGAATCGATCAGTATATGCATGGTATACGTATTAGCTACGGAAATCGTGATTACCTTGTAGCAAACCAAGCACATAAACTAAATGTAAATATAGCTAAAGGTAATTTGCTCTTCGAATAGTTCATGACGTCACAGGCCTCGTTTGAACAACAAAAGCACATCGTGATTAAACATCCTAATTGAGAAAAATTGAGTACCTAAAATAAGATTCGAGTTCGAGACACGCAAAGTGTGCGTGTCACTAATAGTTATGCTATTAGGATGTCCCCATTATGAAGATATTAGCTTAAAGACGTTCTTTTTGTTGAATATCGATACGGTTAAAATACATAATTGAATATTCTAATAGGTACCTACATATATAATAGGTACCGCATAAAGAAAAAAGTTTGTCATGCGATTGTTTTTCAACCTCTTTGTCTTTTTGTGTTTTTGTTTTTCTATTGTTCAACCAACAATAGTCCATTATAGTTTTAATATATAATAAATATAATACAATACATATTAATAATAATCTAATAAATCTAAATAATAAACTAATAACATTCTAGTTTTATAAAATAACGATAGTAAAAAAATACGGTACTAGTTAACGTTTTTGTACTATTTTTTTTTGCATTTTTATAATGATAAATAATCAAAATTAAAACAACACTGTGCAATAATATTTTTAATTTATTGAATAAAATGTTCATTATTTTAGTACACATTGTTTTGTTCTGCACAAAGAGTGTTTTACTGTTATGTGCAATAACTATTTCCTTTTGTAAAAAATTTATTGTTGTGTTGAGTATATGTTTGCCGGAATTTGAGTATTTGTCCGGAATGTTTGCCGAGAATATTAGAATAGCCTGCCCTCCCGCACCGGAATGGCATCCTTCAGCGCATATGCGGGTCCTGGCGTCTTGGCAGGATCGGTCAGGGGCGTTCGTATGCAGGAACAAGAAATACACGCGTATATAACTTACAAGGCGCTTAAAACACGGTTTATACTTTCATTATCATAGAGTTTAATAATACCGAGCCCTGCGTTGTAGTAGATATTTCCGAACCATAATTATGAATGCTCTCTTCGCGTTACGTATTCTCTTTTCACTAATTTTCAAATTTTTGACTTGGGCTGAAGGATTTACGTACATATTTCAATACCAATTGCTAGAACGTTCTTACATTAGGGTGGTTTTTAGTTACTTTTGGTGGATTTTTATTGTTCCAAAAGGTTTGATGAAGGTAATAAATCGGTAAATAAATTAAAATGTTCACGAAGAGGAGTGACACTACACGTCGCTCCACCACTACACAATTTCCACCAAGAGCAAAAAATCACGCCAATGCAAATACATCCTAGGAGGAGGTACAAGATTGAAATACATGATCAATATACTGTAAACATGAAAAATACAACCTTGTACCATAATAATAACATTTTGTTCCATTGTAGAATATCCGTAGGGAAATTTTGTACGGTTGTTGTTAAAGCCCATTGCACGGAAACGGAATAACAATATAAGGGCGCCCTTGGTCCTGTGCAAATACTGATCTGTAGACACATTTTCTGGAAAAATATTTATTTCTGATCGGAATATTCTTTCGCTTCGGAATCGGAGCTTAAAACTATCAAGGTGTAGCCCCAATTTATAAATATACGTCCATGTTGCTAAAGGCGATTATATTTCAGGGTGCATTAAATAAAAAAAAAAGAAACAAGAGGAGAAGTAACAGTAAAAGTATTTTCTTCTTCTGCAGTTTTCTGTATCATGCGATTAACAAAATAATGATATTTGAAAGTTTTTTACGGTTTATGTGTGATGAAATGTCATGTATTTATTAATACAAAACTACATCGGTTCTTCTGTACCAAAGTAGGGGAAACTATAAAAAAATGTCACTCACGCAAAGTTATGTGGGCAAAACGACGCTTTCCATATTTTTACCCGACATAGAAATATGTAAAAAAAACTGAACGTTAATCTTCTCCCTGAAGATTGTCTTTTAATCTTGAAGATTACCTTTTGGTAAAGCGAAAAATTGATAGCTTAGGATCCAGGAAAAATAACAACGAAGCAACAACAGACAATGCTGTTTCGGGGTATCGACTGTATTGTATACCGCAACTGCAACAGGATGAAAAAAAAAGCAAATTATAGAAAAACGAACCGCAAGAATTGACAGCCCTAGTCCTGATTCCATATTCGTAGTCATCGGCTCAATTTTGGCAAATTCTAAGGGTACGTCCAGTACAGAGCTATGATACTAGATAATACCATGGATGATAGCTTGACCAACGCTCATAGAAATGTATTATGTAGTTAAAGGAGAGCTTCACAACGACGAACTAATCGAGTGTACGCTCTCATTTAACTACATGTTATATTTCTGAGCCCTGTTCAGGAGAAATAGATTTACATGACTCAAAATATTGATATTTTTATTCCATAAATTATTAGTAAAACTATTTAAAAATATGTTCCCAAAGTTTCAAATAAAAATTTCAATTCGTTCTGATGTTATGAGCGGTTAAGTGAGTGTCCTCGTTAAGTGCTGGAACGAGTAGTATGTAGAACGCATGTAAAAAAAATCATTTTAAAAATTGATAGTGTCTTTATATAATTAAGCTCTAGATGAATTTAGACTTAGAATAATATCAGTTTGAAGTATTGATTTCAAATGATAATTGTGGCCTTTAGAATGTACATAAACAGTTGGTGGTGTTGGTGACCTCTGATGGGTGGCAACTGATGTCTTCTATATTTTCCGAGGAAATAGTTCAAAAAAATTACAAAATTTGTTTGAATGTATGTATAAAATATTTTCAAAGTTTCAATGAAATATATACACTCCGTTCTTGCCAAAACAATTCATGAAAATCACTAAAAAAAAAAAACGAGTCCTAAACCTATTTCTCCCAAAGCGCAGCTATGATTCTTGATCACACTAGATTATAGCTGTACTTTTAGGACGCTCATAGAAATATATTGATCGAGTGTACGCTCTCATCTTATCTGCTTTTGAAGATAAGTTAAACAGTTCCCTAAGGGTAGTAAATGACAACATTTATTATTGCGCAAATAGGTTTAGCAAATTTACTCTAAAAAATGAGTTATTCATAAGGCAGCAGATCAACTTTCTCAAAAATCTTAATAAACTGGGCAAGAGAGACAAGTGAGATACGTATTCCCTTACCAGACAGCTCTTGGTTACCCTTCCAAGCGCTAACTACAAACCCTATCGTTTAATTTGTTACATATGTCGCACGAACGATCGAGTTTCCCAATTTTATCCTGTACAGCGTTCATACGTACCTATAAAAAACCACGTATACTGTTTCCCGTAAAGGTTCTGTTTGTAGAGCTCGCAGAGGACTCGTCTCGCCGCCACTACGTAGAAGAGGCCGACTATGACCCTCGAGTCCTGCCTCCTGAGGTTTCTCACGGCATCCGTGGGGTCCGACAGAAACGACTGCCGCGTCACAATCTCTATACCTGGAACAGAAGGGATATTATACTCGTAATAACGTACCGGACGAATAGGTACAGGATGATTTGAGTTTACGATGATATTATACGATGCGAATCGCCAAAGTATATTTGTAGTTAAGGGGGGAATACAGTAACTGTTGTCTCATTTAGTACTTATTTGTTTCATAAATTATAAATGGATCATTACTTCGTAAAGGACGGGAGTATAATTTACAGCAATGGGTGTCAAGTTTTAAGTTACATATACAAAAAAATACACAGTAGTTAAAAGAAATTCTTTAACATTTTTATTTAGTAGTTTTAGAATGGAAATGATGACATTAAACATGAAATGGAATGCGTAAATGGCCACCCCGGCTTCGTTGGCTCATTTGACGAAATTTCTGATAAGTTTTGGAGCAAAACCGGTTCGATATCACGAATGTTACTTTTGATTCCTTCCTTGAGCTGTTGAATCATCTCTGGCCGATTCACATAAACCTTACCTTTGCAAATACTTTACAAATTTTGTTCTTGGTGGCCAGTTTTGGTCTCCATATCGAGAAGTGAGATGACCTGGGAACTTCGTTTGCAATAATGCCATTGTTTTGCGCGCAGTATGCCAGATCGCGACATCCTGACGAAATTGCATTCCGTTTACATACGATTGTAACTCTATTTATTTTATACCTACTATCAATTCGTACTCCTGTGGGAGAACTTCACGTTTAGTCAAGGTCACCCAGGGCAATGATTAGGTCACGATCACTGTTATTGTTTGATATAATCAAGATTTCCAGCAGTGAAGAGACTAGATTAATAGAGAACGGGGTTTAGATTAAGGTTACGGATTTGAGGTGACTGAAGAAGATGAATCAGAGTCAGGAATCTAATACTGATGTGGTTTAAAATCTGTTTCTCAAATCTGATTGATTGAATTTCATTGAATATCGTACTAAAAGATTCTGGCTCTTCCAGAGACCTAACAAACTGTTTTTGCGATCTCATCACTAGAGTTCGTGCGAGCGCGGAGTGTAACAGGATCGTAGTCAGTTTACGAATGAAAATGTTAAAATGTTCACAGAAACTATGTTGCATCATAGTACGTCATTAAATATTATTATTTATTACCAAGCGCGAATGTCACAGGGCCGACACAGTGCATGTCCTGCCCTTGACTCGTTGGCTTTCACAGCTCACAGATGACTTGCATTACGAAAACTGCGCTAGCAATTTTAGTTATTTATGGCACGCTGTAACAGACAGTCGCCGGTATTTTATCGCGTTGATACGTTTAGTTTTTAAGTATTCGCTGTGTGTTTAAATAACCTCATATTCATAATTATTAGTTGAGGGGAGAAGTAAATAAAGTGAGGTACCAAAAATATATACGACGCCAATAATATACGCCCAGTCATTAATACAATAAAAGAAAAAAATGCGAAGCGTGTTAAAAAAAATCCAGGATATTTCATTTTGGAAAACATATGTAAAGTTTTAGTTGGTACATATCAGGAGTTACTAGAAAATATTTTATTATATAGTTCATGCCTCAACAATTTCTCATACTGTCCATTGCCAACAGTAGACGTTGAACGGTTCCATACACAAGTTAATATTAAGTGATAAACGTCGCCGTTTCACTTCAGAACACTTAGAAAAGCACATAATAATTTTAACCACCGCCAACGTGCTATGGGAACCTTGTATCAACACTGACGTTTGTCAGGTTATATAGGTTATGTTATATAGATATTTTATCCTTGACTTGACTTGACCGTACTATTTGGTAAAAATAGTACTATGTTGCTACATCATTTATATAAACATATTAATATTTTCATTCGATAACTGACTACGGTCCTGTTACACTCCGTGCTCGCACGAACTCTACTCATCACCCTCATCGTATAGAATCATATCCTTAATCAAGTGTGGAAATAATGAGCGGAAGAATGATCTTTTTGAGACACGTTGTGAAGAAAAAAATGTCATGTTTTTGCTTCTAGATGTTTACTAATTTTGTGTTTATTGAGTAAGAATATTGTTTGACGTTGACATAAGAATATTGAGAAAGAATATTGTTGTACATTTTTTGACGTTCAATTGGCGTTGTTTATAATAGCGCTGTTATATAGCACTGTTATTCTTATCCAATCAAGATGTGCCTTTTTTAAACCAGGCGGTATCTGTTTTGTGTCGGACTTTTTCAATATGATCCCTAATTTGTATTGAAATGCCTCTGGAATAGCTTAACAAATTATAGTTTCGATATGCGCCAGCTGAAAAAGTTGTCGACAATTTGTTGTAAAAAACCTTTAAAACATCCGTGTTTTCCTCACTTTCGTCTAGATACGTAATTCCTAAATTATTCATTTTCGAGAAAAGTTGAATGCAGAAAAACGGTTTGTTATTAAATTGAATGCAATGTGTTCGTAGAGCTATTTACTTAAATTGTTTACTAGCCAAAACAATATTTTTAATTTTAAAAGTTTCCCAAGATTCTCCTAATAAACAGAATTTTCAAACTAGGTTCGAAAGGTTCAATTCTCTTTTATACCTAAAATTACGGTTCTATAAAGTTTTGAAAAATCGAAACATTCTTTTCATTCGTAAAATTATTGTGCAAAAATTGTTAGACTGATTTGGATGAAATTTGGTGTGTTGATTTATTTCTCAAAAGGTTTTTTGAGGTTTCGAAAGTTTGCGTTTTTCAAATCTTTTTTGTGATTTATGTGCAAAACAGTTTTACCCACAAAAAAAAACTACATACATTTTTTTACCTCTAAAACCATTAAAGAGCATTTGTAAAGCTAGTGGGAACTCGCTCGCATTTAATTTATTAGAAAAGTTTATGTAATTTATTCGAAATCTGGTCAATATAATAATAAACCAATAAATATTGTATACGAGGTGTGGCTATTAAATAACCGAATTGATGCTGCTACCAGCGCCTGCGAGCGTGTCGCGACAAGTTTGAATAGAGTTGTGTCTGGTGATACTTTTTTCACCTTCAGCTCGCTGGACAAGCTAATGGGTTGCTCAGTTTGACCGTAGCAGTCGTTTGAATTAGTCTATGCACCAGTGACGCGTCGAAAAAAATGTTAAGTGTTCAGATGGACAACGGGTTAATCTCAAGTTTTTTGTTAAACTGTGGAAAACTTTTATAGATGCTTTTGCAATGTTAAAAGACGTGTACGGGAATGCATGTTTATTCCGCACACAAGTTTTTGAATGGTTTAAACGGTTGAAAGGGGGATGTGAAACGACCAAAGACGATCCTCGCCCCGGACGGTTCTCAACGTCAAAAACGGTCGAAAATATTTAAAAAAATGGTAAGTTAGTCCGCGCAGATCGTCGTCTAAGCATCCGAGGGCTGGCTGAAACGACAGGAATCGACAAAGAATGTATTCGCCAGAATGGTGCCAACACTCCTCCTCACGCAAAAGGAATCAATGAACATTTGCGCTGACATTCTAAACAACATTGACACTTATCCAGGCTTGTTAGACACGGTGATTACTTGTGATAAATCTCGATTTTTTACTTACGACTCCGAAACATGCGGTTAAAGTAAAAGCGACGGAGGTTCTGAACCAGCTGACAGAAGCGGAATTCCAGCACTGCTTTCAACAATGGAAAAGTCGTATGGAGCGGTGTAGAGATCGGAGTATATTGAAGGCGAAAAAGTTGCTACTGTAATTGGTAAAGAATAAAAAGTGTTATGACAGCAGTTCGGTTATTTAATAGTCACACTTCGTTTTATAAATTTCGTATTGCAGGAAATACTTATTTAATGTGTATCTACTGATATCTTCAACAAGATGAAAAGTAAAGCAATCAAAAGTAATATTTTGTGAAAGAGTATTATGACCGTGCTATTACTTAGCGAAATTGAACGTAGCGCTCGCAAAGAACCGGGAACCTAAATACAGGAACGTAATTCCGTTAAAAATGTGGCCGATTCCTTTTTAGGCCATAAAAATCAATTTCATTTAACCTTGTTTCCGTTCTATCAGCAGCGAGCCAAGTTCAAGTGGACACGATGCAATTTCACAAACAGAACGAGGGCCTCTTAAAGTCTCGGTGGTAAAGATGCAAACGATGCAATTTGCGAAGTGGAATACTGTTACGTCAAGAGGAGTCGCCTTTATGTTTATTTGGGTTAATGATATTTTAATATCAACGAACAAAGCATTGCAGAAAAAAGCTCGTTTGGTACAATTGTAAATATGGAAAGAGAGCGAGTCGTTTTTTGGATTCCCATAGGTCACTGGCTAATTGAAGTAGCTCTTTCATACATAATGTATTTATTCTGGCAACGCAATATAAAAATATATTGTGTTTACAAACATAATCGAACACAATGAAAAATAGTTACGCAGATAGTGATAAAAAAATGTGTAACTTATTATAAAACTACAAGAAAAGTGTACTAAACATCAAAAGGGTTGTAAATAAGGAGAGCGCGCCAAACAATATGATCACTAACACAGAACCACAAAGGTTTTTCCAATTCGCGGAAGCACAGACCCGGTCTACTTTATGTTTTTGGAGTCACTGAACACGAATCAGACTCCAGTTTTCCTTGTTTACCGCTAGTTTTTTTATAACCTCAAAAAACACATTTTACAGGGTGGCCTGCTAACACAGGCACACAAAGGCAGAGAGAAAACCTTCTCCTTCTACGTTTTTCAACCGCTGAATCAAATTCTAAGGTCAGGATGCATTTCCAACTATCAGTTCTTTCTCTAGGAACAAAAATCCCTATAAAAAAAACATTAAATCAGAAACCTTGTCATATACTTGACGAGCGTATAATGTTACGGGGATGATCTAACGATAACCCTAACCTTCAGAAACCTATGACACCTATTCAAAATTCCATAAATCTATATATGTGCTCTGCAACCGCTAGAGCGTAGCAAATAAAGTAGTATAATATATGATTAAATCCTGACCTTCAATTCCAGAAATTTTGACATGAGGTTATAAAATTTTACAGCTATGGAATTTCGATATACGCTATAAGGTTGAGACATATGATTGGATCACATTCATGCTTCTTCATTAGGTTGCTGCATGCTAAATTTCATAGGTCCTAGATATAAGGTTTTGAGATTAATGGGTTTGAGACTGAGGTTATAGAATTTCAGAGCGATGGGATTTCGGGTCTATGGGTTTGACAGTCATGATCGGATTATATTCATGCCTTTGCATCACGTTGTTGTGTCCCAGATTTCGCAGAATCTACTTATAAGGTTTTTGAGGTTAAGTATGATACATCTATGGATGTTGAGAGTCATGATTTGATCATATTTATGGTTCTCCATCATTTTCTGCGCACTGGCAGTTGCAAAACACAACTATATGGTTTTTTGAGGTTAAGTTTTTGAGATTATGGGGTTTTGAGTATGGTTGAAGGTTTCCGAGACTTATGGTTATTGTTAGATCGTCCCCGTAACATGACAGTCACCAACTCTTCAAGTGTATGACATGATATCTGATTTAGTGTTTTTCATAGGGATTTTTGTTCCCAGGGGAAAAACTGATAGTCGTAAATGCATCCTGACCTTAGATTTTGATACAGCGCGTTGAAAACCGTAGAAGGGGAGTGGTCTTCTCTGGCTTTGTGTTTGTGTGCCTGTGTAATCAAGCTACCGTGTAAAATGTGTTTTTTGAGGTTAGAAAAAAAACTAGCGGTTAACGAGAAAAACTGATTAATGATTCGTGTTCATCGATCACAAAAACATGAAGTAGACCGGGTCTGTACTTCCACGCATTGGAAAAATTTTTGTGGTACTGTTTTATTTAACAAGTTTTTTTGTGTGAATCGAAATTTATTTAATGCTACGGTTGCTGCCTTCTCGTCCAACTATGCGTCATTAGAAAGGCATAATCTTCTGATAAATCGATCGTAATATTGCAAGTACAAGTGTTTGCTTATTTAGTTACGTATTTTACTCACCAGCTTCCGTGCACCGTGCTTCCAAGTCTTCAACTGTAGATATGAATACTTCCTCCGCTTGTTGGAGTATGGCCACCCTGGACCACCCGAATTTTTTCATCAGTTTTATTCTCGTGGGATTGTGTACTGTGGCCGACGGATGGGTGCGAAACAGGGTGGGAAAACGATTGCGATCGGAGAGGGCTGGGGAACTAGCTCCATAACACAACTGAAAAGGAAAGCAGCGTAAAAGACTTTGAAGAAAGAATAGATTAAAATGACAAAAATATCATAACATTTTTCCAGTGTTGCATAATTTCATTTTACATGCTTGGAAAGACGAAGAAAGACACTATGTTTCAAAAGGAACTACAAATATACCCACTCACAAGTGCTTCTTCATTCCTCCCTTAATCCCTATCGTGTTTACGATAGTGATTTTTTTTAATAATTTATATATAAGTATAATTTATATCATGTGTGTTTTTTGTATTATATTTATGTAAATATTTATACGCAGCGTTTGTCAAATATATTCAATATAATTAATATTTGTGGATAAATTATATGATTCATAAAATTTGCGTTTACTTTAGGTACATATGAACGTTTTAGTTTATAATTAACGCCGCCATAATATTAAAATGCAACAGATATGAATATATGTATGTATTTGTTTAATTTAAAATTCGAATAAGGGAGGTCATTAATAGAGCGTAGAACATGCAATTTACCCATATAATTAGGTTATATTGCATTTCCATAAATAGCATTCCGAACGGGGTCAACACTTTGCCGCTGTAATTAACATAACATGTGTTTACGCTAGCATTTATTATATTATTATTGATAATTATGGTTTTAATTTAGTAAATAGCTCTAATATTGGCGGGAAATGAATTTTCGATGGTTGTCTAATAATATAAACAAATTATTGTGTATATATAGATGGTATACATCAATGAGTGCAGTATTTTTGAAGCACTTTGTTTTTTTTTCCTTTTGGGGTAATTACCTGCCTTATTCCGTTTTTTCTGGTACTGCAAAATTAAAAGTCTTCGTCTTAACTAGTAGTGAGTACTTTTTCCATAATTATAACAATATATACATGTTTGTCGTGTTATTTGAAAACTTAAAAACCCACAAAAAAAGTTGCCTGCACCATGGACTAGACCCGGGGTCGGCAACCTTTTTCTATACAAGGGCCATTTGGTGGTATAACGAATATAGTGCGGGCCACTTGTCATCCGAACATTGAAAATATGTTATATTATATTAGATTAATGAAACAGTATGGTAAATTATAACATTTAATTATAGATAACCGAAGATTATCATAAATAAATTAGATAAAATAAAACGACCAAAAAAATCATAAAATATTTTAACCCAATGTGTTCCAAATGTTCTGATTTTTTAAAGATTATATATTATTTAGAGATTGTACAAAAATATTTTTTTGTATAAACTTCATTTTTTTCTTAAAAACTACGAACTGGTAAAAAAGTTGTAAAAATAACTGTCTTAGAATCAATCGAAAAATACTCTCAATTCTTTTTTTAATTTTTTAAATGGCATATTTGGAAATTTCGATTTCGTGATTTTTGGAACAATAAAAAATCATCCAAAAAATCCTGAAAAAATATCAAATATCAATAATTTTTTCTCGAAAACTATATCTGAAAAAATTTCTCAAAAACGAGAATGTCAACATTTTTTGAATAATGCTCTTAAATTTTTTCCGGATATTTCAATAAGATATTTCAAGACGATTTCAAAAATGTTTTTAAAATTTAAAAAATCTGAAAAAAAATGAGTATTTTTCAATTGATTCTAGGACACTTATTCTTATAATATTTTTACCAAAGTCCAAACCAAGTTTTTTGAGAAAAAACAGAAGTTTATACAAAAATATTTTTGTTTCGACCGCCATTTTGTTTTACCAACAAAAAAATAAAAACAGTATATAAAGCCATTTATTTTAAGTTTAGGTCTCGAGGACGTGATTTTTTCTGGCTTACCTCTTTCATAAAGAAATTCTGGTCTAAATTTTTTTTTGTCGAATAAATCGTAATTTTGTCCAAAAATTTGTTTAACTTTTTTTGAATAGATTTTTTGAAAAATTCAAATTTCTGAATATGCCATATTCTGAAAAGCATGAAATTTTACGTCGGAATTGACCAAATCGAAATTTTTTCAGCACCGATTGAAAACATTGAAAACATATGACCACATTTTTTTTATGCAAACAAGATTTGGTGTCTTATACATATTTTTTATTACTGAAAAAAGAATCCGTTGTCCGTTTCCCTCTATCACGTCTGGATTTTGCGTAAATCAAGGAAATAATATAACTTCAAAGCTATATCAAAATAAAGCAGCATAAAAAATAAAAAGTTTTGTAGCTGAAAGGCATTATACCATTCCATATGTTTTTTGTATACTGAACACGATTTTGAGATCAGAATTGTTAGGCCATGCATTAAGACATAACCTCAAAAAACATCTTGATATTGAAAAATATAATACGTTTATCGAGTAAATTAGAAGTTTAAGCTGGTGAACATGTGTATATACATTTTAGAGCGCCTTATCCGAATATGTGATCAAAAGTAACAATTCGCGGATAGATTTTCACATAACCTAGAAAAAAAAAACAGGTAAAAAATATGACAAAATGATTGAATAGTAATAGACATAATCTGACAAAAAATTGCCCTTATTTTGAGAGCTGAAATTAAAATTGAAATTCTTTTTTGCGAGCACCCAGTATAAAAACTTAAAAAGGAACGTGCGCGTTTTACTAAAATAAAGCACGAATTTAAAGAAATACTTTGCAAAATGAATGACTCGTCGATATATTAACTCGACAATTTTCTTAAGGTCTCCCATTCCAACTGTCATTTCTGATCAATATAATTATTGTATAATTATAGTGATTAAATATAAGTATAAGTATTCCGGGAATTATTGGATATAGGTATAAGATATGACATTCAAAATGTGTTTAGAATCCCCCATAGAATACAAAAATACAGTAGTGTGCACAAATTTTCCGTCTAAAATAAGCAAGATGACGTCTATTTTCGATATAATTGGAATCGCGGATCTCCCAAAATATTTTAGTTAAATAGAGTGTATCGACTTTATTTTGCCGCCAAAAATTTCAGAATTTCAATATCCCTAGTCTTTTGAAGAACAATTTAGAACTATTGTGGTGGGACACCCGGTACAGCAGATTTTAGGTAATTAGTAATAATACCGTAGAATTACTATATAGTTTGTTTTTCATCCTAACAAACGATTTATAATTTGAAAATAACCTCTTTTTTTAGAAAACTGAGAAAGTGGAGTGCATCATTTGATCTCACAGAATAAGCGAAATAACTTTTGTTTGACGTGATTTATTTGTGATTTAATATGATGTTCTAGAAAACACGTTGCATTCAAATAACCTTGTATAGAGCATATTTCATATATTGTACTGATATTTTATTCAGTGATGGATGTCTGACTTCTCCCTCGGCTTTGAGCCTTTTTCCCAGTATCTTCGCAACAAAATGGAGAATGATATTTTTGTATATTATGTACATGATACTCAGAGTCTCATGTGAATTCGGCAGATATATGAAGTGATATCGTGGGTAGGTAAATAATAACATTTTGCAGTATTTGTAGAATACGTAGATGTCCAAAAACATGTCTTTAATTTGGAAAGAAATTTACGGTTATATTGTACATTATAAAAAGTATGGGTAAAAAATGGTCTCTGCTTTAAGTAATCACTTAATTACGTTTAAATTACCCTAGGTATGGTCTTGGTAATTGAGGTTAGGTAAAATTACGAAAAAAAGATACTGACACTGGGTTTTTAATAAGGCACTTGATTGTGATGGCTTCACGTAAACTTATTTACGCAATTTTTGTATTAAAATTACAATTCTTGGTGAAATACAAAACGGGTACTTTATATTATACTGAAAACACTTTTTTTTATGAAAATGCGAATGTTAATCAATACATGCCAAGATAGTATAGAGGATCCAACAAGACAGCACTGTAGTTGGGATTAAATAAACATAAACATAGTAAGCTATTATTGAGTGTAAGTTGTTGCTGCTTCATGATTTCTTTTCTATTCTCTTGGAGGACACGTTTTTCTAAGAAAATCATTGAAATACATTCCATACGTGTATTTAATAAAACTAAATCATATGAAGATGTTTTGATCCATCGTTCAGTTATCTTGGAGCAAACTTTAGTATCATATGTCTGTCGTGTGGTAAAATTTGTATAGTACTATACTAGTCACTGTAGTAGTAACTACAGTAGATATTGATAAAAACAAACACATGCAAGATCAATTTACAGATTTGACACCACATTAATCAAGTAATGGGGTTTTGGTATACAAACGGATGTGACCAAAATAATTACTAAGTACTAAGGCATATGCAACTAAAGAAAAAAAATACATTTTCAATAATATTTCTCGTAAAAATCTGTGAGAAAAATTTCAAATGTTTTGCAGACATTATGTATTTTTTGTTTATACTAATGTTGCAGGAAGGTTTTGCGTTGAGGCAAGTAGTGAAATATTGGTTATTCAGAATGTCAGTTAAACAAAATATGTCGATGCATAATTAGCATGTAGGTACAGTATAACTTGCCGAAGAAAATCCAAAGGAAAGGTTGAAGTTGGGCAAAATGGAATAAAGAGATGTTATATTGGATTTTATCAGAATCTGTTGTCTGCATTTAAAATAGAGGATCCAAGACGACTTAACAATTTTATACCATTAGACACCAGCTAATTGAAAACGAAGTAAAATTTTCTGTAAAGTGTATTATATAGACTGTAATTTCATAATAGTTTGACTCCATTTGTAACTATTTTTGTACAAATTGTATTTTGCTGGAATACACGCTTTTACATAACATTAATCATCGATTGTGAACAAATTGAACAAATTGAAAACTAATGAACTCTTGATAACATAGTTGGCGTAATTCCAGTATTTTGGTGTTTAAAAACGTGTTTCAGTTTGTCTATTTCTACGTCGAAAGTTCCATTCCGAGTCCAACATGACGCGCTTTTGGCCCACCTTGTATCGCGATTTCCAAGAAACAGTTGAGTCCGCCGAAGAACCCTCCGTGACTCGATAATCTTTTGCTCTGACGGCAAAATTTAAATTCAGTTTGGAAGTCGGCGCCGTCACCGAAAATAAAACTGAAAATAGAAAACACAGACACAGGCATGCACTGCCGCGGGTGTCCCGTTGATTTAAAAATGCCAGAAGGAGGCGACACCGCCGCCGACGCCAGGGAGTTAAACTGATTTCGTCCCGGGACGAATTCGCAGACATTTCTATGTTTATTCGGATTTCGGTACCTCTACGACGGTTTACGCGTTGCGAAACATGATTGTAGGAGTCAGGTTTTTCTTTCAATTACAACGTGGAAAATGTTGAACTAAGTAGAAGGAACTACTTCGATGGATATCTTATACGCAGCTACTCAAAGAAACACTTCATTAAGGAGACTACCTAAACGACTTTAAAAAATATCATTTTTTTACATTTTTCCAATGTCTATAATCTAGAGTACCTATGTGTCCCAAAATGGGTTTATTGAAACTAAAAAAACTTGGGGGCCAAAGTTACGAAGCTGAAAGGAAGCCGTGCGCATCAACCCTTGGGAGCATAAGGTTAGTGACGCAGCGAAGCGACCAAGGGTTGAATAGAGAGAGGGTAAGGTAGCTCAGTAGGAGCTCCATGGCCCTGAAATAGCTGATTTGTCGTACATACAATTATTGTTCTCAAGAATTCAGGTTCTAAACTTTAAATTGAGGCATATTGTTAATTGTTTTGCCTTTCATCGGAGGCATCATTGGTCTTTGACTTTATAAATATTTCACATGATTTTTGGTATCCAGAGTTACCAGTTTTATAATAATTTGTTGAGACCATCGTCATCTGTGTTTACATCTCATTTTCTGTTGCACTGAAATGTTATTTAACAAACAACATTGTCGACGTCACGACATTGCTGCAAAAAAAGAGAAACGCAGGTGTGCATGTATAAAGTGCACGCAAATCTGATACTGACTACCTATTTAGGAAGTACATTTTGGCACTCATGGCTGTGATGTTATAGTATTTTTTTTTAATAATAAACGTTTTTATTGCATGGTAATTGTCATACATTGTAGTTACAATATTTTGTACATACCACAGATTGGCCCAACCTACCACGCAAACGGCAGAGTTCGCACTCATTCAATCAAAATTGAATGAGCAGCGGTCTTACACTCAACCGCATAAATTCCTTAATTTATTATTGCCGTATTTATTTATCTAAATTACATATTAACAAGAAGTATAGTATATAAGAGCAAACATAATATACACATAATATACATATAATATAAACATTATCATAACATATAAACATAATATAAACATAATATGCAACATAATATTATCATAATATACATAATTTTGTAATATACACATAAGAGCAAACATAATAAACACATAATATACACATAGAAACTGTTGTTCAGAATAGTACTTAATGATCTTAATGATATACATATGTAGCAATGCAATAAATTACTTTATGTTACTTTTTTACATTACGTTACATTTAATATTACTATCTTGCCACTCTGCTCTGACAAGTTACATTTCTAATGTGAATGTGAAGACGTTTTTTTCCAAACCATGTTTTTGGTCACTGCGGCCACGATTTTTTCAATACACATTAACCGATCGAGTTATTATCAATAAATTATCGCACATATTAAGATCTTGTAACAGAACCAAAAACTTTGAAAATGAATTGCCCTTTGTAGCTTCTCAAGTTTCTTGTTTCTTATAAAAACCAAAAAAAATAATGATATAGACATGCCCATAATAGGTATGTGCGATACTGCAGATTCTTCTGAAAATACAGTAAAAATATCAGCTTCATTGTTTAATGTATATTGAAAAAAATTGCTGTTGCAGTGACAAAAATGGTTTTTAAAAAATGCGTTTAGAGCTCTAGAGCCTCCATATGAGATGCATTGGCCTGAGCAATATAGCGAGGCAGATTAAAATAGCGACCAAAATGGCCATAAAATTCGACAGATACATTAGCCTAAATTTACGAGCCAAATTTAATTTTCCATTTGGAAATCAGTTTTTTACCGTATCACATGCCTCCATTGTATTGTTAATTGTATTTCTCTCATAGAATTTCATCCAAACTCCGGCGGAATTGCTCGTATCTTACCGATGGCCCCTCTAATTTTAATAAATCGAAGTAGAATATTGAGTGCTAAAGTAATGGGGATCCATTTTATTTTCTGCATTGAGGTTCACTGATAAAGCTGAAGCCAGCTGGCAGTATTCAAGGATCGGACTGAATAAGATTCCGTTTTATGGGGAACATTAAACAGAAACAGTTTTATCTGTCTATGAATAGCTATATATTTCAGTCTGATAAGTTGCTACACATATTCAAACTACTGTAAGGAACTAGTTCTTTCAAATATTCCAGTTATTTAAGGCAAAGTGCATTTTAATTTCGTCAGATATTAGCTCGCAATATTAAGTAATAGTACAATGGATTATCAACGTGTTCAAGCATTTATCTTCTACGAGTTGCTCTAAGGTGATGTATGAATTTGTGAATTAGTGACGTCACAGTAGTTCTACAAATTATGAACAAAATATATCAAGTTGTGCCTTAGTTATGCAGGTTTTGTCTCTAGTTTTTCTTCATCTTACATAATATACTAATAATTTATGATACGTATAAGTACGTTTGGCTTCCCTGTATATTAGAGTGTTTCAAAAAAATCGACTATTTTTTTTCTCAAAGAACATTGAAAAATCTTCAGAGTATCCCTAGAAAATGACCCTGTTAAAATATGAGCCCTTAATATTAATATTTAGAGGTGGCGATTCTCAATTTTCTATTTCCCATTTAAATAACGTTGGAACTTTTTTTTGAACTTTGGAATTTTATTACTCAAGGAAGGATCGCTGGGTAGTGATATTCAAGATAGGATGTAGGAAATTGAACGCTCTATAAAAAAAGGTCTGATTGAAGATTTGTGTGGGCAAGCCGTTTCGGAGTTATTAAGCCTCAAAAAATGAACTGTTTTAAATAAAAATCTTATTTACTTATAAATACAACAAAATCGATTTATATCACTTAAATATCCACTATGATCAACTTTACAATAAAAATCTGTAAATTTTTAACAGAATGTAGATAAAAAAATTCTATTAATCAAGGGTGAATGATTAATTTGATTGATCAATAATAAAAAATACGGGTATATTACAAATGAATATTAAAATCTCATTATAAATTTTGTATATTATGAGATAAATTGATCAGAAACGAATACAGAACTACGAGATCAATCGAAAATATGTATTAATTAACTTATATACAGAACAACAATAAAGTTCGCATTAAATTATTTTTGGAACAGTTCTTCACTTTGAAATTGTTCTTCACTTTTAGTTAAGTTTACATCTTTTTTGAATAAAGTTTGCAATTGATTCTTACTGATAATGAAACGCTTTTTATTCAATAGCTTACTTTCACGGAACTTCAAAGCAATAACTATTTTTTTTTATTTCCGGCGAAATACTCGTATCAAATAAAGCCAAAGCAGCTAATTCTTCGGAAAGGTACCACAAATGCTTAGCCCTTGTTTCAGATGCATTTTTTGAAATAACTGAATCAATTTTTTTATACAAAAGCAACTTTTTTATCAGCATTAAATCATTATTTGGTGCTATTGCCGACGTTGCTGAAAAGTTTAGTTTTTCACACCTTACGAACCCGTAGTGAACAAAACGTTACAATAGGAAGAAATATACGATACAAAAGCTTGGAAGATAATACTGATAATAGTCAGTAGAGTGCGTGGATGATGAATGTACTATCATTTCTATCAAAACCGATTGCTTAATGGAAGTAAAGCAAATAAACAATAAAACGCGAAGTTGATTTACGTGACTTAAAATTTTGTAAAAAATTAATTGATCGTTCACAATATAGAGCAATTTAAATGGAAGAAAAAAATAACTCATAAATGACAAAATAAAATTAAATACTTTTATTCATGATTATAAATCATTCTTAAAAGACGGAAAGAAATTATAAAGATTCAAAAAAATTATTTGTTAATAATATACAAAATTTAGAATGAAATTTTAATATTCATTTGTAATATACCCGTATTTTTTATTATTCATCAATCAAATTAATCATTCACCCTTGATTAATAGAATTTTTTTATCTACATTCTGTTAAAAATTTACAGATTTTTATTGTAAAGTTGATAATAGTGGATATTTAAGTGATATGAATCCATTTTGTTGTATTTATAAGTAAATAAGATTTTTATTTTAAACAGTTCATATAGAGCGGTTCAGTTTTTATAGAGCGTTCAATTTCCTACAAAAAACTATCTTGAGCACCACTATCCAGCGATTCTTCCTTGAGTAATAAAATTCCAAAGTTCAGAAAAAAATTTCCCATGTTATTTGAATGGGAAAATAGAAAATTGAGAATCGCCACCTCTAAATATTAATATTAAGGGCTCATATTTGAACAGGGTCATTTTCTAGGGATACTCTGAAGATTTTTCAATGTTCTCTGAGAAAACAAAATAGTAGGTTTTTTTAAACACTACTGTATATTCTAAAATTGGCATTGACCGCATAATTCAGACTGCGACTGAATAAATTAAACCGTGACCAAATGTATTTATGTGCAACATAATGAGATAATATCAAGGTTGCTAAAATAACATCGCACATTCTCAACGGTTGCAAGGGGGCTATTACGTATTTTATCAGCGTCTGCAGCGGTATTAATTTTAACTAATCATCGTGAAGTACGATTTAATTTACTCGTTTAAATTACACCGTCGAGTTGCGATATCATTTCCCTAATTACATGCCCGTAAAATTGCAACGCCTCGAGATTCCCAAATTAAAGTCACCGCTTACCGTTCTTTGCTTCTTCTCCCACCTTAAGGGAAATCTCACCAATTAGGCTGCTTTCAGAAAACTCTTCGCTGTATCGTTTTTACAGATTTGTACTGAAATAATATCCAGCAAGTGATTTTTTTTATCCCTTCATCACCAATAATCTAATACGCATCATTTGAGCATCTCTGGAACAATTGACCAACATACTATAAATACAAGGTGTCCAAAAACTTTTCCGCCAAATGGAAATCTCAGTTATCTACAAAGTTCTCCTCGTTATCTGCAAAGTTCAAACTTGGCACAATGATGAAGCTTCTAATGGCAAATCCGCCATAATGTAAATAATATTTCCCTAGGGCGATAAAAAGCGTCCCACTTAAGGAGCCCTATAGACATTTTGAATTATATTTTTTTAATCATAATTTTTTTTATCTTTTATGTCAAGTTTGAAACCCTTATAAAATATCCTTTCTTTTCAGTACTAAGCGATATGGTTTAATTAAAATTTAATACGTTCACACGAGCACAAATGACATAATTATAATCATTTATATTATAATAATAATTTTTTTTATTTAGAAATAACCATTAACTTTTAACTTTTTTTACGTTTGGTGCAAACTTTTTTGTCACTGTGTCATTATTTCAAATTCTAATCGGTAAATTGGCCTTCGGTAAATTAATATGTGGATACGAATGTGGGTGGTATATACAGTATGTCCTCGAATGGGGTAAGACACTCTTCTAAATTTTCTTATTCTTCATTTAAAAAATATACCTCATTATTGACAAGAATTTTTGCTTATCCTGATATGCTATAGGCAGTAGAAAATTGGTGATAAAATGTACAGGGCGTTCGATAAATTTAAAAATGAAAATTTCTGAAAAAACTGAAATTACCTTATTTTTTATTTTTGTATAAAACTTTATTTAACAAAGTTGTTTGGCAACTCAAGGAGTGCATAAATACGGAGTTTGGTCAAAAGCCAACAAAACACATTTGTCTAAAATAGACCCCAGAATTGTGTAACTATTTTATTTTGTGAATAACTGATAAGAAAATTTATGATTCAACATTTATTTTATATTTATTTAAAAAAAGATAAGCAGGATCATTTCACAAATACGTCTGCCGAAAAATGGGTGAGCTAAATTGGAATAAATGTTACCATGAATAATTTTCTTTCGACATGTTGGATTGTTCTAGTTTTAACTATTTACTTCACAAATGTTTAAGCTTCAATACTTTAATTTTAGTTTAATAAATTTTGTTTTCAGTTACTTAGCTATTTTTTTTTATTATTTTTCGTCAAATGTGACTTTTATTGTTTTTTGAACAAACTTCATATTTAATAACTCTTTCAGTTTGAAAACAACTAGTTTTTTTTTTCCAAAATTGTAAAAAGCTTATGTAAAAAATAATTTTTTTTTTACAAAAAATAAAAGGTATTTACGGTCAAGATAAATTTTACCTTTTTCAATTTAACAAAAATCCTCTATATTTTATCATATGTTTGATTACTGCCCATGACATCTCGGGATAAGCAAAACTTTTTTGTTAAGAATTACGTGTTTTTCGAAAAATAAGGAATAAGAAAGTTTACAAAAGTTCGGTACACATGGTATATGTGTGAATAACAGGGCATGTTATTAACATGCCCTGTAAACTAATATTAACGTACCTGGCGGACCGACACAATGACAATCCAACAACTTGTTCCCATATTAGAAGGGCCTATTCGAGTAACCTCGATTCGCACTCATTCATAAAGGGCACAGATGGAACAAACGAAAGAGAATTAATACTCAGCGCCACATCACGATTAAATACCTGGAATTTCCCCTGTTCTTCCACACGTTTTGTAGGTTAAATCGCCATTTAACCTTTCCCTTTAAATTAGCTCTGAATGGCTTGCTAAATGGTCTCGAAAATTGAGTATAAAAGAAGCATATCCTTAGGGGTATAACGTACGCTATAATAACAGAAGCTACTCAAACTCAGACACATTGTTTAGGTTAGTTTAGTGTAAGTAAAATTACCAAAAAATAATAATTTGCAATACTTTACTTTTTGTGTTTTTGCAGTTCTAAATACTTGTTGTCTTCGTTTGTTGTTCTTTCTAAAGAAGCTTTTCTTTAGAAAGTTTATTTAGCAAAATATTGTACCAAAATTCAGCGTAAGTGCCATAAAAATGTACAGAGTATCCTAATTGAATGCCTCCCTGACGATATTTTGAACTACTTTAGAGCTAGAAGAGAGCTTTTTATTCCTTCGTCTTCGTGAAGCATTTCTCGTGAACCTGCAGATATATGGTTTTGTATAATATAATGCAGTTATCTTAAATTATGAATGACGGAGATATACTTATAAACTAGTTTAACTATTTAATGAACAATTTCTTGGAATACGAAAAAAGACAAATTTAAACTCAGAGATTTTTAAATATGCTGGTCTTAGGAAGATGAGACGAATCGAACAAATGGATACAGACTTATACAAGCTGTCTCAAAAAATTAAAGAATCATAGTCACTTCTGGTAAAATCGGAAGTCGGATGTAACAAAATACACTTTTTCTAATCCATCTTATATGGTCTTTAATAATATCCTTCATTAATATTCGACTTGAATAATTTTCCAAAAGTCATTTTTTTTGGAAGATATTTTTAACAACACCCTATAGATTCCGAAATTCGAATTCAGACCGCTCGAAAATTCTGTATAATTTCATAACTGCGTTTAAATTTTCTGTCTAACCTAAAAATAATGCAAAATATCGGTAATACTAATGAGACATTACATGGGGACATCTTGTACATCGTTCCCATTATTATTTTTCGTTCGACGATAAAACTTTTTTTAATATCACCACTAGTACGTGAAAAAATATTATCTTAATTTCAGCTGTATTTCAGGTATTTTTCATTTACATATTTGTAGAAGTCAAGATCCTTTCAATTATTTGTATAAAAAAAACAAACAGGGTTACAAACAAGTACATGTATTTTCAAATATGAGAAAAACAATGGAGCCTCTGTTGACCTAAGGATATATGTATGACGAACTCAGATTTATCTACAATGAAACACCATATTTACAAGAAAAATGAAAGTAACACAATAACACAACTGTTTGTTTATTTAACGTAATTGAATACCCGAGTCCCGTATATTTGATAGGAGCTCCGACGCTGTTTGTCCAGCTTATATGGGGAAATATTTTGAGGCAATAATATAAACCAAATGGGGACTACGAAATAAATTAAACCATGAAATAAAATCTTGAAAGCTCGATAAGAACTACAGTGAGCTACAAAACTACTGCACAAATTCAATAAAATCGAAACAAGCAAGTGTTTCCAAAAAAAAAAAAACAAGTCGAATTTTAATTACAAAAATGGATATTTTGACTGCGATATCACCTTTAAATCGTCAACTATGTTCGAGAGATGACATATGATTTTCAAATTGCAATCTCCTATTTTAATGTTGGCTTAACATTTCATTACCTTATTTAGAAAATTTTAGACAAAACTCGAAATGAAAATTATGAGACAAAAATTGTATTAATACAAAACATGTAACATTATCCTAAAAATAAAATGCAAGATCAGCCAGATCAGCCAACTGGTTACAAATTGCAAACCATTGATTTATTGATAATAGTCAAGTCTATATACAAATTTCACACCGTGTAATTTCTCTTCTTTATAACTTAATACTAATTTCTAATTCTAAATATAATTTCCTCCTTCTAATTTCTGTTCTTTAAATCCTCTAAATTTAGTGCCACTATGTTGGCCCTTTTCTACCAATCCAGATCACAGAAAAAAATCACAACGTAATCTCAAATAGGTTGAACAAAGTGTGGTACAAATTGTGTTCATTTTCATTATTAACTCATATTGAAGAAATTCGAAATATCTTGTTCCTGTAAGGGTTCATTGAAAAAGGAACTGGCCTTGTATCTTATTGTTGATTATTCCTGCCCCAACATTTAGCTTATGTAGATGTTGAGCAATAACCTCCTCCATTCAGTGGGATGAAGATAACCTCCATCCATTTCCATTCTCGTTCCTAAAGTTTTGTCTGTTGACAGTACCAATTAAACAAAAATATGCTTCGTCAGGAAACTGGATGTTGCGATTGTACATTATTATTGTACAAGAGCTTCACAGAACTGTATCGGCGTTCAGCGTCATCTTCATTAAGTTCATGCATCGGTTTAATTTCATATGGATGATAAGTTTCTCTTTTAATTTCATTTTCAATTGCAATTCATCTAGAACTAAGCTGATTGTGAGAGTTTTTTTCTGAGAGAATTTTCAGAATAATCCTTAAATTTCAGTGGGCCCATGTTTTGGAAGAGATTTTATGTAGTCCTTTTCTCTGAGGGTACTTTCTATGCTGCTGTCTGTGGTTAGATTGATGGGTAAATCTGGATACTTTATACGTTTTAGCGACGTTCTTATAAAAATCAAAATTTATGTCCTTTACGTTTTCGTTAAATACACGTTTTTTATTTTTGTCATAATTTTTTGGGTATTTAATACCTTTATAACACATATTATCTACACAATTCACAGCAATAACGTACATTACACTCATTCTCGTTCACAGTAATTTACAATGTATAAATTGGATGAATAATTATAATTATTTCATTTAGTTCTTACATATTTTTTTTAAATTTTCTAATGCAGGGTGGCAACATTTGTATGTATTTTTTCGAAATAATACTAGATTTGTCAAAACCAACACCAAAAATAGGGGATTGTCATCTCTCGAAAACAGTTGACGATCAAAAAGTGATAGTCATAGCCAAGTAAACAAATATTTAATGAAAATAATAAGAAAAGCTCTAAATATAGCAAGAAAAAATGTGTGTCTGGGGTATAGGAAAGGGAAAAACGAAGCAACAGCAGATCAAATTGTTTCAGACTATTGCCCATTATCGATACAATGGGGCTTAAACAGAAGGTTGGACAAAATACATGAAGATGAACAAGATTGAACGGCAGAACCTTGTCCTATTTGTAGCTCGTATTTCAGGATATTGTCTGCAGTAGAGTATCCAGCAGCTACACTCTACTTCAAGGTCAAGGAAACTAATATATAGTTACATAACAAGTCAAAAATTTGTGACTTGGTTTGAACCCAGGAAAGGAAATTAAGCTTGCGAGGATAGGATATGAGACTTGAAACGTTGTTTAGGGCAGTAGCCCGAAAAATTGCAGTTATTAAATATAAAGAGAGAAAAAAAAGGGAAATACAAGGAGAGGGCACATTAAATATAAGGATACACAATAAATATGTTGCTATTTCTTTCTGTAGATCCGAATTCATTGCTGCAGATTAAACATTCACAGCAGCCCCTGAAACAACACTGTCTGAATTTGCTTCCTTGTTCTATCCCTGGGTCCTAAACTATAAAGTCCCTAAGTATATTTACAATATAACCACTATTTATTTTTAAATTTTCTAGTTTCTGTCAATAGAATATCTTAACCACTGGTGAATACTGTACATCGTACTTTACCTGCTTCTGTTTGTATCTATGCAGTTTTAATACACATCTCATTCTAGCACATTTTTTTTATATTTGGCATAAAAGAGTAAAGTGCAGTCATCACTGCACTGTGGGTAAGTCTGAAGACTCGTTTAAGATGACCACAAAATAAAGATAAGTGACAGTACAATTTCCTTAACTCGAATAAGTATCGATAAGTCATAATAGACTACGTGCATATCTCACACCAGACTAAACGCCCAGTGTTTGAGAGGAATTTAAGATTGACGTTTATTCGATAAAGGCGATACAAAGCGGCAACCATCTCGGGAAAGCGTATATCCAATAACAGAATCAATTCGTAAATGAAAAATAATCACTCTTTCTATGCGTCTACAAATGATAGCAGCATTTATCATCGTCGACGGATTCATCTTTCTATATAAAAAAAATATACAGACATTTGTGTCAGAAATTTCTGCGTGTCAGCAACATAATTCACCTTAGTGAGTTGAAAGATGTGACGAAGTAGGTCATTTCCCATTGGAAATGGGAAACACTGTAAATCTGAAAGTAGGTGTTTCACAGCTCGCTTGATAAATATCGTTATTTCTGTTTGCGCTCCGGCAAAGGGACTGGTTATCAATTTCGTAGTCGTAGCGAAAAAGTTATGTGTTTAGAGTTAGTTTGCCCTCTAACTTTGTAACCTGAATATGAGCCATAACATATGAGGTGTGTCTGTTAAATGACCGAACTGCAGTCATAACACTTTTTATTCGTTACCAATTACAGTACCAACTGTTTCGCCTTCAATGCATCGCTCCCTTGGCGATCTCTACACCGCTCCATATGACTTTTCCATTGTTGAAAGCAGTGCTGGAAGTCCGCTTCTGTCAGCTGGTTCAGACCCTCCGTCGCTTTTGCTTTAACCGCTTCCACACTTTAGAATCTATGTCCCCTTCAGCGCCAATTTGACCTTGGGATAAAAAAATCACAGGGGGCAAGATCGGGCGAGTATGGTGGATGTTCCAACACAGTAATGCCGTATTTTGCAAAAAACGCCTTCACAGACAAAGCAAAATGGGCCGGTGCATGTCTTGGTGAATATTCCATGATTTGGTCTTCCACAAATCAGGTCTTGGTCTTCTCACAAGCTCACGAAGGGTCGTCAGAACCTGCGTGATACTAGATGTAATAATGCTGATTGACCGTTTGACCCTCAAGGACCCAGTGAACGTAAACAATACCTCGAATGTAAAAAAGACGATCATCATCGCTTTGAATTTGGATTTGCTCATCCTAGCTTTTTTTGCCATGGCGAGTTCGGGCTATTCCAATGCATCGATTGGCGCTATGTTTCGGGGCCATAAGTAAAAAACCACGATTCATCACAAGTAATTACCGTGTCTAACAAGCCTGGGTCAGTGTCAATGTTGCTTAAAATGTCAGCGCAAATGTTCATTTTTGATTCCTTTTGCTCGGGAGTGAGAAGTTTTGGCACCATTTTTGCGCAAACACATTCTTTGTCGATTACCATTATTTCAGCAAGCCCTCGGATGCTTAGACAACAATCTTCGCGGATTTATTTACCAATTTCTTCATTGTTTTCATCCGTTATTGACGTTGAGGACCGTCCGGGACGCTCGGTCATTGCCCGCTCTCTTTAAACCGTTTAAACCATTCAAAAACTTGTGTGCGGGATAAACTTTCATTCCCGTACACTTCTTTTAACATCGCATAAGCTTCTGTAAAAGTTTTCATCAGTTCTAGCCATAATCTACCCAGTTCTGTTCAAACTTGTCGCGACACGATCGCAGCGCGCTGGTAGCAGCATCAGTTCTGTTATTTAATAGCCACACCTCGTATGTATGTAAGTAATAGTTGTGGTTCTTGGCAACTATGTATAACCATTAAACAGTTAGTGGCTGTTACAGCTTCCACCACTGTTTTGCTAACCATAAATAAATTCTTGTCAGTCTTGCTTTTTACGTTTCCATAGTAAATAATACTATTTACGATGCTTAGAATTCGACAAATTCAGAATTGTCGTCAATTAACAGATTTTGAAGATTGTTGGTATGAGGGAGGCCAGATTTTCTCTTAGGGAAATTGCGAACCTTGTAGACCGTAACATGACAACTGTTTTAAGATGGTGGAACAGGTGAAGAAGGTATTCATGAGTGTCGCCGAGCAGAACGTCTTGGGAGGACTACACATCGTGAGAACGTCATTTGAGAATGTTGGTGGTAAGAGAGATTTTCCACAACACGAGTTGTGTGAAATTTTTGGAGGAAAAACTTAGACAGAAGAGTGTCTATGACTTCCATATATCGAGGAATCAGATCCTATAGACGTCGTTATTACCGAACGTTTATATACCTACTACAATTTACTCACAGACTGTAATGATGTAATGAACGAATGCACTGGGTACAGGAATGGCATTATGGGGTCTTTAGAGTCCCAATTCTATTTATGGGCTCATGATGGACGCAGAAAGGTGAAACGTCTTCCATGGGGAACGGAGGAATTTCCAACTAGCTGTTGAACGCCATACCGCCCTTACACATGGAGTGATGATTGGGAGTGCAATATATTTTGGCAGCAAGTCACCTTTTGTTTCACCTTTAGTTTTTAATTACATAATTGATGTTTTACGACCTGCTGCAGTGCCATATCTTCGGAGGCTAATTTATGGCAAGAGTTATGATAGCGTTTCTGGAACAAGCACACTGCCTCCATGACCTGTACGTTCCCCCGATCTCCCACCGATCGAACATGTCTGGGATATGACATGCTTGGGCTCCGGCTTCACATACAAGATGCTTGGAATAATATACCCTAAGACGATATGGTCATTTGATTCTCGCACAGAGTAAATGAGAAATCAATCACAGTGGTGGAACTCATTACAGAACATTTTTAACTGTTGTTTTTTTTTATTATTGAAAACTTACTAATTCTTTTGTTATGTCGAAGTACATCTTATAGGATTTAAAAAATTGCTTAACGTTTACTGGGCATTTTTCTTTTCAAATAAGTATGCAACATTTCAAACAGATTGGACAATCGGAAGTCACTGAAAACTGAGTTGCAAAATACAACATATATGTTAAGCTAATATAATTGTGTTAACACGAGTATGCGTGTGTTCTAATCCGTCCCTGGATTAGCAACTTAGATCCGATATCAAGTTACAGAAGCCCAATTTTGTTTGTTTGCCGTATCTCCGTTCTTCTATTTTGCTGAAAACGCAGGTGAGGCGTAACTTCCTTGTTTGGGAACTGTTATATATCTCTCATATGCGAATGGGTTCGTTGTTGGAATAATAGATGTTGCAGACTGCGCATTTACGGAGGCGAGACCGTTTCTAAGAAGTCGCGTTCAAGAATCCCTAGGGTGTCGCGATTGGAGACAGCCACGCTGTGTTTATCAAATTAGCGTAAATTAGATCGAGCTCTTCCGAATCAGTGGCATAGGTAGTCGAGTTTGTTGAATGCACGAGGAGAGGTATATTAGTCCGACGGATATACAATTTTGGAATCTAATTAGTGCTGGGATTGAATTTATGGAGATAATGGATACGCTAAATTCTCGACTGAATATTTGTTTATATATATTCTATTAATTAGAATAAATGTCAAATATATTTTTATTTTTACGAAACGAAATTATTTTTTTTTATAAAAAATACTTTATTGCCAACAGGTACAGGATTTTCGTTTATATTTTAACAAATGAACATCGAAAAGTAACAACACGTAATAAATATATATTTTTTTAATGAAACTACGTGTATATTTTTTACTTTTCTGAAAAACTCTTCCACCTGATTTCACAAACATGTCCTTTAATTATATAAATTTATTTTATTCAATTGTTCGCAAAATATTTAAACTCAAAGTTCAGTTGTATTGAAACTGTCGGGCTCTAGATTGTCATGAAAAAATAAATAATCACATTATATTGCATTTTGACGTTTACAAATATACACTGTTGTGTTATTCTCTAAAGATGTTCAATTCTTGCTTCGATTATATTTTGATTAGGGAAATTTGGAAAAAGTAAAATACGCCACAATTTGTCTATTTCATTAACATAATAGTAAAATATCGAAAATTTAGCACGAATATCGACAAATACAGGGTCCCGCAGGGAGGTATGGAATTTTTTAAAAGACTGTCACACTTATTTTTGAACGAAATTCAAATTTTATTTTTTTAATTATATAGCTGAAATGTTACCATTAAACGATGCATAGTGAAAAATAAGAAAAAAAGTAATCAGGTGCGAAAAATTACGTCAGTTAGGTGGTGCCCGTTTTTGTATAAGGCACTCCTGTAGACGGCGCGAGAAATTATCTATACTCCTTTGAAGCATTTCACGTGGAATTCTTTGAATTCCTCGGGTGATTGTTTCTGAAAGGGTTTCAAGTGTACGTGGTTTGTTTATGTATATTCGAGATTTAAGCTAACCCCATAAAAAATAGTCACAATGTGACAGGTCGGGCGACCGAGGATGCCACTCCACATCTCCACGCAGCGAAATCAAACGTCCTGGGAAATGTTCCCTTAAAAAAGCCATTGCTGCTCTGGATGTATGGCAAGTTGCTCCATCTTGTTGCTCCATCTTGCTCCATACAGTATTGAGGTTAATGCGTCGTCTTCTCAATTGCTGTAGAAAAAAAAATCATGTAACTTCGCGTAGCGATTTGTGTTTAGAGTAACTGTGAGTCCGTCGCATCGTCCGTGAAACATCGCAGAAACAATTAAACTCCTGTAGGCCTTTCAGAATAACACAAGAGCTCTTATTTGTAGTAAAACGAAATACAATATTAAAAAAAAAGTTTTATAATTATGTACGACTTAAATTTCACATTTTGTTTTTTCCGAATGCGACAGGTATTTGGATATCAAAACAAGTTTCGAAGCAAGAATTAAACTATATTACGCACCTTAAATAACAAAAGTATTTATTTACAAACGTCTATACCCAACCTTTTTTTGTTTCTATGTTTTTAAAATCAAGGGGATGCATTCCTCAAGCAGAAAAGTAAAAGTATAAGGTGTTTCACTGCATACATATATATATATACATCAGCTTGTTAATTTTAACCAGCTTAAAAGATAATAGAGAAAACCTACTAAAACTTATACGGAGTTTTTTTTTTCTAGTTCGTATAATAAACTCTGTAGGTAGGTGTCGAACTATAAATGAAAGTGTATTGCATTTACATAATAAATAAAAATGAATGATATCTGTAAAACTAACGATCAAAACTGGAGGACATGCAGAGTAACTGACATGAGGACGAATACCTTAATACATTTTTTTTTTGTAAAATGCTTGTAGGGGATTATACCGCATTGATGTGGCGCTTCTATGACGTATTTTTATGACGAGTCGTCGATTTATTGAAGTTGACTGTTGACTGAAAACTTGTCTTGAAAACTGATGGGTTTACAGTGGAAGTTAAAAAAATATGAAGACTGTTAATACCACTAAATTAAGACTACTAATAACTGTGTCTGTTTATGGAACGTGATATCACAAAATTTCTTTGAGACTTTCTTTGAAAGGAGGATACGACTAGAGAAAAATATTCAAATTGTTGCTGAGTTTATTATTAAACATTCGCCACAATACTTACATAGTGACGTGACTAGATACATTTTATTTTTATTATGAAAGCTAACCTAATGATTCCAAATAGACAGTACATAACATGCTGGACTCTATGCATACTTCTATTGATTACAAAATTATAATGGTTTGGATACATACGTATCAGGTTCCTATCAACCGTCTACTTAATTAAATATACCAAATTACGATTATGATTAATTCAGTTTTTTATAAATGAAGATATTGTTATTCTGAAAACGTATATTTGACGACTGTCATGTGCAATTATACGAGTACTTAATCGAAGTATTTATTATCAGTAAATAAATGAATGCTTTCAATACCGTTTATTTGCTCGCAGATGGAATATTTAGATAATTAATAAATGCGTTATTTAACTAAAAAATGATATTTTATGACGGTCATATGCAAAAATAATGGAAATATTTATTATCAGTGAGTGGTTTCCAAAAAAAAAAAAAAAAATACGTATAGTACGGCCACGTATTTCCTTTCGTTTTATGGTTTAGTATGAATTTTTCGAGAATCCTAGATAGAAAAGCAGTTTTTAACTCCTTTGATTGTTCTTGTCAGGATTTAACGTGCATCAATACATCTACATGTTGTACAGGAATTCAACAGTACCTGTCATGGATTTGGTAATGTCTTAAGTTTACTAGATTTGAATACGTGGTGTGTAAATTAAAGTAATGAGACTGGCAACGTTGCGCCGGATCTAACAACATTGCGGAGACGGGACTTGGAAGGACGGTAGGTTAACATGTAATGCATCTTCAGTACAAGTTTGAACTTGTTAGAGTCATTTGTTTGTTCTTTGTGACTGTTTTCATAAACCGTTTTTTATTCTAATGCGTTTTAAAAATGAGTGGCATTCATTTTGAGCAACGGTGTGCTATCAGGTTTTGCTTGAGACTTGGACACAGCGCAACGGATAGTTTTGCAAAACTTCAACACGCCTACGGAGTGTTTTTTCAAGAGACCAGGTTTTTCGGTGGTTTAAGGCATTCTTAGATGGAAGAGAGTCGATTGAAAATGAACCACCCAGCGGGAGGCTTTCATCTTCAATAAACGATGAAAATGTCGATAGAATACGGAATCTTGTGCGTTCAGATAGTCGGTTGACGAAAAGAATGATGGGGGAAGAGTTAAATTTGAATCACAACACTGCTCATCAGATTTTGACTAACGAATTGGGGATGAGAAAAACCTGCGCAAAAATGGTTCCAAAAAACCCTTCGCCATTTTATGGAACGTGTCATTACTGGTGATGAGACTTGGGTGTTTGAGTACGACCCGGAAACCAAGCGCCAAAGCATGGAATCACACGACGCATGGAATCACACAAGCTCTCCAAGACCCAAAAAGCAAGAGTGAGCAAGTCGAAGAATCAAATGCATGCAGACTTTTGCGATAATAAGGTCGTTAATGTTCTAATACGAATTTTAGATGTTTTGGATATTTCGCCCCCGATATTAATAGCTAGCAAGCGGGTTTTGCAAACAACGGCTAAAAGTATAGAAATAGTAGTACCTAAGATGTGGAGTGTCCTCTGTAAAAAATAATAATGTACGGATGTTAGTGACAACAAACAACTATTAGTGATACAAAGGAATTCGTAAATATAATGTGCGTAGTGTGTTACTCTGTCCATGTGAACAATTTTAAATTTAGTAAACAGTAGACATGGAACGATTATTTTCCTTCTATAACCATATGTACAGGCCAACTCGCTCACATTTAACGAGAAGAAATGCAGAAATGCAGATTACTGGTTGTGTCAACGTAAGCACTGAAGACAGTCGATGTTTCTGAATGGTACAAGTGAGATATGTACATGTACATTATTAATACATTTTTAATCCTGTCTTTTTTTGTCTCACATATGTCCTTCCGTCAATGACATGATGGATTACGAGTCCGACCCTGCGTTGTGGCACACTTTCCGCACCCTAGTCAAACTCAAAATTAAGAGCATGAGCAGCGACATGTCAATTATTGGTTTTCGACCACTGCATAACCCGAAAGTTGTTTCGAGTGAAAAGTGTTTATTATAGGGGGGAATATTATTATTATATTCTTAAAGATTTTAATTATATGCATTCACGATATATTATATTCAACAAATATTGTCCTAATTCACTCACTGTCCGATTCAACAGAGTATCAAAAAAATACTTAAGTATTTAATATTATGTGAAAAGCCAAATATGTGTCGACAAATTTCAGGGGGAAAACTGACCATTCGTGGTGCGCCAATAATAATTTTACTTGGGCGGGACCAATCCATAATAGAATGTTGCGTGTATTAATTAGTTTATATTCAGGGCTAGATAACTTATATAATATATAATATTCTATACCTACATATTGAACCGCAAACAAGGAATAGTTCAGTTCGAGGCGTAGCAATATTCAAGGCCCATAAAGCTAATGGACACAAATATTTGTATTTAACCAACAGAAATGGATACCGCGGGCATACAGGAGGCATTCATCTAACGGAATTCGATGGCTATAGAAGTTCGATAAAGATGTTAATGAATAATTAAGGGATTTAAACATGAACATGAAATATATTTAATTGAACTAAATGATTCGTTAGGTTCAATTCAATTTTTTATGTATAGGGATATTTAACAAACTAAATTTAAATGATAGTTTTACAGTTGTCTCAGATACGCTGAGTCGAGGAATATTGTGGAGAAATATATTCATTACACATTACATTTGTCGCATATGTTTCTGCATTTTTTATCCTTAGACCTTTAGGAAATGTGGCACCGTCCTCTGGTGAAATATTGACGTTAACATTTGCTTTGGCTTCTAATATACCTCGGAAAACGTTTGTCACATTCATGTATCACTTCTTACTAGCCTGCATGTGTTTTTTAATATTCATTTTGTTGAGCCACATTTTCTTTTATTAGTTTTTGTCACTAATTTTGATTCGTTAACTTATTTGTGGATACTTTAGCTGTCATATCTGAAATCCATTTACACCCGCGACATTTATCAAGTGTAAAAATAAAAGCATGGGCCATCGGTTTGATCATTTTTTACTGTGCCCTCACTTGCTAACTTATCAATTGTGCCGGCAACACCCTTCGTTTGATTACAGTGGAGAACGATAAGTGGTTTGTAACATTTTTTTTTTTGGATATTTTGTCATCGGTGTGTTCGCTTGATAACAAAATAACATCCTTATTCATATATATATAAGAGTTCAATTTTTTCTAAAAGTAAACGTACTTCAAATTTACTGTTTATAGCGTGCTGGTAACAGTTCTTTTGGGAACGAATACTTTATTTTGGCGAATAATTCGCATGAAGTAACTTTTTTTATTCCACAATTTATCAGCAAGTTCCAAGCCAAAAAATTATCTGTTTTGTTTATAGCCACTATACAAAAGACTGTTTCAAAACACACTTCAAAAATAACGCTTATTGGAGCCTCTTGAACTACGTATCCTTTGCTATGTGTTGCTCCCTAATCTCAAAGTAGTCAAATCTCAAAAAAAAAACTGTTAGCCATTTGTTTGAAATGTGACATTACTGTACATATATATATATATATATATATATATATATATATATATATATATTCTTACCAATTATAGATGTAGTTTTAACTAAGGAGAATGTCTGTTCTTCGTATTGGTAACTTTTGTTCTACATATTCTAAATTTATACTGAATATTTCTTTGTTGTAGCACATTTTAAGTTAACAAAATAAACCAGTGATTAACACTAATACTAATTTATACAGTGTGGAACAGCCAGATATAATATATTCAGTAGCTCCATTATTATGCATTTTTTTTAGAAAATTATGAGACACGTCAATTTCTAATTCTAAAATCACATAAAAATGTCATTCCTAAATTCAACCCCCTTCAGGTGACAGCTGCAACCCCTAAATTTTCAAATTGGAGGTAGGGGCTTGTGATACTTAATTTGAAAGTTCTTTTCATTCTCAATTCAAAACTGCTATGGTATTTTATTGTAGAAATTAACAAGAAAAAAAGATAAGTTTCTCCAGCGTAGGAAATTCGTTACATTAAAATAAAATTTTTGTAAGTAACACTATTTGTCAATTTTAGGTTCTGAAATGTTAATAATAACAAACAATAAATGCGTGTAAGTAATTAGCCATTCCTCGATTCTCCGCGTATTGACAGAAAATTAGATGCACCCATATAAACTGGTACCAACTAATGAGCTCGCGGAAGACGATTTTGATAGACGAATTTTCTTTTGTGAACAAATGATGCAAATGATAGATGACAATACTTTACAAATAGATAATGTTTTATTTTCCGATGAATCTACATTTACACTTCACGGCCATGTTAATCGCCAAAACTGTCGTTACTGGTCGAGAGAAAATCCTCACTGGATGAGGGAACTACACACGCAAACCCTGAGAAACTCAATGTTTGGGCAGGAATAATTGAAGAAAATAGCATTGGTCCCATCTTCATTGACGGCAATTTGAATGGAGAAACTTATTTAGCGCTGCTCCAAAATAATGTTGTACCGACGATGGCAAACTTGTATCCAGCTGAAGAAAACCCACAACTTCCAGGTTATACAATATGGTTCCAGGAGGATGGTGTACCAGCACATTACGAAGTCAATGTCCGGCAATATCTCCAGACAATCTTTCCAAATCGCTGGATAGGGAGACATGGTTCTGTAGAATGGCCTGCACGATCACCTGATCCCAGCGTATGGCAGACGTCAGCCTCTTACGCTCGCTACAGTATTTATACCTTTATTTTTATATTATAATTTTACATAACCAAACGTAGGTCCATTGTGGCCAATGTTATGTTATATATTTTTACAGATATTTCTATCTGTCGATGTACTCCATAAATTCATGAACCTCTTTGGGGTGTCTTTTTGAGGTGAGCGTGATACTACAAAATTTTTAGCGCCTTTTCCCGTTGGAGCTTTTTTAATGTAAGTTTCCTTAATGAATTGAAAAATATTTTAATACGATTGGGTAGATTCCTACAGAATTTCGCATCCTTTTCTCATCCTGTAAATACGTCGCTAACAGTTTCATGATTAGACCACAAAAATGTTTTCCAATTAAATACAAGGAACATTTTATTTATCGCATGGAAGAGGTAAATAAAACGAAGCTACTCGCGTCTGGCATCCCGAGGGATTCCCCATCCCGAAAATCCAGTTTAAAAAACGGCTTAGCGCGGTGATCTTTACATAATCAGCTCCGATCCGCTCAAATGGCCGTGGAAAAGGTAGCAGTTAGTCGGAATTTGAAAATTTGCAATGCAAGATACCTAATATCACTTCGCTTAATAGCTACGCGAACCCCCATTACTGCTCTTTACATACATTTACATTTTCATGAGGACCTGCAGATATTGAAGCCTGCAAACTACATTAACTTATAATTGAAATGTTCCTTTTCGCTTCTGACTAATAGCCTGTGACGGCGGAATTTATTACGGAAGTCTAGCGGGAATAACACTGGTGGAAATTTCTTAATAAAGTAGAAATTCGCGAATACGTTGAGTGGGTCTCAGATCAGGGAGTCAGAAAGGTATTTTTTCTCGTTAACCAAATTCAATCTAAAAATACATTAATTCTATGATACATTTTGGCATCACTGCAAATGGGTAGAAATATTTATACAGAATTTAGAATTGGTTAATCATTTGTTATGGATTTAAGGCACGTTGTTTTATGACTAAATTTTTGTAAGGGAGGGAAAAATATTTTTTTTGGTGGGGGGGGGGGGGGGGAGAAAACACCAAAAAAAAAAAAAATTTTTTTTTTTAAAAAAAGGGGGGGTGAAATTTTTTTTTTTTACAGGGGGGAGAAAGAGTTTGTTTGTGGGGGGGGGGGGGATAAAAAAAAAGAGAGGGGGGGGGGGGAGAGAGGGGGGGGCCGGGGGGGGAGGGGGGGGGGGGGGGAGGGAAAAAAACCCAGGGAAAAAACAAAAAAAAAAAGGAAAGGGGAAATTTTAAAAGGGTGGGGGGTTTCCCCCCAAATTTGGGGGGGGGGGTGGGAAAACCCAAATTGGGGGGCCCCATTGGGGGGGGGGGAAGCCAGGGAACTGAATGAAACATTGATATATATATAAAAGTATGGGACAATCCGCGTCAACTGGATTAGAGCTATGACCAAAATTAGAAGCAACCAAAAAAATCGACCAAGGATCGTTGTTTTTTGCTCAAATTGTAGCTGATGGAAGCCCTTAAGAAGCTGGTGTCGTAGGTTGACAAAATCCAACATGGCGGATCCAATATGGCGGTCAAAAATCCAATAAGGTGGCCGAATTTTTGGTGTACGGGGGTATTGGGGATCACCGATCACGAATCCGAGGTTATATTTGCCGAACTCAAGATGGCGGATGAAATTTTCAAAAATCAATTTGTTTTGTACCAAATTTATTATACGGGGGATTTTAGGGTCACCTATTACGTAACTCCTAAGTTCGATTTTCAAAATCCAAGATGGCGGACTGAATATAGTGGATTGGGTTATTAAGTTTCCGTCGTATTGGATCCACCATCTTGAATTTTGAAAATCTCAGATTCGTAATCAGCGACTCCCCGTATACCAAATTTTGTGCAAATTCGTTGATTTTCGGTCATCATAGTGGACTTCATAGTGGACTTCGTCATCATAGTGGACTTTTGACCGGAATATTGGATCCGCCATGTTGGATTTTGTCAACCTACCACACCAGCTTTTTTAGGTGCATCCATCACATACAATTTAAGCCAAAAAAAAAACAACCCGATCGGTTGCGAGTTTTTATTTTTACAAGCTTATTTTGCTGGACACTCGATTTCTTCGGCTTCCGGCAACCATATTTGAGCCGCCATATTGAATTTTTTAAAGGCGCACTCGGCATTTGAAAGTAGACGCTCTAAGCTTTACAATAAGTCCTTGGTCGATTGTTTTGGTTGCTTCTAATCTTGGTCATAGCTCGGATCCAGTTGACGCGGATTGTCCCATATATAAATAATAAATTACAACGTACTTTTATATATATCAATTGTTGAATGCTGAATCCACTGGTATAATCTTTTGAATAAAAAAATCGGTAAAAATATTTAGCAATTTTTTAGCTAGAACAAAATCGTAGTAGGCTTCGATCTTTTGCATCCAAGTAAAGTTTCTGACGTTCTATCTATTAAAAAAAGATCGTTAAAATCGGATAATAAATAACTTTTTTACACGTGTTTCCATTCTTAATGGGTCACCCTGTATATAGTATTTTTTAAATAGTAATTTGACTTCTAGGACATCTTTAGTTATTTGTAGGTTAGGGTTAGAATAGTAGTTATAACAGTAGTAGGTATTATAGATAGTAGACATTTCTGTATCTGAACTCTGAACATTACATTTCTGTATCTTCTGTACAAATTAACATTATCATTTGGTGAAAATGTACCTTTTTACACACTCTTCGAGGATTATCTTTTACACATCGCGCAAAAAGTTACGCCCTGACCCTTTTTGTGTTAACCTGACTGAAATTTGAATATCCGTTTCATTACAATTTACAGCCCTTTCAAACGAAAATATGTAAATCGTCATTTATATGATCGTTACGTCCCACATTTATTGGCCATACGTATTTCCTCATAACGTACAATCGCTCCGCTTATTTACATCTTTTTTAAGCGCCATATAAACTATTACCCTTTTGTAAATTCAGCGGAATTGGTTATTAACCCATTTGATGGAGCGGAAATGTCTATAATGAAACGTTGTATCGAGATATTAGTCTCGTGTAAAAGGGCGATATAAAGTGCCTTCAAATGAATTCTGATTGGGGTAGACTGTGCTATACTGGGGTGTAACAGGATTATGGTACACACCCCCTTTTCTCCTTTGGTTTTCAAGATAATTGATTGGAATTTGGGATAGCCTATATACATAATAAGCGGCACTGTCTGACATACAATTGAATTTTTTTTCACTTCCGGTTTCGCCGAAAGTGACACTAACTTTCGATTTTTAAATTGAATACTCTGTGTATTATTGCATTTTTGAATTCTGCATAATTTTCTGAATCCAACGATACCAAATAAGTGACATTTCAAACGTCAATATTTTTACAACTATAATTTTTAGTTTTCTATTTAAGTGGGCCATGACGGTTCCGATTTATTCTAAATGACCCATGTAATGCTACAAAATTCAAAACCTGTCAAAAATACAAAATTATATGATTTATGAGCAAATAAAGTCCATCAAAACTGTTTTTGGAGCAGATCTCAATTTTTTCAAATGGAACCATATTCGTACCGTAGTACCATTTATTATTACTATTAATAAGTAATTTATTCTTATGTCGTACTAATATGTGCGATAAATACAAACAAAATTACAGCTAAAAGAAATTAAGAAAATACAATTTTGTTTTAATTATCTTGTTATACCTACATAAAGGTGGCTTTGGGAATACAAACAATAAACATAAAACACTACAACAGTTGTTCAAAATGCTGTCCATTAACGTCAATACACTCCTGAACTCGCATAGCTGTCTCTCGCAGAACGTTCGCCAATTGCTGGGCCGTTATGCTATTAATTGCGCGTCTCACTCGTAGCTCCAGGTCTTCACGGGTTGTAACGGCGGTTGCGTAGACAATATTTTTTAAATGACCCCAAACAAAAAAATCAAGGGGTGTTAAATCAAGTGACCTTGGAGGCCACCTCACAGGACCATTCATCGAAATTACTTTTTCTCCGAATCTCTGTTGAAGGTAATCAATTACTATCCTTGAATTATGGGGAGGAGCGCCATCTTGTTGGAAATACATTCCGTGCCATAAATTCAAAGGTAACTCATCTAAAATGTCCTCAATCTCATTTTGCAGGAATCTCAAGTATCTTGCACCTGTCAGGGGTCCTTCAAAATATTATTGGACCAATGATTCTACTACCGATTATTCCAAGCCAAACATTGAAACCGAAACGCACTTGAAAGTTACCCTCTCGTAATAAATTTTATTTTCTTGTGACCAATATCTAGTATTTTGTCGGTTAAATAATCCCAAATTTGTAAAACTAGACGTCCGAAAATAAAATAATTCCTAAAAAATAATTGTTTGGTTGCACGTTATTCTGCAAAATCCAATTGCAATATTCCATCCTACGTTCGTAATCATTTTCGTACAAGTGCTGGTGCAATTGGTATTTAAAAGATTTATAGTTGAATTTCTGCAAAATTCGGCTTACTGTTTGGTGACTGATTTCCAATTCAAACCCAATTTGCCTTAAAGAAACATCTTTATCGTCTTATCAACTTCTATTCGAGCCAAAACATTAATTTCTGTTTCTTCGTCATGAATGAAATTTTCTTCAGAATCATTGTTGTTCTTGGAATAGATTTTCAAGGCGTTTAAAATAATTTCTCGCTGGACATTGTCTCTCAGGATATCGTTCGGCATAAAGGTGTCTAGCCGCTACGGCATTTTTTATACATTCCCCATAAACCATTAACATGTCCATTTTTTCATCTCTTGTATAAATTTGAGGAATTTTGAACACAATTAACAAGAATTTTAAACAATTTTTAAAGACACAATGAAAACACCGGTAAACCAATAAATGTTTGACAAGCTAAATATTTCATTGTTTTCAAAGCCACCTTAGTTACTTTTAACATTTATTTAGAATAAAATTGTATTTTCTTAATCGCTTTTAGCTGTAATTTTGTTTGTATTTATCACACATATTAATACGACATAAGAAGAAATTGCTTATTAATAGTAATAATAAATGGTACTACGGTACCAATATGGGTCCATTTGAAAAAATTGAGTTCTGCTCCAAAAACAATTTTGATGAACTTTATTTGCTCATAAATCACATAATTTTTTATTTTTGACGGGATTTCGATTTTTGTAGCATTACATGGGTCATTTAGAATAAATCGGAACCGTCATGGCCCACTTAAATGGAAAATTAAAATTATAATTGTAAAAAATATTGACGTTTGAAATGCCACTTGTTTGATATCGTTGATTCAGAAAATTATGCAGAATTCAAAAATGCAATAATATATAGGGTATTCCATTTAAAAATCGAAAGTTAGTCACTTCCGGCGAAACCGGAAGTGAAAAAAAATACACTTGTATGTCAGACAGTGCCCCTTATTATGTATATGGAATATCCCAAATTTCAATTAATTATCTTGTAAACTAAAGGAGAAAAGGGGGTGTACCTCTGATCCTGTTACACCCGCTATATTTTCTCGATTAATGGTTGGTAAACTTACCACTGTCAGTTGTGATATTAATGCAAATTATGAAAGTCAAGTTGTGAAATATTTATGTCTAATTTCAATTACATATGGTTTAGTATAAGTAAATTACCACACAAAACTTTTCGTCTTGAAAATTGGTTTTCAAAGTGATAGGTTAGAAAGCCGACACTATGTTTACCCAATTAACAGCGCATATAGAAGTTCCGCGAATAGTTTCCTAATATTGTTACTACTTGCACACAGCTAGTAAATTAAATTCATGCTTGTGTTGACAAATTTCGTGAAACTGAATTAGTAAGTCATAAACCAGAGAGCGGAGCACTTAGAGAAAAAGAACCGCTAAACATATCGCAGATATTCAGTGTCGAATATAAAACTCACAAACAACAACAAATCGATTCCGAAACTGTTAACATGCCAGAGTATAGTAAAAAATGATCTGACGTTATATCCATACCAAATTCAGATACAGATTGATACCAAGGTCAGAGTACTCGAACTCAGACCGTTAGATTTTGGAAGAACAGCGAATTGCCAGTGGTTCATGTAAAACTTGAAAACGATGACACTCCCGATAACAAGGTCTTGTTCACTGTTGATAATACACGGAAACACCTTTACATCCACAAGGAATTGGTGTTTGGTTAGCGGGTTTGAAAAGATTAATGATAAGACCAATATTTTTTAACGAAACCATAACTGCTGAAAGATATCGCAATGCTTTATTAGAACCTTTTTTCAATGAATACAAGCAGTATGTGCTGTAACATTATCTTCAAATGTTTATTTGAAAGTTTGTCAAATGTGGGTCTGTTAACATCACCCGAGATACACCATGTGGAGTTAGAAAGATATAAGTACAATTATAATTTCTTTATAATTATATTTATAATTTACTTTTGTGGTAAATCTTCATGAATTGAAAATAACAAAGGTCGACAAATTGTTAAACTAGACAGCAGACTATACTTTTCCGAAGGCTTTTCATGCATTGAATACGAATCGGACTCAGAATGGAATATGAGTTTTGGACTCGCTCAATTCGAATTTTTATTTCTTAATTTCAACATTTTTTTTATATTCTATCCGCCGTATTGGATCCGCCATTTTAAAATTTGAAAATCAGGCTTCAGGTTCCTGATTTGATGATCGACTTGATCCTATTCAATTTCAATCCAAATGGGATTTTGAAGGGGAAGATATACTTTCAGATGCCATAACGAGTTTTTGGAGAGACATTACTTCGTTGTGTAATATAACTTCAATTACAGCAAAAAAAAAACGTGTTTTTTGCACAATTACTGTTACAATTTCTTAAAACCCTGATGTGATGCAGAAATTCTGAGGTGATATTCGGATTCAGCGCATAGAAAACATTTGTGAAAGTATAGTCTGCATTCTGGTTTAGAATTTCAGTCAAATTGTGTCAAACAACAAAGTTATTTAGTAGAATAGGTCCCCCGGGGGGGGGAGGTGAGAAAGGGCACAGGGGCATGTGCCCAGCCCAAATTTCAATAGAAAATATTTTGTGTTAATTTACTATAAATTACTCTTACAATAATATCAATTAATTGTATACGACAAACTATTCATATTCTAATTATTATTCCTTTTATACCACAAATAATGATTTTTATCACATATATAATACAGACTATCGATCGAGCACCGAGCCACCGTAGTCTGAATTCGCATCGAACCACCGTAGTCGCATTTCGCGTGTGTGGCCGAGGGCACACAGTATCCCAGCCCTCGTTTTTAATCGGGCTTTTTCGGTGACTGGTATGTTTGGAGACAATTATGCAGCAGACAGACGTCGTTAAATTGTTCGAAAATCAGCTGAACGGGTCACACTTGTTGAGTGACCTTTTTTAGTGATTGTTTATTTTCTTCGCTGAGAAGTGTGTTTTTACTGTTTTTGATTGTGAAACGTTTCAAAATGATTTTCCGAATGAATTGAATACGAGATCCGAATGGAAATTAAACGGTTAGGAAGGCCGATACTCGATTTTATTATTTCCAAAACAGACGTAGGAAAATCGCGAAAATATTCACGAATTTTTAATAGTAGTGTCTACGACAGATTTAAGTGGTTATGTGTCCTAAACAAAACAAACTGTTTTGTTTTATTTCTTTAGTGATGGGTGGCAACCGAAGTGCATGTACTCAAGAAGGGGTGAGTGATTTAAAACATTTAAATGAACGAGCTAAAAAACATTGCTAGCTACAATGAAAAACATTTACATAACATCTTAGATTTTAGTGTGTTGGGAAAGGTAGACATAAGGCAACAGCTTGATAGTGCTTATCGTGAAAATATAAGACGTCACAATGAAAATGTAGATAAAAACAGACATATTTTAAACCAAATAATTAATTGTATTAAATTTTGTGAAACAAATCCGGGACTTTAATGAAAAGGCGATTAACATTTTTGTGAACAATAAGGACAAGCGAGCTGATTTCCTCTACAAATAACGGTAAGATACCTATATCAAATTTTTTTCACATGTTGCCACCCATTATTTTAATATATTTAAGCCCTCAATATTCGTACCTAATAATTATTTCAAAAAGCTACCAAATCACAAGAAATATTCTTGTGGAAGTCTATAGTTTTGTATAAAAAAGAATTTTTCATTGAAATTCTGAAGTGTCAGTAAAACGCATTACCTTGAAAATTTCAAAAATTTTTGCCTGCGGCGCCATTGGTAGCTAATAAATAATCCTACTGACACACCCTGTGCCCACCCATGTAAGGCACCCACGAGCCGCCACTGCTTTTACCTCATTCACAGTTATTAAAAAAAGTATCACTCTATGTCCCTAGGTCGTATGTAAGTATCCAATTACTCTAGAGTGTTCTAACAGCTCCTCGTAAGTTCCTGACAATAAAAATGAGTAAATAAAGATCGCGTTATCGCAAACTGCACAAGATGACAGCAGAGCGATCGGTATTGGCCAAACGCGTCTTACATTTCAATCAACATTGCGATGCTTCATGGCGCATTTCATTGAAATTTACTTGTTTGCTTGGCCAGTCTTGATTACGTTCGAGAGCGACCTACATCTGTGGTCTATCCAGTGTCATCAATCATCATAGTGGTCTTGCATTTATCCCGCATTACGAGCAAGGCAGAGCACGTTAATTAAAGTTGATGGACTAGTTATACAGTTAGTGTATCACGAAGTGCTACCGCAAATGAATATATCAAAATGAAATTTATATGTAATACGTAGTATCACATACATATGTATACAGGGTAAGTCTGTGAAGTGCCCCCCATCCGGGAACGTGGATTGAGATTAGACTTAAAACGGTACAAGATTATTTAGTAAAAATTAATTTAATACTGTTCATGTGACGCCATATTTATAATCAACTGAAAATGTGAATTAATGGGGTAAAGTAGCTAATATAGTAACAAAACCAATAAATTCCCACTTATAACCATATGGGTGATTCTGCTGTAAGTAGCTCAAATCGTGTCCAGAGCTTATGCATCCGTATAAAAATAAAATTAAATATTTGATCAACGTCGAGACTTATTAAACTATGTGAACTCTTTTCGGCTTACAACTTTTAACTGATATCTAATCTCCTTCACGAAGAAAATTGAAAAAGTAGAGTAAAAATGCCAGTTCCGACCCCTGTCCAAAACTCAATTTTGAAAAAAAAAGTCGCGCCCAGAAGAATTTTTTCCAAATTCGCGCATATACATCATCAATTGTAGTAATTACTGATTACGTAAATATTATAATTACATACATTTTAACTAATAAGAATTTTTAGCGCATACATTTGTACTAAAATCGTGGTAAGTATATAAATCGCTTTGAAGAACGCGCCGTACAGTTCCGCAGCGCCACCTACCGCTAACTTTTCGAATTACAGACCTAACGTAAACTTATGCACGTGTCAACGCCGCTAAAAGTTTTGATCCTTTGAACTGACAAGTGCACCATTTTTCGCTTTACGTGCGTACAAAAATGTTGGTCAGTTCCGACCCTCCTGAGCGACCGCTAGGTGTACTTAAATAGGTATGTAAACTACATTTCCTTATACTATTTGACGGTGACAGGTATTGTGTAAGCGGAAAAGTCGGTACGTTTTGTCTACGAAAGGCACCATGGCTCTAAAGCTCGAAATATCAGTCAAGACCCTGTCAGTTCCGACCCCTTAAAATTATATTTTTAAGTTTTGAGTTATGAAATACTTAATTTTTTATCGTAAAATTGTCGTTTTTTTATGTAGTCCAATCAATCTGTCGATAATACCGTGTATTTTTTCAATAACGTTTAACAGCACCCCAAGGTATGTAAAAAATCGGAAATTTTCCGTAGAATTCAATGAACTATTATTAAAACAAATTAGAGACTTGCGTCGTATTCAAAATGGCGGTCAAAGTTGAAAAAAAAATTGTTTTTTTTTCAGTTTTTTTACGTTTTTAAGAAAAAGTAGCCGCTGTACGATAAAAAGTTAAATGAGAAAGTTGTGTAACTTTTCAATACGGAGATTTGATAAGCCCCGTTGGATCAAAAAAAATTGCAAAATGAATGAGTTATTGCAAAAAAAACCTGCTCAAAATTGCAATTTTTTGAAATAGCTGTATATCCGTGAAAAAAAATTATTTTTTTTCGAATCTTGGTGAAAGTGTAGTTGAAGACAAGTAGAATAAGAGCGTTTTTGCGGATTTTCAAAAGATTGCAAATGTTTTGCAAAAATCGATTTTTTTCGAAAAAAATGCTTTTTTTCAATGTCCAATAGCTCATACAGGCAATCATTTTTTTGCACCCAACAAGTCTTAAAATTTTCTTTAACATTTATGCTAACATGTGACAATATTGCGCCCATTACGAAATGATCCCTAATATACGAAAAATCGGTTGAAATATTATGTTTTTGTGTGTCATACAAAATGTGTCAAACATTTTGAGTTGACAACACTGATCTACGGTGAACTGACGGCGTATTATGTAAATTTTGCGTAAATTTTGTATCCAAAAGATAAGCTGCTGTTTAACGAAAAAAATAAACAAAAATTAATATCTTTGTTACGTACAGACTTGCATAAAAACAACTATTTAACCAAAACTGGTGACGAAGATGCCGACAGACTTATTATCACGACAGTCTAGAGCTACAAGATGATAAAATTGTAAAAATATTTGGCGAAGACACTGATCTTTTGGTATTATTAACGCAGTTAGCTCCTTCCAACAAAAATATATACTTTTGTAAGCCTGGAAAAAGTAAGGAAATCGATAAAATTTACAACTGTGACAGTTTTAAATATCCGAATTTAAAGAGATTCGTTGGATTATTTTATATACTATCGGGGTGTGACACAACGTCCTGTTTTTTTTTTCCTTGTTTAACAAGGAAAAAATAAAGTATTGAAAGTATTTAACGAGCGAAAAACAGGACTCCCGAAATATTTTTACAATAATCAGAGTACTTAGCTACGAAGATATTAGAAAAGTCGGGTGTGAAATAATTGCTGCTTTGTACTCTTCGAAGAAATGCACTGGTAGTTTGAATGATTTAAGATATTTACAATTTAAAACGTCTACATTGAGGTCATCTTTTCACTGCAGCTGAACATTCGTATCGCACTTATTTACAATTGAAAGTCTGGTTTGGACATTCCTTGGATCCCAAAAAAATGGGGTTGGAAACTTGATAGCAATAATTTGCTGCCAATATTCAGTTCTCAACCAATGATTCCGAACGACGTTATAAAGAAAATAGCATGTAGGTGTACAAGCGGCTGCAAAACAAACACCTGCAGCTGCCGAAAACATGGCATAAAATGTTCGAACGTCTGTTCAACGTGTAACGAAGAAAATTGCTCAAATATTGAGGAGAAGAGAGTCATCGCTGATGATGAAGGAATAGACGAGTCAAATATCGCAGAGACTGAACTAGAAAGAGAAGAATGTTCCAATGATGCTAACGAAAGCGATGACTGTGATGAAGACAATATCAATACATCAGATATTACATTGAATAAAATGTGTAGTGACAGCAGCAGTGATGATGAGGGCGAGTCTCCTATAAAAAAAAGCAAAAAACAACTATTAAAAAGATATTATGTACTGAAACGTTTTCTTCAACAGCAATGTCGATACATATAAAATAATAAAAATCTTATATATTTTTAATACACATTTTTATGTATTTATTTCGTTTACCACCGTCATTTTTTGCAATCTCACCAAGCTTTAACTTAAAATCTCAAGCGTAACAAACGTTTTTTTTTTGTGGTAAAGCAGAAAAATAATTTTTCAACCGATTTTTCGCATATTAGGGCGCATTATTTCGCATATTAGGCATAATTTCGTAATAGGCACAATATTGTCACATGTTAGCATAAATGTTAAAGAAAATTTTAAGACTTGTTGGGTGCAAAAAAATGATTGCCTGTATGAGCTATTGGACATTGAAAAAAACGCGTTTTTTTCGAAAAAATCGATTTTTGCAAAAAATTTGCAATATTTTGCAAATCCGCAAAAACGCTCTTATTCTACTTGTCTTCAACTACACTTTCGCCAAGTTTCGCAAAAAAATAATTTTTTTTCACGGATATACAGCTATTTCAAAAAATTGCCATTTTGAGCAGGTTTTTTTTGCAATAACTCATTCATTTTGCAATTTTTTTTGATCCAACGGGGCTTATCAAATCTCCGTATTGAAAAGTTACACAACTTTCTCATTTAACTTTTTATCGTACAGCGGCTACTTTTTCTTAAAAACGTAAAAAACTGAAAAAAACAATTTTTTTTTTCAACTTTGACCGCCATTTTGAATACGACGCAAGTCTCTAATTTTAATAATGTATTGAATTCTACGGAAAATTTCCGATTTTTTACATACCTAGGGGTGCTGTTAAACGTTATTGTAAGTAAACACCCTGACTTGCTGGACTAATAGTGCACTAAACAAAAACGCGTGTTTGTTTGATTTTGAAGTTTGGAGCGTTCTACTACGACTAATAACCGAATAGAACTATGTATTATTTATATATGTATTGTTATAATTTAGATTTTTATTACTTTGATATCGGCTCCTACTTGATAACGCGTTGTTTCTTACTCAATTACAGAGCAGCTCAATAACAAAATGGCTCTAAAAACAAGAAATTCCACTGTTAAAAAAAGAAGGATCAAACTGAGGAAGAAATTGAAACGCAATTGCGTTCACAAAAAGCTAAAAAAAGGAAAAAGTCCGTGGAAGCGAATATCATTAAAGGTTCAGAGTCGCTGACTAGCAGAGGAAAAGAGGTTACAAAAAAAATCGAGAAAAATTAAAAGCAAAACGTGCAAACATAAAAAATGATCCGCAAGCTTATCAAGAATACTATCAAAAAGAGAAGGTACCTACAATAAATGGTATATCAGATTTATCGGAAAGGGATCAACGAGCTAGAAGAAAAAACAACGAGAGTGGAAAAAGAGTTTCTCGAGAAACTGCTTTTTCTCGAGCAAAACCTGTTGTTGCAGAAAACTATACTGAAAATAACGACATTCCTTCAAAAAAATGTAAGCAAAAAACAAATGCTGACAAAAGAACAAATCGCGAACGACGTAGATATTATGCAATAAATGAGCAGCTAAATTTTAAGAATCGTACTCTACAAAAAAAATTATGCTCTTCGCAAAACGTGTGCTCGATTAAAGAGCAAAAATTCAGTGAGTGACTCACCAAGATCAACTGTTAAAAAAAAAAAAAAAAAAAAAAAAAAGAAAAAAAAAAAAAAAAAAAAAAATTATTTTGCGCAAATGCCCCCAAAACAATTAGGGAATTGTATGCTTCCCTAAAAAAGAGACCCCGTCACCAACTGTTGTTTTATTAAACACATACAACACATATTCACAAGTGTAATTGGTAATGGGGGGGGGGGGGGGGAAAAAGGAAATCCCAGGAAGAAAGAAAAAAAAAAAAAAATTTTGTTAGAGGACATATTCCTTAAGGGGGGTGAAAAGTAATGGAAACCTGGGTTTAAATGTCCATAGTTAATATTTCATATTCAAAATTTTGTGTCCACAATGTGGAATTATCAAAGATCTTGGTATGGGCTGCTTGTGTCAGGCTAGTCCTATTATACTTGAAAAAAAAAATACTAAATTAAATCTTATTCATTGGAAAGGTGAAGACCAGAGGTTTGTAAACTGAATGTTGTATGATTTGAAAAACATTTTTTAGGGAGTTCACCTTTGTTGTGTTTGGTTAAAGTTAAGTTGTAAGTAGTAAGACAAAGATGGTAAGATCTTCAATAAAATGATTAAATTCCAAAGTTAGACAAATGTTCATATTTAAAAGGAAAAATGAGATAAGACAAGGAATAGGTCTAAAAGGTGCTCGTCTATAAAAGTTAACGCTGTATTGTATGGCGAGACCCAAAGCAAAAAAAAACATTTATTGGTTTGGTGTAAATTGTTGCAGCACTATCCCTCAAATGTTGAAAATATGTAAATATAATTCTAGCGGCAGGTGTTCAAAATGAGGACTAAGCAAGATTTCAAAGATTTTACGTTAAAGTATTTAGGCAAAATAAAAATGTGGTAACAGAGATCACATATGCAAAATAAAAAGGTGGTAACAGGGGTCACATATGCAAAATAAAAATGTGGTAACAGAGGTTACATATGCAAAATAAAAAAAAATACACCGCAGCTTATTGTAGACTGTCCGCTCTGTAGTCCCTCACCTCTCGGTTGAACGGTGCCTCTCGGATGTTGATTTCTCATTTCAGCAAATATTGGGCTTCCGACGATGGCCTTGGACCCCTTGAGCAGTTATCAAAATTGTGAATGACTATACTATGGATGAAGATATGAAATGAACGTGACAAAGGAGTAATACATCGATGGGCGAGGACACCATCTAGTTAGGAAGGCCGAATGTTAGACCAACCGTCATACACCGCCCTGTGTATCACGCTTTATCGTGGAATTTGTTTCGTCGATTGATCTTTTTTTGCTGATCTGTTTTTGCTGGCGGCTCAAGATGTATGATAGCATTGAAAATAAATTACAGTTAGTGACCCACGACTGTTGTTTTATTAAACACATACTCTGTAAGTGTAATAAGAAAGAAAAAAATTTTTGAATTCAGCAATTGCAGGTAAAATCATGCCTCAGCAAAAAAAAGGCAGTTAATTTTGAAGTATTTCCACAAAATCGAAAAATCAAAGAAGGAATTAAAAAAAAAACAAATTATTTCCTTCTTTTGAAAATAGTTGCATTGATCCAAGTAAAAAAAATTCAAAACTGTCAACGGTAAAAAAGTTCAGACGCAATATCTCAATGCTAGCTTAAAAGATCTTTATTCTAAGTTTTCAAATGAAACCTGCGACAAGATAAATTATTCTACCTTTTGTAAACAGCGACCGCTGAATATTGTATCTCCAAAACTGAATGCTACGGGCACGTGTGCTTGTATTGTTCATTTGAATTTTCAGTTCCTCATCGATTGTCTCTACTAAAAGAAAAAAATTAAAGAAAAGTCCACGTATCAAATAGTGAAGGCTCTAACTTGTTCAGAAACTACCGATTTTTGCTTTACAAAAGAATGTCACCATTGTAAAAATAAATCAATTGATTTGAACGTATGCAACGAAAAATTTGAGCAAGTAAAATATTTAAAATGGATTACTGAAAAAGAAGCTCGAATAAGTGCAAAAACAAGCAAATACATAATAGTTAATGTGTCAAAAAAAAAATAAGAAAGTGGCATCTGGATATATTTTAGTGAGAACTATTTGACTAAGTATTGTACGGAAATCCAGTCTGTGCACTTCGGAGTCAGTCGACAGCAAATTACAATACACACAGGAATGTTTTATTGTAAAGAAAGAAAGGGTTCGCCACAATTTCTGATAGTCAACACAATGCTGCATCCGTACTAGCCCATATCTGTAAAATTTTAGATTATTTTTTTGGCAAACTTACCCATGATTACTCCAATTCACTTCAAAAGTGATGGTGCTGTAAATCAATATAAGAAAAAATTTATTTTTTTAATTATTCAAGTTCTTCACGAAGTGTTCAAGTACTTCAAGTTCTTCATTCACGAATGGCATCCTCAACTAAAAAAATCTCATACAATTATAGTGAAAGTGACCATGGGAAAGGTCCTGTAGATGAAATCGGAGCAACTCTTAAAAGGATAGCAGATGATAAAATTAGATTTGGCGGGGACATACCAGATTATGACCAGATGATTTATTTCTGTAATGACAGAAAATACAAAAAACATTGTAGTTAAATTTGACAATGCAGAGGATATAGCAAAAGTTGAAGCAAAAAGCCAAATAATATCATATCTTTTATTGGAACAAGGCAAATATATCAATTTATTTGGAATACAAATAATTCTTCGGTTATTTGTTTCAATTCTTTGAGTTTTTTTAGCTGTGATCTTGGGGACAAGTGTTGTCATTATTATAAGGGTTTAATAAATTATAATAATAGCTCTGTAACAGCGTTAAAGAAAGAAAAAAATCAAAATGATAAGACTGAAAAATTTCGATAAAGCAGTCAGTGAATTCGAAACAATGAATTTGAGACGGAGTAGCAGGGTTCCAAAGGCAAAAACAAAATTGAAACATATTTTATAAACTGAGAAAACTAGTATCTACCAAAAACACAAATAAGTTGTATTTTTAAGTTAAACAATTATATTTTAGTACAAAAAAAAAATGTTATTCAAGTGTTATATTAATATTAATATTATGTATAAACCAACTGTTAATTATTACTAGGATTACCTTAAAATAATAAGTTAACTAAGATATTTATAAAGAAGATATAAATATTTGTTGTAATCAAAATTAAAAAATTAAAATCGTTATAATAAACACTTTTCATTCATACAAATAATTGCAGTCCTTATTTCAACTTTAATCAATCAAATATTACATTTTGCTTTCTTTAAAAAGAAGATAAACAGCTTTGTAAATAATTTTATTGATATATATGTAGAAATATATATTAAAGAATTTTTTACGTCAGTTAAATTTAAAAAATCAATTATAAGTATTATCTGCAAAATAGGTCAGTTCTGACCCCCCCCCCCAAAAAAAAATCATAAATGTATAACTTTCGACACGAATATTTTGTAGTGAATTCATTGTAGATACTTGTCTTTGATGTACTTTCAAGCAATAATAAGCAGAAATAATTTATTTTATTCCATTTCAAAAATTAAAAATTTTAAATCGAATCTGAGCTAGTTACGGCAGAATCACCCATATACGTATGTAAAACTTACTGTCTTAATTAGCTTGACGTAGCTTGTTTTACAGTACTATCACGAGAAGATTCGTAAAAACGTCGTAGCATCAAAAAAAAAAGTTTTAATTTTAGTCTAGTTTTAATCTTCTCCTGAAGATGCCAACTTGGTTGGCGAAACGCGCGTCGAGAAAAGTGTAGTAGTTCGGTGTTTCGTGGAAAACGTCCAGTTTTTTGTTTCTACGCCGAAGGTTTCAGTACCCACTCCAGGTTCGTAGCATCAAATAAGTTTCTATAGTTGTCTCCGAGAGTCTTGTTCACTTGAGCACATGGCTGTGGTGAAAATATATGTTTATATTTTGAGAACGACCGTTCGACATCTACTGATGTAATACAGGCATAATTAAAAACCCCTTGCACTCACTTAACGGATCTGTAGATGCACCATCACAAATTGGTCTTAATTTAGTAAAATCGGTGTCTTTATTTAGTGCACTGTCAAACTTATTTTTATCTGGCTCATTTATTTCGTCATATGTAACTTGTAGCAGCTAATTTACTTCATTCACTATTTGTAGTGACTCCGCTAACAACAACGCACTGTTCTGTAATTTTGGTATGTTCTGTATGTTTTAATGCACACTTAATCCACTTTAGTAAGTCACTGTGTACAATTGGTAGATATTTACTTAACGTTGTGCGACCTGGTAACAGCATCTCTGGAACGTATTTGTTCCAGAACTCACGAAATGGTTATTTATCGAGGACATTTAGGGGTACATCGCAGGCAATTAGCATTAAAAGTAAGTTGAACATATATATTGAGTTTTCAAGGGCTCACCCACTTTTTATTTTCATATTTCACACTATTTTTGTTTGACGGCTACAATCGCTTTTGTCTCACAGAACACAGAAAAAAATATTCGAAATCACCGATGAATTTATTCACTTTGTCAACAAATTGTAGTTTTTTATGCGTTTGCACGTGTGACATTTTATTATTAATGTCTAATACCGACGCCATAGACACCTCAAACATAATAATAATAATAATGGTAGAATCTGGTAGACAGTCGGGTGAAATGATTGAAGTCAAGCACCCGCCCGCCGGGCGCCGCTGTTTTGCGGCACGATCGGCCAACCGATCGTGCCGTGACACACAAGTCAATAAATAAATGTGTGTATCTTAATTAATGCTATACAAAAGCAGGAAACACATGGATTATCGTTATGTGACCAGTTTCAAATCCCGCATGATGTTCAGAACAAGATTAATGCTGCCACAAATGCCGTCAGCACTACGATAAAAGACAAAGTACTTCACGTCTTTCAAAAGAATCATGGATACCATATTTTAGAAAATATATGCAAATATCTATATGGCACAACAACTTTGCATACTGTCTGATGCCATCAGTAGACGGTGAACGCTCATTTTCATAGAAATTTTACAGCAGGTAACTTAGAAATAGTGTTTGTGATTATATATGAACACCGCCATTCTAAGGATAATTCTTAACCGGCATGAAAATGTAATGAGTAAATTATTCTGTTACGTAAGACATATTTAGTACTGATATGCTGAAATAGCTAAATTAGACATTTAACGACTTCAGTTCTGTGCACGCGGTAGAATTCACGTCATTGAAATCTGAACTTGTTCATATCCGCGACTTACAATAATTAGAGTCTTTAGTGCTAACTAATAATGGTCAAGGGCGTAGCCAGTAGTTATCTTTGGGGGGGGGGGGGCGATCGCTGTAGATTAAACAAAAAAGCAAAAAAAAAGGTCACTACAGCCAAGTGCAACCGCATTCCCCCGAGTATTTCGGTTTTACTTGACCCTTTGGGGGGGGGGGGGGGGCGATCGCTGCAGATTAAACATAAAAGCCAAAAAAAAAGGTCACTACAGCCAAGGGCAACCGCATTCCCCCGAGTATTTCGGTTTTTACTTGACCCTTTGGGGGGGGGGGGCGATCGCCCCCATCGCCCCCCTGGCTACGCCCTTGATAATGGTTGGTTTACGGCGATACGACGTGTAGGCAACTTTTGCAGCATGTTATGGGAGTTACCTCAAATTAATTTGATTGCAGTACTCCTATGCCAGCTGATGCTGTTGATATTGTGATGAACTCATATTTAATTGAAGACACTAAAACAAATGTAGATGCTCTTGAAGGAGTAATGAACTCCGAATTTTATTATGCGCCTGGGAGAATGGTGGCCTGTCAAAATATCTAATGAATAAAAAAATGTACATTTTAGTAACTGTTTTGGTTAAAATATTTTAATTTCGTTGTGGAACTGATTCTGAAAGTTATTATTTACACTTCTAATTAGTTATATTCATAACTATTATAGTTTGTGAGTACTTGTCTATCAACGTTTATACGACTAAATACATTTATTTCAGTGTATTCATTTAAAATATTTCCTTTAGTTTTTGTCTCAATCTCGACATTTGTTATATTTCTTATAGCCAACCCTTTGGCCATGGGGATAATCGCACTAATAACGCACATAAACCATTTTAACGGCACATTCCTAGAATTCCATTCCTCATCATCTAATCATCAAATCATCTGTATTCGTACAGTTTCTACTTTAATAAACGGTAGGTATATGTTATCATCCCAACCGATGTGATGTCTTTTTTTATTTTGCTAATTTAATTTAACACTCATATAACTTGTGACATAACGCTACGCAGAGTGAAAAATGAACATATACATATATGTACCTATGCCACAAATAAACTTTTCCCATTTAATCCTAGATTACCGCGCCTGGAATCTGAGCCCTAAACATATTAGTTTATTAATGTCGTTATCATCCGAGCTTTAATAAAATCCTTTGTAATTCATGACGAAAGTTAAACCGGCATCATGAATTAAATTGTTTTGCAAATTAATAATTCAGGCATTGTTATGATGACCGTAGAGCTGAGAAAACGGCCACAGCTGTGGTGGCGTATAACCAGAAGAGCATTTAACATTCCAGACGAATTTGTAGGGGCGATTTCCCAAAGACTGGCGCACATTAATACGAGTATAACATATGCACCTAACTGTGTCAGTATTCAGTTGTTTTTTTGTAAATATAACCTGTCGCAAACTGGTTATGCATGCATTGATATCTTGGCGATTGTTGGCGACAGAAAGATGGTTAAATGGGGAAAGTTTTAGAAGATTTTATTACCTCTTCCCCCTTTTTTTTTTAAATCAGATTTATCTATAATCGTTTTCGAGGTAATTCCAAAAAAACTGAGAAGATACGTTTTAGAGAATGTCCCATATATTTTTAATAAACGGAAATATACACTTGACCGGGAACTAAAAGAGCTCTTACCTATTATTACTGGAGTAGGATTGCAAAACAGGTCACACCATTTCCTGATGATCCTAACATGGTTTGCATGTATTTTGTCTCCTAAAATTTATCATCATACATTATGTAGACATATGAAGACCAGGGTCTCTGGGTTCCATGTGCCCAATCTAATATTAATTTTCGACCCCCCAATAATATATGTTATGCCGATTTACTTCACCACGAATTGTGACGGTTGATAATTGAAATTAGGAACAGGGCAAATTATTTTATTTTCATGAATGTTTCAAATAGTAATAATTAAGTATCCGTTGATCGTTTAGAGGTTCCTTGCATTAATAGGCTTTTTTAGGACTGTTTCATAATAAGGTGAGAAGTGGTGAAACTAAGTTTTCGATCTCGAATGCCGCGAAGGGGAGAACTTTTGGCAGGAAACTTTGGATTTTTTTTTTAATTTTTTGCTTATATCTCCTAAACGCCGCAGAAAATTTTATACGTTTCGAAATTAAAGTAGACAAAATTAAAGTAGAAATTTCCATTTACAAAATGCATTGGTGAAAGCTGTTTGATGTCGTGTGGTTCGTATTCTACGGAAGTTGGAACATCGACGATATTTTCCAAAATATCATAAAGTGAAGTTTGTGAGCGGTAATGTTATCCATTATTTCCGACACAAAGCAATCACTTGACAAAACGAGGTATCAGCAATTCATCAAGATGTTTTCGAAGAGGAACTTCAACTTGCCACGACTGCTACCGACCTTTGTTGCAGTCGACAACCATTGCCGCAGAATATTTCTGCAAGTCCAGTGCTGTGCCAATGTGTCTCGCTCCTGTGCCAATGAAAAAAGAATCGGCATCGCAGTCACTGCTGCAACTAATGTACTAATTATTAATTTGTAATATAAATATAATTAGTAATTTGTAATTATTACAGTTCTTGTTAGATTACTACAGCGACCATTGTTTTACGTTGCAAACGTTGAAGTATTCGCATGAAATTTGTAGTAAAACAACATGAGAGTTAACTGAATTCTATACCGCAAGGGCTCCCCTGGTGTAGCTTTTACTGTCGACGTTTCACTGCCTGTTTTACGGGCGAATTTGTTTATTTATTCATACAGCATGCTCAGGAAGTTACGCAAGGAACAAACTGTGGTTGAAACAGTACTCTGTTGCACCAGCACCAGCGTACGCGTTTAAAATATTTAAAATAAATTTAAGTGTTTCAGATATATGCAGTTTTCAGTTGGTCATTCAGTTTTAAGTCGGTATGCGCTAAAAAAGTATTTTTCTTATTGTACTAGAACATTGCCGGTTTTCGCAAAATATTGAAGGTTCATTCATGACGTTTTATTTATAAGTTAAAGAAATAGTTATTTATGTATAAAGGATGTCCTAGGTGTGATAGGTATACAAACCTGATAGTTTATCTCTAGGGTTTGTCCGAAGAGGAACCTTTTTTTAAGAATATGAATATCCACGAATAAACTTAATATTTATACAACCAAATCCAATAAAATATTTCTGTGTTGGTAAATTTGGTAGATGATGATGATAAGAACTGGTCAATATGTCGGTTAATCATGTGGATTACAGATACGGAATCAGTTTTTATTATAAAAGTATTTAAAACTCAGACTAAGAAGAGAGTTTTCTTTGTTACAATTTTTTGTAACAAAGTTTGTTATCACAATATGATAGTTGGTTTATGTATTAAATGACAGCTACATTTCAAACATTTGCTGTCAATGCCAGCGGTAACTACGTAAATATGCAGATATTTGTGTATTATTTCAAATTCCATTCGATCACCCTGTGTTACAGTTTACAAACGGTTTCTTGAACCTCCACCTCTTCTAACATCTGAGATATTGTCTGTGTAATAAAATTTAGGACACCTGATGTATGCCATATTCTATATTTATTCGTTTTATCCGGTTGATTCAAAAGTATTGAGCCTTGCTGATATGTTCAAATTATTTATTTTATTATAATTTGTAATGTTAATGTCCTTGATTTATGTTTGGTAGATAATTATTGGGGTGGAGGACAGCACAAAGTAGACAAGTTTATATATATTTTTTTAAATGGCAACTTTTCAACGTATATTTTAAATATCAATTGAAGGGTTAACTCAATAATAATTATTTGTGAATGTACTGTATATACCCGAGATAATATGTATGTACTTGGATCATAATTATCAAAAAGCATAATATGCAAGTTGTTTGAGTTAAAAAGCCTTGAAAAAGACGTCAATGAAATATCGAAACGTCGGAATTTTAATAAAATATAAACTTGTCTACTTTGTGCTGTTCTCCACCCCAATAATTATCCACCAAGATTTTATTATAAATAATATTATTTTTTATAAACAGGAGGAATTTAGAATGTATGCGACATCCGGCATCCGACATGTATTTGTAGATGGTGACTATCGTCAAATGATGTATTATTAAATGTTTGCTGAGGACACAGAACAAACGTTAATGAGTGAGGGAAGGTCTGGTGAATACGGTGAATGGGGCAGAACAAAAATCTAGCCGCAAGACTCAAGGCGTGTCGGTTTTGTTACATGGGGACGCGCATTACTGTGCGGTAGTAAATTTTGTCCAGTAGCCGCGGTGGTAGAAGATCGAGCTGGGTGGCCAAATTGCAGAGTACAATATTCATCGGCGGTCTTCATAAACGTGGTATCCACTTGCCGAATTTTTGTACTTTGCCTAGCATTTCTAGCCCACCTACTACCGTGGCCTGGCTGCAGCCAAACTCTCGTCCCATCTCTCGTCACATACGGATCTGCTTCGACAATCGTACGCACAAGCGATATCCAAGCTTTGAAGTGGCCTACTAGATCGTGGTTTATCGTCGGTGCTGTAGTCGCCAAATCGAAAGCGTGCGAACCGTCATTTGCATGTTGCTAAACTAGGGGCGTTGTCGCCATACGCGGCCACTAGATTTCGGTGTACCTACTTCAGTTGTATTATGACCTAAATGAAATTCATGTAATAAAGCATATCTCATCTCACTCGCTCGAAGTTTCGCTCATTTTCACGTTGCACATTACAGTTATGTTCTGAGATTTGATAATGTTAACGCACATAAGTTAACATAACGCACCCTACCACTCTCCAAATTTGTCTAGAAAATTCCAGGCACTTCGAGGGAATGGCTCAATACCTACTAATGAATCAACCGGATAGTTTCCTCTTTCGTAGGCAAAAATAGCACATTACACATGATTCTTTTTTTTATATAGAGGCAAAACGCATGGATGTACGAAACAAATTAGGGCTTTTTGGAAGGCACGCGGGCATATTTCAGTGAATATTACTTTACATTTATGGCCGTGAACTGGTGGCGTGCGTGCCTAGCGACCTGAAGCACGGATGATTTACCCTTCCTGCGGTAATAACGGAAATTTATTTTTTAATACTAAGAAATAAGTGGTTAAGTGAGAAACAGCGTGGGGGCATGCTCCGGTGGGAATGTGTTCCCCAAATTAATTGAGTTAAATCATGAAATTGCGAGTGATGTCTGTTTGCGTTTGGATAACTTCATAATTATTATCATTCAAAATTAAAAAAAAATTACATTCTCAAACAGGTCTAAAATATTTTGAACCGTTGAGATTTTGAACGGAAGACTCTACCTCTGTAGCTGTTAACATGTTTTATGTAGGGGAAAGGGTTCGGTTGTGGGCATGGTTAGGTTGTGGACATCCCTGCGTATCTTTTGACATAAAGCAGGTTAGGTTTTTCTGACAAATGTCATTTGTGTATTATGGCAGCACGTTCTTTTTGTGTCGAATACCGAAGCGAACAGACGCGTCTGCTTTGTGCTGTGAACAAATTTATTTTTCTGTGCTTGAAAAAAATCACAAAATTTTTTTTAAACCTTTTCAATAGTGGTATAAATTGGAGTTAATCAATCGAGAAAGTTAGTGCGATGCATATTTATTCAGTAAATGTATTATACTTTGTGGTTCAATATCGATTACAACCAATATGTTGACACCAAACATTTTTTTTTTTTTCACCACTTCTCATGATGGCTGCGAAATTCAGTTGTAGGCACCGAAATTAGTTCGGTTGTGGGCACCCATTTTTTTTTTTTTTGGTAATTTTCTAGTTTATTTCCCGTAACTAAAATGATTTCAAAAAAAGTGTTCTGGGATAAGGTTAAATATAAAAAACTGCCCGGGTCCCCTTGGGGCTCCGGCAACTTTACCAGCAATTACCCCCATTTGGGTCGCAAAAATCAAGGCAACTTTAATTTTTTTTACTGTTTTTTTTTGTGATAAAAAAATTTTACAGCAAAATAAAAAATCATACTTTCAAGGACCGGCTACTGTAATGACAAAAAGGTGTGCAAAAGTGACAAACTTCCTCAATAACGCTCAGATTCTTATGAAACTGTGAGGAAATATTGTTGAGATCTTGTACTTAAAGAAAATCCAATTAAACAAAAGTGAAATTTTCGGACTGAGCCAACTTAATGTAGATCATTAAGGGGTTACGTTATGTAGATCATCATCATGTTATGTAGATCATTATCATTAAGGGGTAATGATAACTTTAACCCCTTAATGATAAGTCTTGAACAGATACCAACTTAAGAAACATGGTACATATAATATATAATTGATAAGATATATTGAAGAATCGTTTCGTGCTTGATATTTAATTCTCAATGCGATAAAAGCAACATCAACTTTAGCCCGATCTCATGGACAAACTAATTGAGACATCCAAAAAACCGTTATTAACTCTGCAAGTCAGATGGAAATAGTATGTATAAGCTTTTCGTTATGTCAAACTTTTGACAAGTGACGTTTATGTCATATGATGCGATTGATACGTGAAATTCGACTACGGGATACGTTAAGTAGTCCTTAGCAGTGAAAACATGACGATTGGACTTTTATAGAAATAGTTGCACTTTTTTTTTAATAACAAATTAGTAAAAAAAAGTGTTTTTTTTTCAGTTTTTTGCTTATAAAAGAAGAGTTATTAAAGGAATTACATCGCATCGCAGGAAAGTTGTAGAGAATTCAAAAACCTTTAAAATGAAAAAAAAAAAAAGTCAATCGGTACATTTTTCGCTGAGAAAACTCGGAAAAAACGCAAAAAAATATCTTTCCTTAATACATTCGTAATTCGAGTATTTTTGCATTAGAAGAGTCAATCTTGTGGGAAAATGTAGGTAATATCACGAAGAATGAGTGTGCAAAAACTGGATTATATCCGATGAATAGTTTTTTGCACAATAGTCGAATAAAGTTTTTTTGATTCCATAACCTCGAGCTAGATTAAGTAAACTACAGAGTGTAAACTACAATTCGTCCATTTACTTTGTTTCATTTAAATGCCATTAAATTGGTGTAAAACGCCTCTGAACACCACGCAAAATATTCGGCGGCGCGCTGACAGCTGAGCGAGGTATAGGTGGCGGGGGGACCGAGGGGAAGTGGCGGCAGCGACCAGCAAATTTCGCGCGGTGTTCAGAGGCGTTTTACACCAATTTAATGGCATTTAAATGAAACAAAGTAAATGGACGAATTATAGTTTACACTCTGTAGTTTCCGAATCCGTCGAGAAAATGTTATTTAATCTATCGCTCGACGCGTTATGGAATATTCAAAATACGATGTAAAAAAACTTTATTCGACTATTGTGCAAAAAACTATTCATCGGACATAATTCAGTTTTTGCACACTCATTCTTCGTGATATTACTTACATTTTCCCACAAGATTGACTCTTCTTATGCTAAAAATACTGGAATTACGAATTTATTAAGAAAAGGTAATTTTTTTGCGTTTTTTTCCGAGTTTTCTCAGCGAAAAATGTATCGATTGACTTGATTTTTTTTTCATTTTAAAGGTTTTTGAATTCTCTACAACTTCCTTGCGATGCGATGTAATTGCTTTAATAGCTTTTCTTCTATAAGCAAAAAACTGAAAAAACTCCATTTTTTCACTAATTTTTTATTAAAAAAAAAGTGCAACTATTTCCTAGTCCAATTCATATACGTTTTCATCTAAGGACTGAACATAAAAGCATCCCGTAGTCGGATTTCAGGTATCAATCTATCATGTCAAAAAAGCTCTATTGCCTGGCCTATATTGTCTCAGGAGGGGAGATAAATTTTAATATTTCTCATTCCCACGTATGAGTGATAAAATTATGAAATGAAACCGATGAAACCAAGTGGAGGACAGAGCCAAGTCCGGAGTCGTAGGTTAATTTAGTCGTTCGTAGAGTATGCCCAAATTTATTTTTTATAAAGCAAAAAAGTATCGGTAAATACATGATGATGGACTATAATAACAAAACTGTGTACGCCTTAACTTAAAACGAAGCATTTCTCTTTATTAAGTACAAATTAATTTAATGAATGCATTTAGTGTCTTTTTGCCCTCTGATCTAGACTGACTTACGTTTATGTGTCCTCGATCGTGCTGCTACTAAATAGCGAACATTTTTAATTTTTGGTAAGTACGTAAACTACGTAACGTAACGTATTTTTTTTTTGGAATCGAATGAGTTTTGATAAAAAAAAATGTATTATTAAATCTTTCATTATTTCATAATGAGCATTTTTTAGTTTTCCTCAGGACGGCTCTGTGTAATTGGGAGAATATCCCAGTTTTGGGAATTTAGCCTCACTTGATTTCATAGAACATACGGTCGTCCTTGGTTTAGTTTGTCTGTCATCTGATATCATGCCCCTCGGGAGAATACCCAGTTCTATATAATTCTGAAAATGAAAATTGTTATTTCAAATCGAGGTATACCTAATGATTGTAAAATATTTTGTATTTGAATTATATCGACATATAAAGTAAATTTGAGTTTGCTCACTGTTGGCCCAACGACACACTTTCATATTTTTTTTGTACATACATATACGGATGGACACAAAATCATGAAAAAAAATCACATGTCACCTTTGGAACACCATATTTAATAACAAAGTTGTGTGTTTTAAAATAATAATTCAGCACGAGAGAGTTATTTGGTTAAAGAGTTGGGGGATACCACTTCTATCCTATAAATATGTAATTCGCAAACGCCTCAAAATATTCACTACAAACTTTATGCTTACATGTAGCGTAGCAGAAGTTTGAAGTGCATAGATTTTCAGTTTAACTGGTTTGTGGTTGAAAGGGGTAAGTTTACAAAATAAGTCCAAGGAAAAGTCTAACACAAATGTTAGCATGTACGCAGTGTACAGAACTCTATGGAAATTATTAGCCTTTTTCTGTAACTCCACCCTTTAGAAGGTACAGCAGTAACTAAAATAAAACATAAGAACATTAGAAATAGTTAAAATTTACACATATGAAATGTTAATTTGTAAATATATTTTATTCTGGTTCAAAAACTATACTATTTATTGTATGAGAGCTTATCTTAATGTGGAATAAAATATCCATGTAACGTATGATTTTATAGATTTTATTGCAAAATTTTAAACATATTTTACGGTGTCCTAAAACGGAATAAGATTTTTTTTTATTGTTGAAAATGAATTGAACTAAGAAATCGGGTATTTTTATTCCTAGCATTAAATGTTTAATTTCAGTCGAGAAAATTTCAATTTTATTTTAATCCATTAACGCCTGAAATTACATTTTTCACTTACACAACTGTGATTTTGTTGCAGAATTTCGCAGAAATTCATATACGATACCTTCGGGTTGGCTCTACTAACGATATTGAATTTTAGTTTTAGCCCAATGTTATATCCGTTTTTCCTGGAAAATTTTCATACAAAAATAACAATCGGATTTGTTTTTTATGAAAAGTACCATTTTTAAAAAGCTGTAAAAACGACCTCCAAACATTTACAGAACTTATTGCCGCCTTCTAGTGACCAAAGTCGTGTAATTGGACATCAACCGTCAATAATCCTTCTTTCAAGTAAGTCCGAAAAAGTCATTTTATTTTTGTACTAAAACGTTAATATTGTCACCTGGAATATCAATATTTTCGCCAGTCGCGCAGCACGCAAATGCCTTTTTGAGGGTATAAGTATCCCATTCTAGAAACAAGTGAATTTCAATCCGAAAACTTCCAATTTCATTGACAGAATTGCAGGTTTAGTATTTCTAGTGACTATGCAGAGATGCAAAACGATTATTAAAATGTCTGAACAATCATCTAGTAATAACTCCCTTTAACATTGTCGATAAAAGCAATTGAGAACACGTTTCGTTAATCGGGATATTAAGATAATTAAAACATCAAAAAAAACGACTTTCGGTCGGCTTCTATCCAACCAGGAGCGGAAAATCCTTGGAGATCGCGATGAATTATTAAAGGCTGTGACCAATTACACGATCTTTCACTAGAAAGGGCAAAGGGAAAATTTTTGGAGGTCGTTTACAGCCATTTTCCAAAAAAAAGACACAAAAATGCCGTTTTTTATTTTTATTTCCAAAATTTTTCAAGAAAAATGAATTGAAATGGGTTAACATCAATATCAAGTAGTGCACCCTTAAAATAGTCGTATATAAATTTCTGCGAAATTCTGCAACAAAATGGCAGAGTTACATTTGTTTAAAGATGCGTATATGAAATATGTAATTTCAGGCGTTAATGAGGTATATCATGTGAATTAGAAATCTGTTCGAGGAATATGACCTTTTGAACTGCTTGTTAAAGTTCGCAAATATTGATGTATCAGCAGCCTATATATACCTGTATATCGCAACGTACAACAGACATAAAATGTTGGTTTGTTTCAATACATATTTATTGTACAACCCCCTTTCTGGCAGATGGCAGATGGCAAAAAATCATACGAATTTATAGATTTTTTTATTCATGTATTCGATATTAAAATTATGTAATTTTAAATTTTCACTCTTTATCCAAAAACACAAATATTATTTATCACTATAAGTACTTCTTGTTTAATACGTCGTCAACATTGCAACCTATAAATCAACTTCAATCCCTAACAACACTTTTAACCACTGCCGTTTTGATGGACAGGAGACGATTAAAAGGATTTCCTTTCGAGAAAATACTATGATTGTCACCAGGGAAATGAACTGTGAGAACGAACTGTGACTTTTCGATTAAATCCAATGCCGATAATCATTTATCTCTCTCAAGATTCATTCTTTTTTCTCTTTGTATCTGTTGAGAGCTATTAGCTTGGCGCAAAAAGCCCTAATTCTATTTGTACAGCACTCAGCAGTAATACTTATTGTTGACGACTATTAGAAGAAAATTAAATTTTGTGCATACCAATTAAATTAAAAAAAATCTAAAGCTTTCCAGTAATATATAGGATTTAGCCAGTCTAGAATACTGTTTATATCTTTTTAACCATTTGCTTTACAGTAAGTTTTATATTGTAACTTTTTCAAATAAATAAAAGTTGTTTGACTTTTTTTGCATGTTTTCATGTTCCTCAATTTTCTTATTCCTTCAATTATTATTTTCCAGTTGTGGCAGCCATATATATTTTAAATAGTTTAAAATAGTGTTTTAAACAGCATTGTATGTTTTTTTAATTGTTTTTAATCAGATGGCCGACCCAGTCACCTGATTTTATCCCCTGTGACTTTTTCATATGGGGATACACGAAACGCCAAAATACGTTAAAGTATAACAAAGAAAAGCCAAATAATGTGAACGACTTAAGAACTCGAATTATTGGTGTAATAAGGACAATACAAGGTGGGTTTACCAATGTGGGGTAAATTCAATTGCAGGGATATTCATGGAGTATATATGTAGAAAACTAAATATCTGGTGTTTTAATCGAAATTGTTTGGTGATTCCACGATAAACAAGGTAAGGATCGTCCTTAAATATCACTTAGTTCACTACAACTGCTTAATCTGAATGTTGTCCCTACCACTTATTTATGTATCGGTTAGAGTTCTGTGAGGTACTACCTTGCCCAATAGTTTCCAGAAATGCTGATGAAGTATGTGAATATGTGGTAATCTTATTAATTTACTGAGTGGGACATTCCACACATCACGATCAAGCAACGGGAATGAAATCATAGAACTAGAAGGACCTTGGTGTATGCTAATACATTACTTTTGTTTGTTTGGCACTTTGTTTGTGTGCTCCACTGTGTCTCGCATTGTTCAGAAATTGATATGAGATGCAAACATTTGATACTACTCAGAAATCTTCCCTCAAAAAATGGTAAGGGGTCAAAATCTCCAGGAAAACTGTTTCAATCACATTTACATAAGAGTTGAGATACCACGATTCTGCTGAATCATTCAACAATTGAAGATTTGCAGACCGATATCAAATCGAATAAATAATGTACTTACAGTCCGTCTACTAAGAGCGTGTGCGATATATTTTGTGGGAATCGTGTTTATTGAATTTGTTTTACATTAATCAAACATTAGTAGTGTCTTCTTGAATGCAAACTAATTAATAAGTGGTCCAGTCTCGGTGAAGGAATTCAAGGAATTCTCACCATGAGATGTTCAGCGTATGGCTTTGAAAGTGACCACACATTTGTCGAAAGAGCTACAAAATGTAGATTCTTTTCTTATGCAGATGGAAAGTGTAAGCTCACACATTGTAGGAAAAGTTCGTATTGGATGACTGGGACGACCAATCTAAAGAGACCATGTCATTTTGCGCTTTCCACTGGATGTACATTTACACTGGCTGCACACTTACTAAATACACTCGGGCATATTTAGTAATTGTCCCCCTGAAGGATCCAATTGTCGTTGCCGGTACCAAACCAACGTTTTCGCACTAGGTGGTTACCAAACTAACTGACCCACGACCTAGAAACGATCGACATATTATAATTCTGAATATCATTGTACCCACTTGCAAGAGAATGATTTCGATGTCTCCATGTCTTTCGCTGCTGCAGCCCTTGTCATTGTTCTTCCTTTAGGATACAAACACAAAACAACAGCCTCAAAGTGCAAGACGTAAACAGAACTCATAACGTTTGACTGTGTGCTTTTCGACACAAGTCGAAATAAAACTGTTTCTTCCTACAATGCATTTTCAACAAAGTGTAACAAAACGACGGAATTGTCAGGCAAATAGTTATTTCTAGTTTCTTTTTTAGAATATTTTATTTTAAGAGAAAAGTTTGCAGAGAGATCTCACAGGCTATATCGTAAATTTTATTTATCCGGTCAATTTTAGAATCTTTAGGGGCGTTTATTGAATATGTTGTTTCTTCCGTGACGAATGGGTTTGCTAGAAATTTTTGTAAATTGTTCCATTCGAGAAAGTAGCCGATAGTTTGAGAGAAAATGATTCAGTGAAACTAGCTTGTAAACGATATGTGGGAGATAAGGTTACGAAAAACACATAATGTATGTAAATCTCGGGTCACACCGTCTATCGCGGGGTGACAAAAATTGTTAATGGGTGGTCAGCTCAGGACCGATGAAAAGTCTAATATCTCTTCCGCCACTGGGTGGAGATGTAAAAAATTTTAGGGATATAGCGAATTCATAAACAGAGAATAAACCCGAAAAATTTCAGTTCTTTTCCTCCGCTCAATGAATTCTTACGTTGTCGTGTTGGCTCTGATTAATTCTTGAAGTTTGCTATTATTGTATTTGTTCAAGAAGATTTTTCTCTGTCTGTGTGATCAAAGCGTCTTCAAGAATTAATTAGTTATCGTCGGAAATAAGACGTGTGACCGGGGGTTGGTTCACGGCGTTTGTTACTGTTTGTTTTGCCTAAATTAAGGACTCCCTTATTTGCACGCTGGTGTTTTATTTCGCGTTGGAATACCAAGGGGATCGAGCACCTACCGTCGACTAATTGAGGCGTTATCAATTAAGACAGACCTCTTCTCTTGGACGAATTAATGAACGAATTCACATATCATAATATGTGGGACAGATCTAACCGCTCGGGATCTGGAACGTAACAAAAGGAATCCCCGGGTCGCGGGTAATACCACGTGCTCCTGGATCCCACAAGTTACAATAGGCTTCTTCTACACTCGCATAAATAAGTGAAGAACTATTTCACATTGGTTAGAAACAATACCGTATATGCTCTTACTACACAGGCTGTATTACTTATTCCACTCTAGTCGTCGTTTTGTATTGAGAAGCAACCCAATATTAAGTTACAAGGGGAGTAACAAGCTCATGAAAATCCAAATAGTTTGAGTCCAAGTAGTTGAATCCTTTGAAACAGAACCTTCAATAAATTTCAATTGGACCGTTATAAATTTCCCGGTTTGCTATTATAATTGCGTATGAGCGCAATATCAAAGAAAAGCAAACTAATAACGTAATCACAGGTTGTTTACGCAGTAATGAATCCGATTAACTGCGAACAATTTATCCTTGCTGTATGGAAATCGCTTTGTGCCCGATAACGGGTCAACAATACAGCACGAGCCGCGCATCAGATGCGGTCCGGGGCGGCTGCGAACCGCCGCCGCGCCGCCGCGATTAATTAAATTCATCGAGGGTACGCGAGGCGCCTAAACAACGGACTCACCACAACGAGGTTCCACATCTTGGCAGCCTCGGCCACGGTGGTGCAGACGGTGCTACATCCCGCGAGGAGCATCAGCTTCGTGGGCTCGTTGTAAAGGAGGTTGTACATGACGCTGGCGCCCAGGCCCGGTTCGCACTGGAAACAGAAAATGTATTATTCATAATATAAGAGTAACTGTAATGAATCCAATACACAGTGACGAAATGTTAATTAATGCTGTAAGATACAGACTATTCTATCGTATGTGTACATCAAACATTTACCGGTTGTAAACAAGGACAAATTCTACACTTCTCGTTCTAACGGCTAGCGTAGCGTGGTGAGAGGGCCGGTCTTATTTCCTCACTACCTTCGATGCGTATGCGGTTGCTTCTTATCTGTCGTCTCACTTCTTCGTTTGTCGTTTGTTTGTTCGTTGTGGCTATTTTCGTAAACCGTTTTTTTTCTAGTGCGTTTTAAAATTGAGTGACATTAATTTTGAGCAACGGTATGCTATCAGCTTTTGCTTCAGACTTGAACACAGCGCGAGTTGAGCGTGGTTTGAACACAGCGTCGGTTGAATCCATGAATGATCATTTATGAAATATCCGTAGTTTTCTTAAATTTCCCAACTGTTAATTGTGGTCGAAAACTGTATATTCGCATTGTTCAGAAACTATATATACATATACCAGAAGTAGATATCAGCTTGTTTATTTTAAACAGAATATCCTGAATACATTTTTGAATTTTGCGGAGTAATTCTAAAGGCATATCATGTGTAATGTACTGTAGATACAGGTACAGTACATTACACATGATATGCCTTTAGAATTACTCCACAATTCAAAAATGTATTCAGGATATTCTGTTTAAAATAAACAAGCTGATATCTACCTTCTGGTATATGTACATAAGTGGGAGTTCTATATCTCTCCAAACATTTTATTACGTAATATAACGTATAGACTTTATTTAGTTGCCAAATATTCAAAATTTTGATATTCATTGTTTGTGAGACATATAGGTCGACGGCGATGGAACACCAGATTTTAGTTTGTAGACGTCCTACTTTTTTATTGTCATTTATATATTTACGTTAGATTTATTAGACGGCTGAAGGGGGTAGTAAACGTTTATTTTTTCTAAAACATAGATTTTTTGTTTTTGCAGTTTTATGTAGTATTGCCTATATAAATAAGGTAGAAACCACGATACACATACAACGGTATGCTGATTTCTCGACTCATTTTGGACCCGCTCGCGCATCTACGTCATCTTGGAGGCCAAATCCGCCATTATCTCATTTAACGCCGTATATTTTAAATGTTCGCTTGTATTGTTTTCTGTCTACAGTTAATATATCGGTTTGTTTTGTGTATGTTGTGAGTGTTAGAATTAGTAACTATTAAAATTAAGATTATTAAAATATATTGTGTATCGTTATTCGTAATATATATAATCGTATATATCTTATAATCGTAATATATACAGTGCGTCCATAAAGTGACGCATAAATTCATTATTAGCTAAATGAACAATATTATTGAAAATTCCCGAGACAGGTCAATTTTTGATTGCGATTTACTATTTTGTCACATAATAATTTAATATACAGGGTGTCCCACCTTCGAGTAATGACGCCACCACCGATTTTTTGAATGGAATACTACATTTTTTTTTCAAGTTTCGGATGACCCTGGCCGAGCTGAGTCCAAAAATGTATCACAAGTTGCTTCTATCTATTACAGGGTGGACAACAATACATAAAGTGTTTATGAAAAATTTCATTAGAAAGTTATACGTTTCTGTATTTTTAGAAAAGTCACAATAAATGCTCAAATTGTTCTCCGTTGACTGCTAAACAATGACCGAATCGGGCAATACATTCGCTTTTGACATTTTGTAACATAGCAGGTGTTATGTTTAACGTTTCTTGCCTGATTCGATCTTTGAGCTCACGGATGTTCTCGGGTCTATTAGTATAAACTTTAGATTTCAAATAACCCCATAAAAAGAAATCTAGTGGAGTAAGATCAGGTGATCTAGGGGCCATTCCACTGATCCTCTTCTTCCTATCCACCGATCTGGAAAGGTTCTGTGTAAAAACTCGCGCACAGCTATAGCAAAATGTGGTGGTGCACCATCCTGTTGAAACCAAATTCTGCCGTCTAAAGTATTGGCTATTTCAATATCAGGAAATAGCCGGGTCAAGTCAGGAATTAATGTATATTGTAAAAATTCAGATACAATGCTCCTGTCAAATTTTCATCAAAAAGTATGGACCAACAATTCTATTTCTCACAATACCAGCCCACACATTGACCTTTTGTGGATGTTGCGTATGGTATTCTTGCATCCAGTGTGGATTTTCCTGAGACCAGTAGCGGGTGTTTTGCCGATTAACATGCCCGTTCAAAAAAAACGTTGCCTCGTCAGAAAATAAAATATTAGCAATGAAACCGTTATTTTGATTATTGTGGTCCATCATGTACTCGCAGAATTCAGTTCTTCGGTCAAAGTCGTCTTCAGCCAATTCATGGATGAGGCGTACTCTATAGGGATGGTATTTTACCTTTTTAAAAATATTCGATACTGAAGACTTTCCAATATTCAAATCCCTAGATACTTGCCGTACTGTACAATGTGGATTTTCTAGTGCCGACAAAATTACGTCTTGTTGAACATTTTCATTAATTTTAGGTCTACCTTGCCTTGGTGCATCCCTCACGTGTCCTAATTCTCTGTATTTTCGCTCTATTCTGCTTACTGTAGATTGTGAAACAGGTTCACGATCTGGGTGCATTTCATGGAATAATCTACACACCTCTTGTTGAGTCCGCATTCTGTCGCCAACACCAATCATCATTAGAATTTCAATCCTATCCCTTTCATTTAAAGGCATTTTCAACAAAACGTTTTAAATAAATTAGATTTAGGTTTCACTTAAAGTACCTACTTTGAAGCGTTAACAATACAAAAGTGAACTCTAAATAGCCGTTTTTAATATGGCAAAAAATGACAATGACAATCAAAAAACAAATGACAAAAAAATAACGAACCACGTATCGCGCCTCGCGTCATTCGCGCGTCTTGTCCAAACTGGTGTTTATTAAAGTAGTTGTATTTTTGTATCACAATAACGTTAATTTAATTTTTTTGTATGCGTTTAATCAGCAATACATAATTTGTAATTTTTGTACTGTTGTCCACCCTGTAATAGATAGAAGCAACTTGTGATACATTTTTGGACTCAGCTCGGCCAGGGTCATCCGAAAATTGAAAAAAAAATGTAGTGTTCCATTTAAAAAAATCGGTGGTGGCGTTATTACTCGAACGGTGTGTTGTACATCCTGTATATTAAATTAGTATGTGTCAAAATAGTAAATCGCAATCAAAAATTGACCTGTCTCGGGAATTTTCAATAATATTGTTCATTTAGCTAATAATGAATTTATGCGTCACTTTATGGACGCACTGTATTATATTCGTAACTAGCGACCCGCCCCGGCTTCGCACGGTGTTTACTACATCACATTAGAAACCTCTAAAATTATCAGTGTTTCTCTACTATATTATGCATGTATTATACATATAAACCTTCCTCTTGAATCACTCTATCTATTAAAAAAACCGCATCAAAATCCGTTGCGTAGTTTTAAAGATCTAATCATACATAGGGACAGACAGCGGGAAGCGACTTTGTTTTATACTATGGTATGATTATGATGTTATGATATATATTCTCAAATTACAAGAAATAATTTGTTAGGTGTTTTCATATGCAGTTGGTCACTTTTAATACGATATAAAAATTTGTGCATTAGTATACAGTGTTAATCTTTGAGTGGGGGTCATATTTATAGGGGTGGCATCTTTCAACTATAGGAACACGAAAATACAGTTTTTTTTTGTTATAAAAAATTAAATTTAATTTGAAGTTACGTTGTAATAACTTCATGTTATCTTACCACCGCACTAGTTTAATACCATGGCAACACTCTCCACCGATCAGATGGACATACAACGAAATCTAGCCCAGTATGGCGCCGAAATTACATTCTAAACCGTCAATTTAAAAAAAAATCATAACTCGGCCATTTTTGGTATTAAAAAAAATAAAATCGGATTTGTATCCCTAACAACTAGTATTATTATCCATATAAATATGACCCCTACTATATAACCCCCCACTTAAAGATTCACCCTGTAAATGTTTATGTGAGTAGTACCTAATACATAATATTGGGTACTACTACGACTAATATAATTATTACATATTATTAACGCCTATTATGCCTCCGTTGAAGTAAACCGTAAACTTATTTAGTTGTCAAATAATGAAATAATACCTAAATAACCGTTTTATATACTTGAATTATTTTCTAAAATTAAATTATATATATTATATAAATAATTAGTAATATAATTACGGCAATAAAGTGCTTTAGTAATTAGTATAGGAAATAGTCTAAATGAATTTAATTTGAAATAAACAATAAAGGCCTGTTTATTCTATGGTTAGAACACGTAACATTTCATAGGTATTACGTATTAACCAAAATTTCCTTTAAAATTCCCAAAAACGGGGGGGCTTATTTTTTTTAAAAAAACCCCCCCCCAAAACCCCCCCCCCCCCAAAGGGGGCCTCCTACCCTTGCGGGAGAGGGATTCGACCTGCGCAAGAACATACCGTTATAAGTGTATCGTTTCACAAAATTCCTTTAAAATTCCCCAAACTGCGAGACATCTCCTCTATACGCGCCGACTCTCCAAGGTGACGTCATACGCTGCGGGGAGAGGGATTCGACCTGCGCAAGAACATACCGTTATAAGTGTATCGTGGTAAACCAAATTTCCTAAAATTCCCAAAACCGAATATTTATTTCAAACATCTTCCTGTCGGAAGGGACGAGTTAAGTGTATCGTGGTAGAAACCATCTTTATACTTAAAGTGACCGAGAAGAGGTAGAAAATCGCAGTACAGTAAGAGGCTCTGAAGTGTGCGCAACGTCCCTAGTGAGCCCAGTTTAACGCTCGTAATGTAATACTGTAGGGTAGTTGCTTCTCTATATTTTATGTATAGTCTCGATTTCTGAAGCTGAAGGTATATTGTATGGAGCAGGCATTCGGATTGAGGGTAAGACATAGTTTTAGAACAAACACTTTAAACGCGTTTTTCTCAAAACAATGTGTTTTGACCTGGCGACCAGGATTTAGAAAAATCCACATCACCGATAGGGTTTAAATTTTAGGAGGATGTTCTCCAAATACATAGTAATACAATACACCAAATAATACATGGCCCGTACTAGAATTAGATTTTTTACGAATATTTATTTTAAACAATTGAAGGTGTAAAAATATGGTAAAGAAATTAAAAATGCCGCCTTTTTGATATTTTTTTGTATTTTCCCATAATTCTAGTACCGGCTGTAGCCACTTATGTACTCATGAAGAATCAATTTGATTTTTTCCTTTCAGATGCTCCAAACTCCAAAAATCGTGGTCCCTCCTGGTGACCAGCGTGATCTTTTTCTGCAGTATTTCGACACAGCATTCGGGTGACAGTTCGGCACTTTATTTCTAGCGGACTTTATAGAGCTCCGGTGTGATCTCTGGTAGGTGTGGGGGGTACGGGAGAAATGATAAGCAATTTAGCTAGTCTACTCTCTCAGCTACTCTCTGCGTAAAACATTGGCTTTTTACATAACTTTGAGGTGACTCTTGTGTTGTGTATTAAGTGTCCTATTGTTTTTTTTTGTTTTTAAGGACTTTGTAATTAAGAGGAGTGAATATTTTAATAATTCATCTTGAAGAGGTAAATTTAAAATTAGAGCGGCAAGATGTAATCATTGGCTAATAATGGAAAGGAAAGATTGGTGTGGAGAATATATCCGAGTTTTCCAAAAATTCTTTAAATATTATTGGCTGTGCATGTTGGAGATAAAAAAATGGTTATGTTTGAGGATTTAATTACCTCTTCGACTTATTTTTCGCGAAATTCAAACTTAAAAATTTTTTTATAATTCCGGACCCTATTTATGACCTGATGATAGGAAATAAAAACTTGCTTTTTGTACACATTTATAGAAAACAGTTATGAAGAAAGTAATTATTAAGAAGTAAAGTATACTTAAAAGGAGGGACCAAATTTTGACCATTCTATAACAGTTCCAAAACTGTCTTAAAAATCATACATAGTAAATATACATAATAATAGATTGGTCAGCAATGCTCCTAAAACCGTTCCTGAAGAAACCAAAACGCGATATAACAGATACGCATGCGTCTGATAGTTCTAGAATTGTAATAAATAGACTTTGTCAAGTGAGGACCATCACAGGGTCTGACGGCCCGTACAGGTACCTACATAATTGTGTATACAGGTTTAGAAAGTCCAAGATTTCAAAGCCAGCATTAAAAGATAATAAAAAGAATAAACTCTGACAGATAGAGGAACTGACAGAGAAATATTATATCCATAGTTGCCAGACTGATATGTCATTTTAAAACTTTTATGAGCGTTATTCTCTGTCTTTCGTGATAGGGTAGCAAAAAAATATGTATTATAATGCGCACGTGTGAACTGAATTATTATATCGTTATTATTCTACGGAAAATAAGCACTTGAGTATTCCTGTGCGTACGCAGTGTCCCGATAAGTTAAATGTTTGAGTTGGTATTTTATGCGATTCCACCGTTGGGCAATTTTTTATAAACGGTTCCTTAAATGCCAACAAATATTTAACAAATAAAACAAACTGTTTACGGACATAAACATAAAATACCACGAAATTTAAATGATTTACGGGCCAGAATTGTACAAGTCCTAAATAATATTTCCCCTGAAGTGTTAGAACTAGTGTTGTAAGAATACGTATTAAAAATTCCGTTCAATCCGAATATCAAACTATTACGTATTAATCCGAATAGTTGCCAACCGCAATACGGAATCGAAATTATTACGAACGCTGTCAAATGCCGAAAGATAGCGTGGATATCGTATCGACGAAGTCTCGGACAAAGTAAACATAATACGTAATAATACGTAATAGTATGATTATACGAACACAAACGAGGTCCGAGGGAATACGGAATACTGAATTATTACGGATTATGATGCGATGCCGTGCCATGTGCCGTACATTACATAGAAAGTCCTGTCCGTATTCCGTAAGCCAAGAAAAGCAAAGCACGTATGAAAATTAATACGTATTAGTGAATTCATCCGAATATTCACTTATTCAATAGGCATTTTTTTTCCTTTCGTCTTATAACCGGGTTCATTTATATTCTTATTTTTTCGCCGAGTCGTCGATTTTTTATCGAACTTCAATTTTATCTATGCACACCGGTTTAGTTCAGGAATACGAATATTTGAAAATAAATAGGACAAGTGTTGTACACTTTTTTTAGAGTGTATCGGCTAATTGTAAACGTCAGAATTACGTAAGAATTTCGTTTCATACTGGAGTGGCGGGGATATTTCAGTTAGCCATATCTTGAAAATCGGCGCAGGCACTTCACTTTCTAGATGCTGACTAATATAAATCTTACAGAAAGGATTTATAGTGAAAAAGACCGTCAACAAAGTTTGCTAAAAAAAATGAGTTTAAAAAAACTTGAGTCACCTCACCTGGAATATCAGTAACGCTCTGTGGAATATTTGCAGTATTTTTTTTTATAGATCTAGAAACAATTTTATTTAAGAGAGGTTTGTTGATTTGTTACAAATATTTAATTTTTAAAATTATGGTCACTTCTTTTAAATTTGGGAAACAAAATGTCCTATAAAATTAAAATTAAAATAGCACCACAGCGTTTCACATAAATGGTGTACACCTCCATAACTGCGAAAGCGTACTGAATACCACTCAAATTCGGCGATGGGCTTGTAGGCAATAGCCCTTTCCACTACTCTTTCCACTTCCCTTTCTATTAGGTCTCATACGTTTCTAATACGTGCACAAGCGTGAAACAATGTGTCATCTAACTGTGTTTGTCTGTCCTTACTGGTGTCTTTTAACTTATTTTCTTCTACACATGTATCGCCAATATGTAAAGGTGCAATTTTCTAGGATGTATGTAATAAATAGACATCGTGGACGAGCAGGATCATAGCACATCTGATCATACAGAACTGTGAAAGATTAGGCAATTGGCGGTACATTTCAGTACCGCCGATCATGCGGTCATATTGTCTTGTTTTCTTTGTAGGTGGAGTGATCGATCGACGGAATGATTACAGATTTCAGTTTAAGGGGGATTTCCAGTGTGATACCCTGTATTTCATACCTAAGCTTCCAATTTTTTTTTTTAAAACTATAATAGAGAGCATTATACTACTCTTTGCGACTTTTTATTTAAAATATGACATATAAAAAATATTTTGTAAAAAAAAACATATATGGAGGCGCTGCAGGTCGCTGAAATTGACACCACCGAAAAAACGCAGCTGCATGGTGTGCAAAGTTTTTGCCGTACAAATGATCTAAAAACAAAAACCTTGTTAGATTCTTAAACCAGAAGATTGTTGTTATCGTCCCTATCAGAATAAAAAAAATCAAAAATTGCAGAAATGGCGTGAAATTCAAAATCGATTTTCAAATTTTCCATGTTGTTTTCATCTTTAAGGGGCCGTAATTTTCCCTTAATTCCGCGAAATATGTGATTGTGGTAGAGCCGATAATCACATGTCTTCCGAACATTTTAAGCCCAGATTTGTTAAAATCGAACATTTTTTACATACTAAAGTACTGCACACTCCTTCGAAAAACATGGTTTTGAGAAAAACGCGTTTAAAGTTTTGAGATCGATTTACAATTAAATAACAGTACGTCAGTCTGCGATGCCTGGTCCATACATCAAACCCTTCTTCGAAAAATTTTTGGCGTTCCATTGGTTTCTGAAAATTGACCGACACCGAGTTCTTGTCAGCGCGGGCCTGACGATTCGCGTCGTGGCGAAGTACGACACGACAAAGCGCGCGGCGCGACTCGAAAACGCATCATAAAAATAAGAATTACTCGGGTTCTAAGGCAGTTACGATAAAACGGTTTTCTAGAGTTCTAGAGTTCATAGTACTTAAAAATGTAAAAAAAATCTCAGATCTTGCATCTTACGCAAGTATCGTGGGGGTATTGAAAATACCAGACACAGCTGGTAGAAATTTCTAAAGTAAATTATAATAAAAATAAAACACAGTTTTGTAACAGGTTGTTATCGTTTTAAACGGGTTATCTTGCATGTGATATTCAGTCAGGTTTGCGATTTCTTTGCCGTGCATATTCTAACAAAAATGTTTTCGATTAGTAAGTTGATCGTCATCATGTGCCTTTACAATGGCCTTGCTGTCGTGGACTACCTGCAGTGTATCGAGAATGTAGATGCAGTTGCGATGAATTTGGCCCGTCGTATTCTTGAAAACCATTTGGGGCAGGGATATGCTCTAAGAGACTATTACCAAAGTTTACAGAATAATATTCTGTAAACTTTTCTATTACTTAGTTTCACAAACAGGCAGAAATTCATACCGATGGATAGCAGAATATCGGCGTGTGGATAACATATACCGACAAGATTGTGAATATCTTGTAGATGTGAGATCGGCGATTAAGCAACATTGTCCACCAGGATGTGATATTTCATAAGTGTTGGTGTCTGACAGTCCTAATCGGCAGTTTATACAAATACAAATTTTGGTGAACTGTAGATGCCAAAAAGTCCCAAGGCAAAGAAAAGGACTGTTCGCAATAGACTCCTCACAGCATTGTCAATCCTCAACTTCGTTCAATGGGGCATTCGTAAGAGAAGCCGCCTCTACCAGCCAGTCTAACTCTTAAGAAGTCAGATATTCAATGCCTTGTTGACCTGTGGACAATTTCTTGTCAATTGTTTAATATAGGGCTTACATAACGTAACGCATAAATTAATTTTCAGCCACGTTTTCATGCAAAATTCGAAAACAAGTCAATGTTTAATTTAATTTGTTAGGAACTGCAGAAGTGTGTATCTAGCATGTTGTAAACAATAATCCAACTACTTTAACAAAATTTTAATGAACCTTGTCAAAATGCAAGTAAATATTAATAATAATAATAATAATTAGGCTTGGATTCTAAGAATCCATCCACTCAACAACCTTGAATTCGAACGTGAGCCAGATGATTTCAAAAGTGTTTACAAGTAAACAATTAAAGTAAGATGAATAGCTTCCTATTCATTTTCTAAAACATTGCATTTTCGTTTCTTTAATGGCAACATTATTTCCTCCATAATTTCTCAAATGCAGGTTGCGTCAGCCTAAAACTATTTTTGTTACGCACTTTACACATTTCATAGTCCATTATATTTATACAGAGTGTGATACCAAAACCTTTCATTTGATGTATCTAGAAAATTATATAATTCTTCCAGTTTATTCTTAATGAATCACCTGTATATATGTTAGTGTAAATTAATAAAATAACAAATCTGCTCATCCTATTACAACGATCAGTAAATATCAAATGTTAATTTTACATTCAGCATCAGTTCAAAAAATACGTAGGAAAATTTTCACTAAATGGTGTACTGCTGGGAAGTTTTTTATTCAACGTACTCGAATTATGTATAAGCGCCCTGCACCTCGGATGTCGTTTTGCCATTTCAGCAAATCACCAAATCTCGGGCATCCGACGGTGGCCTTGGTCCCCTTGAACAATCATCAAATTGTGGATGACTACATATGTAACCCAAACATAAACATAGACAAACAGCTAGGTCGTTACGTGACCATGTCGAGGTCGCTGCATGTCGCTCGCATTAATATTTCGCAAGACAGCTCCCATTATACGCGCCCAGAAGTATTTTCAATACTAAAATCGTTTTTTCTGAACGCATCACACTAGAAATTCCCCTTAACTTACATACCTGTATAGAGTGTAGTATGTTCAGAATTAAACGATCGATATTTTCTGTTCCGTACGTTATTTAATGCTTGAATTATTCCCGGCAGTGATGATTAGATTATGTCTAATGTTTAGACATTTCTATGGTTGTATGTAGCGGATAGTTTTAATGTATTTTCGTAGAGGCGAGATTTTCTCTGATGTGAACAGATTTTTAAGTTTTCGCGTACAGAGCAAATTAATACCATGTACGTTTTGCGCCAACACATGTCATTTATATAAGTGGAATCATCTACACAAGAACGACATGAACATCAGTAAGTATTATGGAGATGATCTCAGTGACGAGCTGGTGGTTCGCAATGCCTTTCCCGGCCTGTACCGACGTGATTTGTGATGAGTCATTTCATTGTTTGTTTGTTAGACTTTAGGCCAACTATAACTCCGGCGATCTCGTGCAGAAACAGACGGCGATGCATCCGGGAAACAGCGTCGGTCGGCGTCGTTGCGCTTCCATTACCGACGCGATTACGGAATGGCGCTCCGGTCGCCTCTGCGCCGAGCCGCTTCGGAAATTTGCATACATTAGGGCCGCGCCGCCGAGCCGGATGAACGCTAAAAACAAACGGGAGCGGGGCAGGGCGAGCGCCGGCTGCAGCCCTTCCGCTGGGTGGTGGCAGAAACGGCCTCGCTCGGCAGATTTCCCGTTATCGCGACGGGACACGATAGCGCTGAGAGCGGGACTAGAAAATAATTGGCGTGAGCCCGGAGACTGAGCGTTTTTTCATATCGCTTTGTGCAGAAGGGGCAAAAAAAGTCATCGATTCTGTCGCGGGAGTAGTAAATTGATACTCATGATGAGAAATATGGTGCAAGTGACATTTTTTTCTGACAGTTACAAATTTTAAGGCCCTTAAAATATGTACTGTGTTTGTCCGGAAAGTAATGTCAGTGAATTTTTTCACGAGACTGTACGCGCCAGCCCGCGTTTTAAGTGCTGGGATTGTGGTGGGGGGATCTGGCAACAAGATCCAACAAGCGTCAGTTGGCTACCAGTCCTTGTAGCGGTCGCATCACTCGTTCTTTGAGAGTCGTTACAGTGACCCGGTGCAAGAAAAAATGCAACGTTCGCTTGAGCAACGAATGGCGATCAAGTTTTGTGTGAAACTGGAGAAGAGTGCTGCGGAAATCATTCCAATGTTGAAGAAGGTGTTCGGCGTCGATTGCCTTTCGGACAGGTACATTTTCCGGTGGCACAAGGCCTTCGCAGAAGGTCGGGAAGATGTCAACGACGAGAACCGCGCTGGACGGCCATCAACCTCCAGTTCCAACGACAATGTGAAACGTGTGCGTGACTTGTTGAACACTGACCGTCCTCTAAGTGTCCGTTTAATTTCCGAAGCATTAGACATTACGAAAACCATTGCTCACGAAATTGTGTCGGAGTCTTTAGGAATGAGGAAGTTGTGCGCGAAGCTCGTGCCAAAAGTGCTAACGGACGATCAAAAAGCGAGGCGCGTCGAAAACTGCCAAGAACTCTTGGTCACCTGTGGAGACAACCCCGCTTTCCTTGACGACGTCATTACCGGGGACGAAAGTTGGGTCTTTGAATACGATCCGGAGGCGAAGAGGCAAAGTGCGGAATGGCACACGTCGAACTCCCCTCGCCCCTAGAAGGCCAGGATGTCCAGGTCAAAGATCAAGACAATGCTGATTGTTCTTTTTTGATTGCCGGGGATTGGTCCATCATGAGTTCGTTCCGCAGGGGACAACCGTAACCAGAAAGTTTTACGTCGAGGTGCTGAAGCGGCTGAAACGCAGGGTGAATCGCGTCCGCCCAGACATCTCAAAATCCTGGAAGCTTCACCACGACAATGCGCCTTCACACACCTGCTTCCTCGTGGCCGATTACCTCGTCCAGGCAGGCATCACCGTTTTTCCCCAGCCTCCCTACAGCCCCCGATGTGCCCCTCCCCCCAGACTTTTTTCTGTTTCCGCGCCTCAAAACCCCAATGAAAGGACAGCATTTTGGGTCGGTGAAAAACATTCAGAAGGCTTACACCGACGCTTTAAAGGCGATTCCGGAAAACGACTACCGTGCGGCTTTTGATGCGTGGAAGACCCGCTAGAACCGATGTGTGGACGCAGGAGGAATACATTTTGAAAGTTCTAAAGATTTGTACACATAGAACCAATAAAAACCATTTTTCAAAGCCCACTGACATTACTTTCCGGACAAACCCTGTATATGCGCATTATTTTTTTTTTTAGTTTTGGTATTATGTTAATGTTTTGGTAATGTTAAACAGGCCTTACTTTATGCATTTTATGGTGATTGTTGTAGCCCAACTAATCGGCAAATGAACCATAGTCACAAGACACAGAACTTGCATACATACGGTAACTGACGCTATAATGTGTCCGTAGTGCCGCTCGAGTTTCCATACATTACACTGCCACACAAAAAAAGCTGTGCAGTTGCTGCAAATTGAGCCATTCTAACACCGGATTCGTGCTCAGCGGGAAAAATACTTCGGAAACCATGTACCACACTTCAAGCACGGCTCGTAAGGATTCTTCAAGTTTTCTGAACATTATTCAGCAGTTTGCTGAAGACTGAAGATAGATGGTGCAATTCTGATACCGAATCCGTGTTCAGCGGAAAAAAATACTTCGGAAATCAGATATCGCAAGTACATTTCAGACAACTTCTTTTATTGTGTGTGGCGGTGTTAACAATAACTGTTCCGTATGTTCAGGAGTTAAGCTCTGGTGCCTGTCACTTAAGGGGGGATTTCCTTTTCTAACACTAAAAATACTGCTTTTTAAAAAAATATTTTTTTATTAATGTAGCAATCGTTTCAATTTTTCTTAAGTTTTACACAAATATTTATACGTGATTAGTCTAATTACAGTAATTTTTTGAAGTGTTTTTGTGATAAATTACGTTCGCTGCTCGTCCTCGACCATAACGCCGTTCGGACTCCCTCGGTTGTTGGTTGGCGTAATATAGACATCCAAAAAAAAAAAACGTCATCAACTCTGGCTATGAACGCGAGAGATAGAAATAGCGGTCATGTCTAAGCTTTTCGTTTATGTCAAACTTTTGACAAGTGACTGTTACAATTTGTAAAATAAACAATGGCTGTCATATGATGTGACAGTCTTGACAAGTGAATAAGGTTATAAATTCGATTAAGAATAGAAATACGTCTTTTTTTCTCGGCCAACTTTGATGACGTTTTTTTTTTGGATGTCTCTATATCTAAATCATCCGAAACAAACAATTGAAACGGCATTTTACTTTACGTAAATATGGCTATCGTATGACGAACAAAAAAAAAATAATAACAATAATTGAGGAAATGGTGACTTGTCAAACAGAAATTGTCAACTTTGCCCTTAAAATTTTTATATATTTTTATATTTTTTGTAGTTTAAAAAAATTGGTAGCACTTATAGTTTTTATTGTTCATCATACGATAAAATAATGTTTTCTCGACATACAGTGAAAATTTTATGTCAATCGCTTCATTAGTTTTAGAGATATCGTGCCAACCAGTCATGAAAAAGTTGTTACGAGAAAAACGCGTTTAAAGTTTTTACTAAGTATATACTATTTATAAAGGCATATCAAATATTTACCGTATTTATTTACGGTAAGTATTACGTAACGCTATTACGTATACGGTATACCAGGGCCATACAATACACCTTCCTCCTCTTCTTCTTTTGTTAATGCACTCACTACTTTAGCATTACGATCAGTCTAATCATTGTGATAATTTGCAGCGCTCTGCCGCGCGTTCCAAATTCTAGCTACCCCACCGAGTCGGTTTATGACATAACTTCGGCAATTTTAAGAATTGCCGAATTTAAAAAAATCTTTTTTATTTATCCAACAAACGGGAATCCCCTTAAAACAGCTGTCTGTACCTACATATGTGCTCCAACGATTTTACTTCTAGATGGGGTTTTCACAAATTCTTGTTTCACATTAGCTATAAGGGTGGAAACATTATAATAACACTCCCTAACCGTTTCAGCAATTCGGTAGAGCCCATGTGTCAAACATGTAACATGGATTAAATTATTATATATCCATGAAGCTAGCAAATGTCCTTCCTTGGCTTTTGCGTCATCCAGTCCCTGAATCACTATGTTAGCTATGTTCTGTCCTTTAACGTCCGTTGTTTCTTCAATACTATGCCATATAGTTTTACCGTGCAATTCCGAGACGATATTTTGTTTATGTCCTCACACAGTGGCGCTAAGTATAATCGTTTAAGAGTTGTTTCCGCAGACAAACTACTTTTGCCGTACTTTGCACTCATAGCGTTCTGGACAAATTGTCTGAACTCGGGGTTAAGTAATTTGGCGCATGGAATATTATACGCTACCATTATTTTGACTAAATCCATGTTAAATTATTTCTCTGTGTCTTGAGCACTTATACCATCAGTTACACAAGCTTCGTCACACACGGTATAACGAAGTTGACTGTCATTAAAGGTCAGTTCCGAAAAATTGTTTATCCAACGCTTCACCGTAACATATCTTCCCGGCATTTTTACAATCTTATTCGACGTTTCGTGCACACGAATGATGCACCGACCATCGCAGTTTAACTAATACTGACAAGAAATGTAAATGACTCTCTCGTTAACACATGCCATAATTTGAATTGAAGAGTGGGGAGCACAACACGGCAGACAGGTTTTATTCCGGAATATAATGGCGATGTACTTTATTAATGTGGCACATATAACAGTATTCCATGTTTTAGTCTTTAATTGAGCTGAAATGTTCACTTTTTCTAGGTAATGTTGGCGATATCGACTAGAAAGGCGATGTCAGTGGTCTGACCAACAGAGCATCCGCATACGGTGCAATTTTAGATAGTCAATTCGTGCCTTCCATGGAGAGAATATGTACTTAATATATAAGTAGCAGTTTTATTCCAAAAGGTCCAAAAAAGATAAAAAAAGTATTTTTTTTATCATATCATGTGATTTGAGGAAGACGTAAAGTGAAGAAGATATTCACCTATCCATTGATAGGGCCTGAACCACCTGCGGTCTGTATTGGGGCCGCAGAAAGTACTGGCTGTATTCACACAATCAAAGGAACATATGTAGGTACAATACAAGCTATTTGTTGCACTCAAGGAATTGCAAGAAAATGATGCCATACTTGTATTTCTTACATTTTGTCATGTTTTTTCCGGGAATACTCCGTGGGGATATTCCGAGAGAGATGTTTCTCGCAGAACCTCACGAATTTTACATCAAACGACTCCATATAAACAGGCGATATGAGCACGATGTGCTAGCGACTTCATTGGAGGTTGTCCGTCGTTAGGTATCGTCAATAGATTCATTTGTCTCTTCGGTAGGTCCCCACTCCTGTACCTAAGAAGTGGCAGTCAAGGCATATCATATCGCTGTTGATTTGCTTTCATGTTAGCCGATGTGATGACAGGATACATTATTTAAATCAGTCAATCCCATCTTCGTCCACAATTGTTTACCACCAAAAAATAAGTAGGGGAAATAAAAAATTTCATTTTCTATTTTACAATCGCAAATTTATGCATTTTTGTACTAAATGTTTCGTTTGCATTTTCTATTACAGCTTCATTTCTTAAGACTGTCTGCACAATCAGGTATTTAAGTTTGGAATAGGTATTCCAAGCCTGTTTATTTCAGCTTTGTCGGGCAAAAATCGGTTACAGAATGGCTCTGCTATTAAACTTTGCACCGAATTCATTTTTATGTACTTTAAAACCATTGAAATCATTCGTTACAACAATGTCATGTCTATTGATTCCTAAGCGAGTAAAATAGTACAGTTAGTAGTGTTGTTAGTCGTATACATGTTACAATATACATATTATACAACTATACAATAGATAGCGACAAATCCTGTATGCTGTCACAAATCAGTTGATAAAGTAGGTATCCAGTTAGTTACCTACTTTATTATTTTTGAAATTTAAAAAAAAAACTGTCGTTTTCTGATGATTTTTGTAGGTTGCGCAACCTGTAAACCTTAGCACAAATCGCCACTGACATTTTAGTGTGCCGTACATACAATTTTAAAAGAGAATAAAAATAAAAAAAGAATCCAAATATGTAGTATATAAAATGTTCTACAAGTATTTGATAATTTAAAGTTCGTTGTCTCTCCGGAAGTGCTGTTCAGATATCTGGCATGTCAAAATAAGCTCATTTATGTTTAATATATATGGACGTTCCAAATTTCAAAATGTTCTTTTTATAAAAAAAAAAAACAAGGAAACGGCAAGCTAGGTACATAGTTTCATTAAGGTTATAGTGCCCAGCAAATTTTTTTTCCATTTTTTTTTTATTGGCTTAAATTATGCATAAACTATTCAAGAATGATATGCAAAAATTATTTCGTCGGGGAAAATTCGATAAACAATTTTCAACAAGACGCCTTCGAGCGCTCCGAAATGTTCGAAAAGGCCGCTCACCTGCGCTCGGTATTTTAAATTTATTATAGCTCTGTTGGTAATTTTTGCCGGTATTATATTTCTTCAAAATATATATAGTTGGCGTTAATAAATCTCAGAGAAGCCATATTGAACACTATAATAGTAATCGTTAGACTGTCGATATTTCATATATTAAATGCGTTTTGAAACTTTAAATGCGTTTTTCTCGAAACCACGTTTTTCAAATTGGCGTACACTGTAATTCGCTCAATTTTTGTCGGATTCGCTTGAAATTTTAACTGTAATTTCTTAGATAAATTATCTAGGGAAGTACACACAGTATTTCAGATTGATAAATAATTAAAGATTTTATAAACAATTTAAGGTCGATTTAGCAAAAAAATGAAAAAAAAAATCAAACTGGCTCCAATTTGCAAATTTTCGAAAAAAATTTATAATCGTGGGTACTTCCCTAGAAAAACTAATGTAGATTAACGACAAACATTTTGTTTGCTCTAGCTGGTGTTCGGAGACTGCTATGGTGTACGCCGCTCAGAAAAAACACATGTTCAGGTTACCAAGTGCCAAAACGCCGTATTGTATCGTAAATTTTAATAAAAAAAATGTTTTTGTACCTCAAAACGTATAATAAAGTCTCAAAATTTCATTTTGATCCGTTGAATAGTTTTCAAGAAAAAAAAATCCCAAAAAAAGGTTCATTTTTCAGTCGACCTGGGTAGTATAACGCCTTAAGACCCGGCATATACATAATAATTTTTTATAAACATAAATGTTACATAACAAAAAAATATCGTTTATAATGTATTCCGTTCATTCTCCTGGAAACTGTCATTCTGGATATTTCCATTTGAAAAATGAGAGTTCAAGGCGCCGGTAAAATCACACGAGTCAACAATTTAAACAAGAGACCGATCAATCAATGAATTCAAACCGTTCAAAATATCAAACATGTATTTGCAAACTGAAGAAAACTACACCACGAATGTTGGCAGGTTTACATTATGACAGAAAAACAGATAACCATTAATATTTCGTTCAATCCTTCTTGTGCAAACAAAACACGCTTGGGCGCAGTCGTTACGCTTTTCCCTTTTGTGTATATTTATGGCAGCAGCCGTATCTCTGGTTACACCAACGTACGTATTATCGCCGTTTTTGTTCGTCGAAAATATTGTTGCGACAACATAAAACCTAACAATAAAACTTGACCGGACATGTGTATTTCCCCTTTTTACGCGCACAAGGGCTTAATAAAAGGGGTTGGAATTTAATCAGATACATTCTTACATTACGAATATAACATACTGCCAGATTTTGGTGAGCCCTTGCAACCATTCCATTCCACATAAACTTTTTACTGCTCTCGAAGCTACCGGAAGTATAAGTTATAATTTGATGGGTAGCCAAGATAACAGCTTCCGGGGAATGGATTTAGGACTTTGTTTTGTTGACATTAAGATTGTGTTTGAAGGAAATACCGATATACAGGGTGTCCACGGATTGAGTTACCTATAGGTGAAATGGACAAAATATTTAATTTTTCGACAAAAAGTCATTCTTCATGAAAAGTTTTGCTTGTCTTGAAACATCCAGGAAGTTTATTGTTTGTTCAATTTAACATACAGGGTGTTCAAAAATATCAAAAATTAAATAATAATGAAGAGTAAAGTACCTTAAATATTAACGCTATGTAAAAAAGTTATTAAGAAAAATTGTTTGCAATTAAATTTAATACTCAAATATAGAACATAATAAGAAATCATAAACCCCAAATATATTATTTAAACATTTATTTTGAAGAAATTATGATTTAATAAACAAATTCAACAATTAGGTATTTTGAAAAAACAGCAAAATTATTATTCACGCACCATAACTTTCTCAAACTTTGACGGCTAATTTCAACTTCTGGATATTTTTCATGAAACAATTCAATTGCATGACGATAAGAAATATTACCGATACCATAACATTTAATAAGATAAATTTTATGTTGTAAAGTAAGCATTATTTGGAATTAAAAATCAATAATTGAAATTTCAAGCGCTTTGTCAAACACAATGTCAAACAATTACTGGAATATCAAATATTCTAATTGGGAACTTTGAGAAGAAATAGCGTAAAGACAACATATTAACTACAGTGTTGATTGACTAAATGATTGTCTGGACGTGTCGTTTCTTCAAAATAAATGTTTAAATAATATTTAGGAGTTTACGATTTAATATAATTTAATATTACTATATTTTTTTTTATAATAAATAATAAACAAGATAATTTTTTTAAAGGAAAATAGATATACTTCAAATGTATAACAATGATAAAAATTGCGAAATCTCTTCAAAATACTTAATATTGACTAGTAGGCCTTGCTTTCATATTTGAGTATTAAATTGAATTGCAAACAATTTTTCTTATAACTTTTTTACATAGCGTTAATAATTTCTTTTTATTAATGTATTTGCACCCCGTTTGTTAAATTGAACAAACAACAAACTTTCTGGACGTTTCAAGATAAGCAAAACTTTTTATAAACAATTACTTTTTCTGGAAAAATTAAATTTTTTGTCCATTTCACCTATAGGTAACTCAATCCGGGGACACCCTGTACATACATATATCAGTATTTCCTTCAAACACAATCCTTATGTCAACAAAATAACTGTTATCCTGGCTAGCCATCAAATTATAACTTGTATTAACTATAAGTAATTATAATTATAACACCATGTATATTTATTAAATCATTTCAATCAATTACCCTAATTAATGCATCCAACGGAGTTACAAAAACAAAGTGACTGTCACTGCTATCGGCTTTTAGTTGCACTGTAATAATCCCATAAAGATTTTGCTGCTGTAGATTTGAATCCGAAGAGTACTTGGATATGCATGTATCTCTCAGGTAACTTACACTTGCTGTGTTGCTTTACGAAATTTTTTCTTTCCTCGAAATTTGTGACTCAAACTAGATATTCAAAATCACTTGGGTATATTCTGGTGAACTTGATCCACATATTAGTCCAGGCGAGGTAGAATAAAATAGTTTTCAGATCATTAAAATCGGTTAATAACTTTTTGCACAAAAAAATAAAAACCGCGAAAATTGTCGATTTTTCGATGTTCAATTACTCGGTCTGTAATTATCCTAGAAAGGTCCCTCCACGTGCGTCCACGCGGCCACTCTCTAAAATTGCACATTCTTCAGACGTGCTTTTGAGGTACTTATTATTATCGGATGGACTTCAAATTTGATATGTTTGTAGAGGAAGTCATCAAGAATGCGTAGCTTTTTGCAAAATTAATCTACGACAATTATTGTGGAAATAGGGGCAGTTTTACTAAAGTACCTGTTTTTACTCTTTCGCAATTTGCGCGAAAACTTATGCATATTTTTTGACAAAAATTTAACTGTAGATAGGTGTTGGAAAACCCTACAATTTGAGCCCCATTTCTAGGAAGACATTTCTAGGATAATTACAGACCCAGTAATTGAACATCGAAAAATCGCGAATTGTCGCGGTTTTTATTTTTTTTGTGCAAAAAGTTATCAACCGATTTTAATGATCCAAAAACCATTTTATTAGTCTTTTCAAGTGATATAACGTGATATTTTTTTGTTTTTTACTCAACATTTATTTTTGTGCCTAAAAAAAGAAAAAAACTGGTTTTTGCAACTTTTTGCAACGTTTTCGCTATGTTCCTACAATATTTCGCTGTCCAAAACATGTGCATTTGATTTAGACGATGTTTTTCCTTGTAAAACAAATTATTTAAAAAAATTATCTACGCCGCCTGGACTATATATGTAATATTCCTACTCTGGTATATAATTTTAAATCTACCATAATGAAGGCATTCTTTTTCTTATTTTGTAATCTATTTGTTTCTTGTTTTTTTTATTTTTTTTTTTGTTTTTTTTATTTTTGATTAAAAATGCAAGTAATTAAAAGTTTATTAGAGTTCGATTAATACTCTGGGTGAAATGTTGCTCTGTCGTATCATAACCCTGGTTTGTTATGTTATGATTATGATTCCGAACGGATATTGTAACGCAGTGCCGGTCTCGTAGTCCGTCATGTTATTGACGGAAGATGACATACGAGAGATCAAAAATACAGGAGTAAAAATGTGTTGATAATGTATGTACATATGTACATAGGTAAGTATTGCTTGTGTCTTTTAGAAACACCAACTGTTCTCATTACTTGAGCGTACGTTGCCACGGTTAGTAGTCTTTCTGCATTTGCATCTGTACATTTAGTTGTAGAAGATAAATTATCGTTCCACATCTATTAAAGTTAAAGGTGCAAATTCAAAATAGTTCACATGGACAGAGGACGACACACCACGCACGTTTTCACGAATTTCGCACAGCTTTTTGTATTACTAACAGTTTTTTGTTGTCACTAACATCAGTACATTATTATTTTTTACATCTACAGTTTACTTTTACTACTATTTTTATACTTTTAACCGCTGTTTGCAAAACCAGTTTATTAGCTATCAATTAACATTAATTATTAACATTAGGGGCATTAACGATATTATTACCGCAAATTCTGTTTTTTCGTCCACTGTCAGCCACATAATTTTATTACGTATGTGTTTTTTGATATTTCCCACGACACGTTGATATGTTTTCTGTAAATATGTTTTACGCAATGTATGGCTACTAGGCAATGGAAAATCGGATACATATTTGGAAAAAAAGTAAATATTGTCGACCACGTTCCACGCAAGGCTACATTCTCAAAACATTATGCACAAATCGAACTAAAATTCCTCTTTTCTAACCGTACCAGGTATATTCTTTTGATGAATATTCGAATCTAAATGTCTTTTACACTCTCGGCGATCACGAAATATATATCGAGATGATTGCAAGGAATACATAAAGTATGTGATCCGTCTATTGTATAATCCTTGTCATTTTCAATAATCTTTTCGAGTCTATTCACAAATGGTAACGACTGTGCCATTACTGCAGAAATCCACACAAAATCAGGTAATATGTATGTATATACAGTACACGAATTCACGGGTGACTAACTCGCTATAAAAAAGTTGTTTT